>CAUDMG010001572.1:580000-655000 GCA_958450375.1 Homarus gammarus
ATAAGGGCCTCACAGACTATCCTCATAAGGGCCTCACAGACTATCCTCATAAGGGCCTCACAGACTATCCTCATAAGGGCCTCACAGACTATCCTCATAAGGGCCTCTCTTAACCCTCTGTTGATATCCACTTGTAATTTTAAACCAAGTCAACACAGTGTTATATTTTTTGCTTTAGTTTTTAGTTAATGCAGTATAGGTGTTTGGTGTATAATTGTCATGAGTGTATGTGTGAGTGTATGTGTGAGTGTATGTTATGTGTATTCTCTCTTCTCTTCTCTTCTACGAATGATTATGGAGGAGGAGAATGGATTACACCTTGTCCATCACCGGTAATGTTGGTATTGTTTGTATTATAGTAATTAGTGAAAGCGTTGAGGTGTGTGTGATTAATGATGATGGTCAGGGGGGGAGGGTCAGGGGGGAGGCGCGTGACCCAGACAGCTCTCAGGGGTAGATCAGGTCGTCCTAGGTCACGTCACACATCCCTCTCTCCTCTCCTGTTGTAAGGGAGGGAGTGGGGGTAGGGAGACCACAGTTTGAAGATGTGTGGACGTTGAGGTGAGGGGGAGGAGGGGAGGGGGACGGGACGAGTTAATGTGAGGAGAGGGGAGGGGTGAGTGGGGATGGGTAGTGAGAGTTGGGAAACAATGGGGTGAGAGGGAGGAGGGGGGGTGAGGAAGATGGGAACTGGGAAACAATGGAAGAAGAAGAATCATCGCAGTGTTTACAACATCAGTGGTGGTTGTTGTGGTGGTGGTGGTTGTGGTTGTTGTGGTGGTGGTGGTGATGATGGTTGTGGTGGTGGTGGATGTTTAGGCAGGACTTCCACCACTAGAAAGGCTTAGGTTGGAGTTGAGATGATGGGGGGGGGGGGACTGGAGGGGATACGGAGGGACTATTCTAGAACCCTCCTCGTTCCTCCTGGTGGTAACAATGGACACTAACCTTTCATTGCTCTCTCTGTGTGTGTGTGTGTGTGGCTTCAGGTGGTAGTTTACATACACACATACATCCTGGTTAACGACCAATTCACCTGACGATTGACGAGCCATCTGGTGGTCATAAGGGTGAACTAATGATGTTTATACTCGAGGGATTTAAAAGGAACAGACTGACGGACGGGCGGACGGGAGAGACGGGGTAGGACAGACAGACAGACAGACAGTATCACACACCCGGATATAATGCAGGACATAACACATATATTGTAATGATATGCTGGAAAATACCTTGAGGTGAATATTTGGTGTTGATGGTGTGGTGGTGGTAACGATATGGTGGCGTTAGCTTATGGTGTTGATGGTGTGGCGGTGGGAACGATATGGTGGCGTTAGCTAATGGTGTTGATGGTGTGGTGGTGGTAACGATATGGTGGCGTTAGCTAATGGTGTTGATGGTGTGGTGGTGGTAACGATATGGTGGCGTTAGCTAATGGTGTTGATGGTGTGGTGGTGGGAGCGATATGGTGGCGTTAGCTAATGGTGTTGATGGTGTGGTGGTGGTAACGATATGGTGGCGTTAGCTAATGGTGTTGATGGTGTGGTGGTGGTAACGATATGGTGGCGTTAGCTAATGGTGTTGATGGTGTGGTGGTGGTGGTAACGATATGGTGGCGTTAGCTAATGGTGTTGTGGTGTTGCTTTTGTTTTGGCGGAATTGTTGTTGTCATCACCTAATTGTTATTGTTTACACATCGTTAAGAGAACACCTGGTTACAACTCTCCAGGTGTTTAATTGAACCCACTAAGGTCAGGGATGATTTGATAACACAACTCTTATGTTAATATTTTTAGTTCGTGTGAAATCTCTCTCTCTCTCTCTCTCCCCCATGATCACCGCCGCCGCCACCATCACCACCATCTCCACCACTCCAGGTATGAAGAGTGGGTGAAGGTGCCACAACTTAGAGCATGTTATTTATGACTCAATACGGTGTTGAGTGACGCGCAAATTGCTAGAGTTTGAAGGAGAATAATGAAAGAGTGTGTGTGTGTGTGTGTGTGTGTGTGTCTAAGGGCTGGTTATAAGGGTCGCTGGTGAGCCCTGATGAATTTTAAGGTTCGTGTGTGAGGTAAGGGCTGTTGGGGCTTATCCCTGTGTGACCTGGTGGACCCTGACTGTGTGGAGTGGATGTGGAGCTTTGTGGGGTGGATGTTGAACGGATGTGAAGTGGATGCAGAAGTCAGAGAGTGAATAAGACGAGATGGAACCACAAAAACAAGATATCTCGAAAGAATTTAAGAACTTATGGACGAAACAACAGGTAGAGTGGAGTAAATGAGGTGTGGAGGAGGCTGGATGTGGATATATGCCCAGAAGTCGATATTGGAGTGAGGTGGATGGGAGGAGAGAGAGAGAGAGAGAGAGAGAGAGAGAGAGAGAGATTTTGAAGGGGTGTGAGTTTGTAGTGATTGTGTTAGTGAATGATCAAGTTGAGGATGTCAGGTGAAGGTTTACCTGAGGCTCCGGGCCAACAGGTGACTCTCACAGGTGACTCGCTCAGCCTAACGTAATTTTATGTTGGTGGGTCACATGTTTTTGTTTGTTTATTATTTGATTTATGAGAGTTACTTATGTTATATAAGGGCCTGTTGTATTATAGGAAGATTCAGTGTGTGTGAGAGAGAGAATAGTGTTTTACCTGGCGGACTTACCTGTGTGGGAGGGTGTTGCTATCAGCGGGGAGATGGGAGGTGGTGATGGTGAAGGCGTGGGTGGGTGGTGGTGGCGTGGGTGGTGTTGGGGTCGTGGGTGGTGTTGGGGTCGTGGGTGTACTGCATTCCCCACAACGCAGTACAGTACAGAGTGTATGTGTGGGAGGTTTGTGGGGGGGGGGGGGGGGGGATGCTACCAAGGTAATCAAGTGTGTTGCCACTGGTAACCAGGATCCCGGCCATAAAAACTGCACCAACATCAGCAGTCAACAGCGCTTGGCCTTCCTGTGCTCAATGTAGTGACGGGTTTGTGCATGGAGAGAATATAAGCCAGACGGACGTTCGCCAGTGTGTCTATGCGGTGGTTCTTTGGGATGTTAGTACGCCAGACGGACGTTCGCCAGTGTCTCTATGCGGTGGTTCTTTGGGATGTTAGTACGCCAGACGGTCGTTCGCCAGTGTCTCTATGCGGTGGTTCTTTGGGATGTTAGTACGCCAGACGGACGTTCGCCAGTGTCTACGTGTAGTGGTACTCTGGAATGTTAGTACTACAGGCAGACAGTATCATTGGTTTGTACTTTCTGATGGAGGTGACACAGATACTGCCCAGGCAAACAATGAGTGTGTTTTATAATGGAGTGTGAGTGTGGTGTGTCGAGGAGAAGAGAAGAGAGGAAGAGGAGAAGGAGCAGTAAAAGGAGGAGGAGGAGGAGGAGGAGGAAGAGTATTGTAGGTTAGCCCAGGTGAGGTTTAGACCAAGTTGGGACATGTCAGGTTAACTCAGGTGATGATGAAATGATAAACAGAGGGTTGACGGCCCCTGAGATTCTTACTGCGAGTCTTGTTGTAGGACTGTAGGATTCATCTCAGGACTGTAGGATTCATCTCAGGAGTGTAGGATTCATCTCAGGACTGTAGGATTCATCTCAGGAGTGTAGGATTCATCTCAGGAGTGTAGGATTCATCTCAGGATTCATCTCAGGACTGTAGGATTCATCTCAGGAGTGTAGGATTCATCTTCAGGACTGTAGGATTCATCTCAGGAGTGTAGGATTCATCTCAGGACTGTAGGATTCATCTCAGGAGTGTAGGATTCATCTTCAGGAGTGTAGGATTCATCTCAGGACTGTAGGATTCATCTCAGGAGTGTAGGATTCATCTCAGGAGTGTAGGATTCATCTCAGGACTGTAGGATTCATCTCAGGACTGTAGGATTCATCTCAGGAGTGTAGGATTCATCTTCAGGTCTATAAGATTCACCTCAGGTTGTAGTGGTATAAGTGGTTGTGGTAATGGTAGTAGTTGTGGTAGAGGTGGTGGTGGTAGTCGTATGGTGGTACTAGTGTTTGTGGTAGTACTAGTGGTTGTGCTAGTGGTGGTACTGGTGTTAGTGGTGGTGTTTGTGGTAGTACTAGTGGTTGTGGTAGTAGTGGTGGTAGTCGTCGTTGTGTCTGGTGGAGAAGGCCGCTGCACTCGAGTGAATAATTTCTGATTTTCAGGACGGTGAAACTGCATGTATGTATGTATGTGTGTGTTATGATAGTTATTATGTACACATTTCACCTCCTTAAGTTTCTCATTCTTGTTCCATCTAGATAAAAAAATCTCCAATAAAATTCAGAAACGAAAAAGAAAAAATAATTGAAATATAAACAAAATGAAATGTAAAAAATTGAAAAAAAATAATTAAAAATGTAATGATATAGAAATAAACTAAAGGAACACCACATGACTGTAGGTTTGGTGACGTGTGTGTGTGTGTGTGTGTGTGGCTGAGCTGTAGTGAACATCTTAACGAGGGTAGTTTATTAGACTGGGGATCATCTTCACTACCCATCGCCTCCCTCAGAAGAACCAGTCCAAATCCCCTAAACCACAAAACATTAAATACTGAGTCAATCTGGGGCCTGGGGCGGTGTAGGAGACATCGATGGGGTCCTGGTAGAGGTGTAGCTTGACCTGAGGACGACCTTTGGGTGGCTTTATACCTCTGGCTGACGCTGCCCCTAACCCTCTCCTCCTCCCCTTCCCCCCCCCTCTCATCCTTTCAGCCCTCTCTTCCCTCCCCATCCCTCTCCCCCCCCTCTACCCCCCCCTCTCACTTATCTTCTGACGCATATTTTTCTATTCTTCACATAACCTACAGGTGTCCCAGGGCACACACACACACACACACACATGACAGTCCTCTTCTTCCACCAGGTGTCAGGTCCGCTTTAATACAGGCCTCTGACAGCAGTGTGTGTGTGTGTCATTGTTATCATGCAGCTCCCCCCCTCCCCCCCCCCTCCCCCACCCCCTTGCTACCTTTTAAGGAGAAAAAAGCGAAAGACAACTTTTAGGAAACACGTCCCTTTGCTCACACTCTATGCAAAGCTAGACCTCAACAGCTAACTTACCAAAAACAGACCTACTATAGCTGACCTGCCAAGCTAACCTAACCAAACCACCAGTAGGAAGGTTTAGTTCAGGCAGGGTGAAGATGGCGTTGGAAATCAATAGGTAGATGACTTTCTTGTGGGTGGGGGTGTTGTGTGGGTTATGGGGGTGGGTGGGGGTGTTGTGTGGGTTATGGGGGTGGGTGGGGGTGTTGTGTGGGTTATGGGGTGGATGGGGGTGTTGTGTGGGTTATGGGGTGGGTGGCGGATGGGTGTGTTGGGTGGCTAGTGGGTGTGTTAGTTAGTATACAGGAGTGAACACCATTTGTTTATAAAAAATATATCAAACCACAGGCCATATAACAAACTGCAGTGGCTCTAATATAACCCCCTGGAGGAATCTTATCAACATATTTACCTTTCCTTTACTAGATCCTGCAGGTAGCCAGCGCCAAGCAACACACCTCCACGGTAATTACATCAAGCAGACGTATATATATATTTACTAAGCAAGGATACGTTACTGAACACACCGCTATAGCACAGGTAAGTCACTTCATGTTTAAAAAAAAAAAGGTAGAAATTGATTTTTTTTTTATGATTTGTTTAAGTTGAAATACTAATGATTTTGTTGTTTATTTAATATTCCTGAATGTTTATGAGTGTCTGTTATGGTTGTCCAGACATATTGGCATTGTGGACAGGGGTAATCAACTCATTATATCAGTTTCTTATTATAATTGATGCTCTAATCTGTGAAGAAGTTGCTGTGGTGTGTGGCATGTTGTTGTCATCCAGTAGACGAGTCTGATTTAACGGCGTCTCTGTGTACGGGTTATGTGAACGATATATCCAGGTTGCGTTTATTAGTATATTAGTTTAATGGCGCTTCTTTATATAGTGGGGGGGGGGAGGCTTTTATTTCGTCTTTTATATCCTCTTCCTCTTTTCGTCATCACACACACACACACACTAAGCTTATGTTGTAGCCCGGGACAGACGTGCATCTTTAAGCTCTACCTCCACCAGAAGCTTTATTTTCAAGTCGCAGTGACCTCATTTCAGCAAAGCCTCGTACGACCTAAACTCCTGCCTCCTCCTCCTCCTCCTGCCTCCTTCAGCTGTACTTGAGAAGGTTTGTGTCGTGTCCTGTCATGTCGTGTGGCAAGCAAGGAGGGCGTGATGAAGTGGTGGTCCGCTTCTCCTCCTCATGCCCCGCCTCCTCCTGCCCCAATCCACCTGCCCCGCCTCCTCCTGCCCCAATCCACCTGCCCCGCCTCCTCCTGCCCCAATCCACCTGCCCCGGTCCGCCCGCCCCGCCTTCCTATGACCAGTTCCCCCACCTGCCCCGGTCCGCCCGCGTCCGCCCGCCCCGCCTTCCTATGACCAGTTCCCCCACCTGCCCCGGTCCGCCCGCCCCGCCTTCCTATGACCAGTTCCCCCACCTGCCCCGGTCCGCCCGCCCCGGTCCGCCCGCCCCGCCTTCCTATCACCAGTTCCCCCACCTGCTCCGGTCCGCCCGCCCCGGTCCACCTGCCTCTGGTCTCAAATCACTTACTATTTAGTAGATAAATTCTGGATTTCGTTGATGGGACCTTAGTGTGTGTGTGTGTGTGTGTGTTTTGACAGTAATGGCCCCTTATTATGCCAGAAGCCACGACTGAGGAACATAATTATCATCTTCAGATTAGCCATGTGTTTGTTTTAAATAAATTAGTAGAAAAAAATTACCTACAGTGGTTAGAGGTTGTAAATACTTTCTCTACTAATACGATTTTTATTTATTTTTTATATTATTTTGCTGTTAATTATTCTTGATGTCATACCCGTGATGTGAGCCAATTAGTGAGTTGTCACAGGTGATGTTTTGGCCCAGGTGAGTTTGTGACGTGAATAAACACACAACAACAGAAGTTAATTACGTATTACCTTCACCAGAAACAAACAATGATATAGTGTTGTCTAAAAGATTATTATGGTGTTCGATATATATTTTTTTCTTTATTTTTATGTTAATTTTCCGTTTTTTTTCCCTGTCTTATATCCTTCCTTGTTATTCATTTTCCTCTTTTTGGTCCTCCACCTCTTGAGCTTCCTTCTCCTCCTCCTCTTGGTCTTCCTCCTCCTCCTCTTGGTCTTCCTCCTCCTCCTCCTCTTGGTCTTCCTCCTCCTCCTCTTGGTCTTCCTCTTCCTCCTCTTGGTCTTCCTCACAAAGGCTTCATGGCAGGTTTTCCTCCCCACTTGATGTTGGTGTACAGAGTCACGTGATGTTGGTGTTTACAGAGTCACTTAAAGACTTAATTATAAAAAAAAAAACACATCATAAGTATTTGAAACATAGTGAAGAAATAGACTAGATATTAACAAATGAATAAAAGATGGAATTCAGTCTGTCGTTCTGACTCTGTGGGGGGGGGGGGGGGGGGAGGGTGGCTCTAAACATCAAGGGACTTTATAAACACTCGCACACTACAAAGTCTCTTCCTGGCTGAGTCGTTTTTTTTTTTTTTTTTTTATTCTACAAAACCCTTGACTGGTGGAAGCCGGGGGGGAGGGCAGATAAGCGCTCTTGTTGTTGTCGAAGTTTGTTGTTTTTATTTTTGTGTGTGTGTATATGTTTGGTTGTGTGTATGTGTCTATATTATGTGTATGTTTGTGACTCAGTTTGTCTGTGTGTCTGTGTCTGTCTGTTAACCCTTTCTTCCTTCTCTTGGTCTAGGGAAAGAGAAACATACCGACCTGCCACACTAAACTGGAAGCCACAGAGGGTGATTGTAATATATGTCCCTCTTACTTAATGAAGCTGAACACATAAAGAGGAAACATTATACCCCTTAGGATGAGACACCAAGACCCATTAGTGAAATTTATAACACCTTATCTTAACATTTTGAGTCTTGGAGGGTTAGAATGGCGTCCTCAAAGGGTTAAAACGTCGTCCTCAAAGGGTTAAAACGTCGTCCTCAAAGGGTTAAAACGTCGTCCTCAAAGGGTTAAAACGTCGGCCTCAAAGGGTTAAAACGTCGTCCTCAAAGGGTTAAAACGTCGGCCTCAAAGGGTTAAAACGTCGTCCTCAAAGGGTTAAAACGTCGTCCTCAAAGGGTTAAAACGTCGTCCTCAAAGGGTTAAAACGTCGTCCTCAAAGGGTTAAAACGTCGTCCTCAAACGGTTAAAACAATCATCCTCTCTCTCCCCTTCCTTCATTCCTTTCTATGTACACACACACACACACAATGTATTTGTATATATTTATAGAAATCTGCATTACATATATCAACATTATATATATATATATATATATATATATATATATATATATATATATATATATATATATATATATATATATATATGCAGTAAATCACTGTAGTGCGCTGATCTAGGTTATCAGCACATATATATATATATATATATATATATATATATATATATATAATATATATATATATATATATACTATATATTATATTATATATATATATCTATATATATCTTGATAAAATCACACGGGAGAATGGAAACAACGGAGTACCTTAGCTTTCGTCTTTATTCAAGACATCTTCAGAGGCAACTGGATTACATGGACAGAGAGAGGCTTAAATATACAGGGTGACCTTAAAAACAGGAGGTCAGGTCATAATGATTTATATATTTATAGAATTAAAGCTAAAGGTCTGGTCTGGTTAGGTTGGGTTGGCTTAGCTTAGGTTAAAGGTTGGGTTAGTTTAGGTTTGGTTAGTTGTTAGTGTTTAATCTTAAGGCGAAATAACCTGGGGGGGTTAATCCTCAGGTGATCCGTGGAGGGTAATGTGTCACCCAGGTTGGAGGTAAGATTCCAATAACACGTCCAGGGGGTGACAGAGAGGTGGTGGACGCCAAGGCTGGACTATCAGAGAGTTATGGATGCCGGATAGCCTTGACATACATTCATTTATTCATGACAGGCTGACGTGACACCCAACTAACTCGGTCATGGCTGCCTATGAATAACTATGGGGATATTTACTGAGAGTGAGGTGTGTGTGTGTGGGGGGGGGGGTGGGGGTGGTGTGGCCCCAGGGAGGAAGGGATGTGGTGGTGCTGATACAACACGATATATTGTACACCAAAGTCATATCTTATTATCTGGGGCAGGAGGAGGCTGTGGTGGAGTGAGGAGGTAGTGGTGGAGGAAGAGGTGGTGGTCGTGGTGGTGGAGGTCCAGTAGTGACTCCAGCAGTAATGGGGACCTTCCCTCCTGGACCCACTAAAAGCTCTCTCGTGAACTCAAGACTCGTTTAACTCCTCACGTGGTTCTTAAGGCCTCCCCCCCCCCCCCCCCCTCATCACCTAAACACACTCTACGGAGATTAAAGGAGTTTGTCACGGCCCTAAACACACTCTACGGAGATTAAGAGAGTTTGTCATGACCCTAAACACACTCTACGGAGATTAAGAGAGTTTGTCAGGACTGTCAACACCATGGCACTACCAGTAAGGCTCCTCACACTTAGGTTGTCTCCTCGTGATGCACCATTGACCTTGGGTTGGTGGACTGGTGTGGCATTGGGCCTAGGTCAGTTTGGAGCAGGTATTGTCTTTTTTTATTTGGTTATTTTTTCTCTTCTATGACCTGACGACCCAAAACCTTGCTGCCAATGAACCAGGTCACTTTAGTCCAGCTCCAGGGAGTATTCTCGGATGAACACGGAATCTCCTTATGGTCGAGTCTCTCCTGCAAAACACCCAACATTTCAAAGCTTAAATGAAAAGAATCAGTATGACCTAAAAGTGGGCCCCATCGGCTTTAATGGCCAGTTGGGGGAGCAGTGTGGTTTTAGTATACTGCAGACTTGAGCCTCCGGTATACAAGGAGACAGTGTGGCTGTAAAATTAGGTTAGGTTTGGTACCCATTCTCAGCTGGGTCGACTGGGGGCGCCTCACTCAATGGCTAACTGAGATACTCGGACCCTTGACTGTTGGGTCAGGAGGCGAGGGCTGTATCTACTTGGCCGCCATGTCCCTGGATGACATAAACTGCCTCTTAAAATATCAAGTGCCTCACCACACACACACACACCAGTAAAATACATCATACCTTGATGTTTAGTGTCAAAATTTACCCTGTACCTCAAAACTCCCGTAGAAGATGTGAAGCAGCTCCTGTATTATAAAACCTACCTCGGCCCGGGACGCAAGACAACTCTCTCTCTCTCTCTTTCTCTGTGTGTGTGTGTGTGTGTGTGTGTATTTTTTTCTTGTGAATTCCTGTAGAAGACACGAGGCCTTCTACAAGTACTAGGCAGGTAGGTGGGTCTGGTTCATCATCCAAAAAAGTGTTGGTGTGGAGGGTGAGGTAGGAGGATGAGGTTGAAGGGTGAGGATAGAGGTTGATGGATGAGGGATAAGGGTAGAGGATGAGGGGTGAGGGTAGAGGAGGTTGAAGGGTGAGGAAGGTATGTGACTAGCAGAGCACCTTCGCATTGATCCACAGTCTGCGTTCTGCCCTCACACTCGACTTCCTCCTCCTCCTCATACTGCTAGTTCCTCCTCCTCATACTGCTAGCTCACTCTCCTCATACTGCTAGCTCCCTCTCCTCATACTGCTAGTTCCTCCTCCTCATACTGCTAATTCCTCCTCCTCATACTGCTAGTTTCTCCTCCTCATACTGCTTACACTATTGTTGGTGGTGTCTGTGATGGTAGCTTTGGGTACGGGGTGATGGTGATGGTAGTATTGGTATGGTGGTGATGGCATTGGGTATGATGGTGTTTATAGTGTTGGCGATGGTGCCACTGATAATGGTGATGCAATTTTGATAACCTCATTGTACAGTATATGCCATTTGTCAGCATAGGTCAATTATATATATTTTTTTTAGGCCTTTGGATTACATGATTACATTTTCGACCATTTGATTTATTAATTAGTATTATTATTATTATTTTTTTACATCAGTGTCACACAATTCTAGTTATGTTTTTTTCATAGGGTCATTGTATTAAGAATTTTTTGTGTTCTCTTTATTAATTATATCAGTCAATAAACCAACAGAATGTGCGAGGCTAGTCCATGTACCTGATGACCCTTTGATCTTTATGTCAGGTTAGAAAGAACTTCGGGCATTTGAACTATGATATTATTATTATTTTCAGTGGAGGGATTTTTATCGGGGACGTAAATTTACTAAGGCGACCTTTGACCTAACACCGAGATTGGATCACTGCCACTGGTGAAAATAACTTCTCCGGGGCAACGCAGACGAATTCGCTTTCCTGCTCGGCTGTATCACATTACCAGGTGTTTGGATTCGCGAGGATTCTATTCGTTGATTTTGTCTCCTAACTGATGCCAAGTAAATGTATGTGATGATGGACTCCCGGTTTCATTTTGAAGCCAGTTTGGATGTTTCTTTTGTGTTTGGGTTTCAAGTCAGTCCGATAGGAAAACTCAACGGTGCTACTTTACGGTGCCATCTACCCGGTACATAGATATCTTCAGTGTAACCTAACCTAACCGCACACTATAGTAGCGCCAACTCAACTGAGAATTTGGCTCCATGTTATTTGTTTATATTTTATGAAGAAGGTTATAAGGTCTAGGGGTACATAGTATATTATAGAAGTAATAGTATATATGTTTTATTTAAACTTTACACAATGAACGTTTTACCAGCCATATGAAAACCTTTCCTGGATGATCAACTGACCTATTGAGATATTTTTTTTCCGTCGATCCTCTTAATGGCGCTGTTCGACGTACGGCCATCCTCACACTGATGCTGCCATAACCAATTTACGATAATCTTCATTAATTAGGATAACAGATGTTCGTTGGCTGTTGATATAAACTATGATTTCTCTGAGGATCCTTTGATGTGCTCATTATCCAGATTGTAAAGGACAGTCAGTCGGGAAAGTTAATTTGACTGTGTGTGCAGTGTGTGTGTATAGTTGTGTGTGCCTGTGTTGTATATATTGTATGTGTATATTTTATTATAAGAGTGTATCATAATTGTATGCATGCATGTGTGTTGTACAGTACAGGTGTATACATTTTATATACATTTTACACATGTGCATGTTGTGTGTGTGTTAGTACAACTTTACTACCTTGAAATTATTTGAAGACAAACTTTCTTCACTGGATAGATTAAAAAACTAGGATAATTTGTAGCCTCGTGTGTTTTCATATACGAACCAGGTTATTTTCAGCAATATTTCCTCTCAAGCAACATAACGTGGAAACTTTTTAAGTCGCGTAATAAGTTACATTATATTGTTTGCTTTATGTTTCATTTGTTCCTATTATTTGTCTAGATAACGTCCATGTAAGTTTGTTTATCATGAGACATGTTGAAATTGTGCCCCAGTGTGTGTGGCTGGTGTTATATTTGTTTCCAGTAAATATAGGATTATAATTCTTGGTGTTAGTCCACTGCCCACCGTGTCATCCCACTTGGACAATTCCCATATGGACGATTAAGTAAAGTTATGTTTAATCACATAAAAGAGATAATTGTCCAGATGGGATGTAATCCTGGCCTCTCCTGACCAGATTGTCATTGGGACCTCTTAAAGTATGGTTTAATACAGCAAAAGTTCAATTCTTAAGTACATTATTTCAGAATGTACAGGTGCTCCTCTACCTACAAATACATTATGTTCCTGAGGCTTGTTAATAAGTCCAACTTTTCTTTTGTAAATACCGAACATTGTAAAAAACGAAAACAAAATGGATGTTTAGTACAGCTTTACCCTGCAATACAGTCCTAGAACCTGGCTCACTCTTGTCCTCTTAGGTTATGTATAGCAGGTTTTATCTGGAGTTTTCTTCAATATAATCCAGTCTCATCCACATTAAACACCTGTTCTGGTAGGTGACCCCCCTCAGTGATGATGTTTCTATCTCTGAAAGTTGGTAAGTAGAGGAGCACCTTTAATTATGATAGGGTATAATCCTCTTATAATAAATATGCATTTTTCTTATCTTAAGACCTTCACATTCTGAGCTAAGAGCTGAATTGACAAGGCTGTAGGCTTTTCTATTGTTCCTTTTACTTATATCATATGATCTTTTAATTGTTGCTGCAGGTGATAGTAGAGGCCAGCCAGGTAGGCTATCCTGAAAACTAAAGGTGACTCGTGGCTTAGAACTCCTCTGTTATGATTGGTCGCTGTTTCAACAACACTAAACTTAGCCTCAACCTTATGCATCAGTTCTCTCATAACACACATTAATTTTTGGATCATCTCTTCCATTTCTGTTTTAATGTGTGAACTTAAAATTAAGGTTATGATATAATAATTTTATAAGTTATGTTGGTGTTTGTGTTTCAGGAGCGGGTGTGAGCGTGTGTTGCGGGAGGCGGGAGTGTGGGCCATCATGCAAGCTCCGATCAACCATCACTTCCTCCCAACATGATCTGGTTAGATTTACAACACGTTGTGTACATTATTGATTTTTTTACTTGTCTGCTTTTACAAACACACAATTTTGTATTTTTTCTGCAAAGTATTTCACATGGTTATTTTTGTTTCTCCAAGAGCGGGAATTCTCAGAGATCAACACAGAATAGTTATTATTCTTTAAATAATCAAAATACTGTACTGTATAAATATGATAAATTAAATACTGAAGAACTGTAGTGATTCTTCAGGAGAGCCCAGGACTCGGTTACAAGCTTCCAGTGAACAGACTATGGAAGCAGATCACTAATCTACCTAACTTGAATTAATTGAAGCATAATTCACTTTTATTACTTGTATGATATTAAACATCTGAAATGAAAAAGAACAAATTTTACCTCATGTGAACTAATTTTCATTCACGTACGTATAACAATAAAGGCAAAACATAATGTGTTATCGTCTCTTTATTATGATTACTGTAATAGTGTTTACTTGAACAGGTATGCTCGTCTGCTGTGTCATCACCCGTACGCGGTGCTGAGCAGTGTAGTAGTGGTTGTGGTGACGTGTCTGGTCCTCTCCCTCACAGCCCGACCACTCCCGGCCTTCACAGACCCATCCCTGGTTAGTCTCCTTTCATACACTTCCTTCTCTTGAATATTAATTAGTATTAACCTCTATTCATTAATCAGGTTGTGTGTAATTGGTTGTACAGGTATCTGAATTTTGTTAAGATACTTTTAAATGTATTTGATAAAACTGAAATATTAATAAACTTGATTAAATAAAAGTTTGGTGCTTGTGAACATGTCAGTACTGTATGTATTTATGTGAAACTAAGACCTCTTGTTCTGGTTTGTGTTTAGGGGTTTGAGTCAAGAGGAACAGTAATCAGCCAGCGTGCAGTAGCTTGGGAGAACCTCTTGGATGCTTCTCGTCCCAGTGGACCTCTTGGCGTCAACCCTCTTAGTGATCCAAACTTTAAAGATCGACTTAACTCAGGAAATGATGGAGAGAAGGAAACAGATGGGGATGACAAGCCTCCGGTGCACACACACAAAGTAAGCCATACCCAATTTATGTCAGTGTCACTAATCTGTCAGTCTTGTATATATTTGAAAGTAACAGTAATGTACAAATTAATACCAAATGAAAGATTCTGTAAGATTTCCTCAAGGTCTTACATGTCTTCTGTTACTTTATGAATTTTTTTTACGAATAGGTTTTGCCCTTAATGTTTTGGTTAAATCATTTATTGGTCATCTATGAACCTCAGATATATATGATAGGTCTTTTTTTCCCCTTGGCCCAAAGAACCATAATACTTCACCTCACTTTCATTTTGTTGTACAGAACTGAAATATATTTTATGACAAACAATGTACTTGACAGCTGAGAATTAGGAACATAGAGATAGAGTATAAATTTGAATAGTGTCAGACAGAGTTTGTTTTGGTGATGTACTGTAGACATATAGAGAGAATGGGTAAATGGTATAGTACTGTAATGGTAGGAAAAAGATGGGAATACCAAGCAGGTGAAAGGACAGGAAAGACTCGTGTGTGTGTCTGTCTGTCTGTCTGTCTGTTTGTGTGTGTGAGAATATCTGAAAACCATGGGGTCAAGTAAGTTTTTGGGATGGATGTGCTGCTCATGGGTTGATACAGTACTAAGGTGCATGAAATAACAGGGATGAACTTGATGAATATTTTTGGACCTTTTTATGGAAGTGGATCACGAAATCAGAATACCGTACAGCACTTAAGAGAATGAACGTCAGCAAATGGAGGGTGAGTGTTTGTGTGTGTGGTTGAATATTGCCACTCTAGATCATAGTGGTAAAAGGCTAGCTAGATTGAAGATGATATTTTTCAGAAACTGTATTTTTTTTTTTAAGTTTTTAGTGAAGCCATGTCAGTGGTGTAGAGCTCCAATAATACATGTGTAACTTGGACACCTGTTTTAATATTGATGATGTTGCAGGTCTGTATTGAGATGACACCTAATGGTCCGGTTCAGGTGTTTGACAACTGTAGCAGCAGCACGGGACAAAACGCCAGTGACTTGCGAGAATTAGAGGAGACGCCTATTTTTGCCTTGAAGGTTCTTGTGGACATGGCTGAGAGAAATGATGAGAGAGGAGAGAACCCTTCAGAGTACAACTTAGAGAATGAATGGGATCAAGAACACAGGAACCATAACCATGAGAATGAACACGATGATCAGCTCCATAACCACGACCATATCGGAGAGGACGGCTTCTTCTGTAACCCAGTTGGTGAGTCGTCTCTGCTCTTAGTATGGGTTTGATTAATGTCTTGATTATATTCTAAGAGCTACGCTTAGAAGTACAGTAATTGGAAAAATACCCTTAGAAATGATCACGGTTTCCCCCATATAATTACGAGAACCTGGATTGAAGGGGAGGTAAATTAGGATTGGATGGATAATGTGAGTGTTTATGTCTTTATATGGAGGGAGGGGTATAAGGTACAGTATATAAGGAGTGAGACAAGACAGGTCAGAGGCAGATGGAAAGTGGATGAAGCAGTTTAGCAGAGGGAGACAATGTAAGAACTTAAATGATTTTTGGGGAGTTTGTTGTAATGTGGTGAGATGAGAGAAAGTCAAACCTGGTTGGAAAGGCAAATGTTATTGAGGTATTACCATATAAATGTTTATGGTCTAGAGAAAGTATATGATAGAAAGACAATGTGGGAGGCATTAAAATTATTCAAGGCAAATGGGAAGTTGTTAAATTTGTCCAGAGTTTTTATAGGGAGAGTGAATGTATGAGACAAGAGTTTACTAAGAAGTGGAAGACTTGTTCTCAGTAAAATTGGAGAGTGAATGTATGGTAAAGTGATGAACTGAATCACAAAATAGTGAAGGGAAAGAAGGTAATACTGTAGTTGCATTGAGAAATGTTTGGAGAGAAAGAATCTTATCACTGGAGGCAAGGTTGGGGGGTTGGTTGTACAGAATAGGGAAGCTGATGAACCTTGGCATATGAAGAGTGATAAGGCTGCAGAGAGTAAGAAACATTGATTCAAGGAAATGTTAAAGTAAAAGAAGAGTATTAAAGATGTTGACTATTGAGAGACTGAGGTGTCTTGTTCGTGTTTCTCAGTGCAAGTAAGTGGCAGTCTCACTTATATGGTAGCCATAAGAGTAGGTGTTTCATGTGTATTTGTCTGGAATTTTTAAGACTTGAAGAACGTTGAGTTTTTGGGGAAGATTCTATTTTAGAATCTTCCCGGAGAGGGACCGTATTGTTTTCACCCTCATTGCAAATTTTTTCGTATGGATTTTAATAAGATAGTCTACAGTGTATAACATATATAATGATCCTTAAACTTAACTGAACACTCTTTTAATAAACTTGTTAATGTTTGTCATTTTAGATCATCTTTAAACATTCATTTGATTATTGCAGTTCCTGAGTATGGGCACATGGTTATCAAGAGCACAGTACCACGAGATTCATTACTGACTTTAAAGTACTTGCAAGCAATATGTCAACTGGATGACCGATTACGTTCTCCAGCTGAATTTAAACCCATATGTGAAACCTGGTCCCCTGGTCGCTGCTGTCCTTCCTGGACACTTCCAAACTATGTTGCATTTCTTTCTAACCGTACATCTTGTCACCACATAAAGGTAAGACCCAGAATACTGTATGTTGTATGCACTCTTGAGGATGTTCACTTAATACAGTAATGTACTAAAAGAGAATTTCAGATTATGCTGTAAAATAATAAAATGAGATCTCAATACTGTATTATAATCTTGTTCTGTAATTTTGATTGTCAATGAATGTATACATGTCATATGCTGTATATTATATATTGACTTAGTGGAAATTCATAGATAATTTGGTTTGCAAAACAGCTAGGAGATGTCATCAACGTTCATCGTCTGTTGCGAAGATGTGCTCGCTATTTAGACTTACAACTGGAGGGAGGCTGCCATGGCCATATAGGGTGTCGGCGTGTTCCTCAAGTATGCCTGCAGCATGATGCTGTCTACACTATACTTCATTATTTGGTTGATGCTGCATTCCTGAATCCGGAGGTATTGACATGGTTATATATATATATATATATATATATATATATATATATATATATATATATATATATATATATATATATATATATATATATATATATATATATATATATATAAATAAAATTTATTTTACATGCCTGTTCACAAAGTGACTTAAATATGAAAATGCATGAATGTCATCAAGTAACAACATACATTACAGTACTAATAATAACTTGTAGTTTTATTTGAATGAAGGAGATTGTAATTTATACTTTGCATGCACTGTACAGTACTATTTTGTAGTTAAAATTCATAGATTTATTCAGTCCTATAGGTAGGATAAATGATGAGCAGCAGAATGGTGAGTGAGGTGTGTGTGGTGAAAGACGGCCAAAACGTGTGCAAGATGAAGAGATTTGAGATTGCCAAGCTTGTTCTGCACGTCCTCCCTTACACATATGTAATAAGAAATATACAGCACTGTATAGGTATAGACCCTAAAATCCAGAACTCATTGGACCAAGAACCAAACCAAATAATGAGTGTTGCAAAGCTAATTAGATTTTTTCATATTTATTAGGACAAGTAATTAACAAAAGTTCAAATTTTTTACCTTAGATCCTTAATCAGTATGTTGAGGACTACCTACTGTTTACTGAGGTGCTGAGCAAATTTTAACTTTTTATCCCAAACTGTGAGCATAACTATAGGAAAAACACAGCAATGTATGGACATTCAAAACACACACATATTATTTTATAAAAGCAATTGATTTAAACATACAACAAATTCAAAAGACTTTATCCAAATCATGACCAGGGAGAAGTTTAACCCCCTTGGCATTTACTGTTTCTTTGAAAATTGGAACTTAATGTGTTTAACTACCATCTTAGGAGGCTTGGGTCTCAGGTACCAGCTATGATGGAAGGGTTGATGATTGTAAAGGTCTAATTTATGACTTGAGAGTAATGAAGATATGACCTGCAACTTCCTTCTATACTTAGTATGAGGAGTGTGACTGGTCCACTGAGGTAGTGACTTGTTGTCTGTGGTTTTAGGAGTTTGAAGCATGAGGTGCGATTCACAAAATTTTATTCCAAATGCTTGCTTGTGCACTATCACCTTATGTAAATGGTGAGAGCTGGATTAATGCAGCTGACTCAACATTACCGCTGTCATGCAGCTTTGATGGCTCTGTAGGAATCATCTAGTGAACTTATGGCAGTCTCACAGATCACTCCTCCATTCCTCCCCTCACAACCAAAAGGAATCACACCACGCATCATTCCGTTTTCTGAGTTTTGTATGTAAATTGCATAAAGAAAATACAGCAAGATTAATATTCGCTGGCTTTTGAATTCTTTCTTTGCTTTTGCATGTTTTAAGTGTATTGAAATATATAGAGGAACAAAGGTGACTATATTTTCTCACATATACTGTGGAGACTGATTTGAATGGGATAGATGAAGATTCATATAATTTATCAACAGGCCTGTGTGACTCCCATTGAGAACACACACATTGCAGAAAAAATTCCTTGAACATTTATCAGTATCTAGCATTTACTTATGGTTCATATATATGATTGGTTTATATCTAATAATGCAGCTTTTCATCCCATATTATGTCAGAACCACAATATGAAAAAAAAAGCAACACCTTAATACAAAGAAAAGACCCGAGAAAATATGTTAAGATTTCAATTCCCTTCACTTACTGATCCTCAAGTGCTTACATGCCAGATACTGCCAAGTGTCCAGTGAATTTTGTCTTCAACAGCACCTTCCTCTTATCACACACACACACACACACACACACACTGGTTAAAGCAAGCCACATGGCAGTTATGGTAGATCCTATTACCATATTATATAACGGTGTACTCTCCTTCTTTATTCTCATTGCTTAAGATAAAGGGATAGAAAAACAGAAAAAACAGGTTATCAATTATAGCCAGAACTGCCAGATGAGAAGAATAGGGTAAAATAAGGTATGGTATTCACATTTATTAGTTGCTATTACTGTAGTTTAGTTCACTAGCCTCATTCTTGTTGATTTAACTTACAAATGTTGGTGATTGTATAATATATCTGAGCAAAGGAATAAGAAATGAAAACCCTCACTGAAATAGATGAATGAGGTACAGTATGGCTTTTACATGGATATGAAGTTTAATTACATTTTCTAGATCCTTTGTATAAACTTAAAAAAAAACTAAGCAGACTTAACACTCATAGTAAGTCCCATCCATTTCAAGGGACTTTGATTTGTAGGACTTAATGTGTATAATCTTTACACATATCACTCGTGTCTGCAGTGTGAGACCATGACATACAGTGGAAAGGACCAGAATATTCCCTAAGGTAGTTTTGAAATATCTCACTATGGGGAAATTACAATGAGTAAGAAAGGCATTTAAGTAATATGTACAGTACAGTCCTGTAGACATTGTCAGTCTGATTAAGTATACCTTATAATGTTGGTACATATTGATTAATTGGTGTAAGCTTGTTTTTCTTAATTTATTTTGGTAATTACCTGCAGTTCATTATTTCTTACATTTTTTTCATGATTTTTGTATAGATTCCTGAGACATTTCAATAATCAGACTTGTTGGAAAAAAGAAAGGTGAAAGTCATGTTTTTAAAAGTCTTTCCTCTCCTGTATTGTAATGAAATTATGTCATGAACCTAGTTCCCACTACCCATCCCTTAAAGCTATCGTCCAATGTGTCTTAGCTCTTAAATGGTAGCCAACATCACTTGGTTTTAGCTGTAGTTTTTGTGCATATGGGGGCAGATTAGTGGATCCTTACGCACTATTTAGGGTTAAGAAAACTGAAACTTAAGAATGTGTCAAGATCTTAAGGAAGATAAGGCAGTGTAATGGGACTGCCCAAGGACATGCAACTGCCTGTTCTTATATGTGTTGATAGGGTTTGTACCAGTTATTGCATTTACTTTTTAAATGAATGCTACCTGTCTTGTTGAGTAAGAAACAAAAGATTCCTCCTTACTTTAAACACCATCTCTTGTCTTGTTTTCCTTACTTTATTTTCTCTTGTACAGATAGACTAAATTTTCTGTAGCTGTCCTTTTTGACACATAACCTTTTCTCTTACCATACTACAGTAGTTTAGACCATCTGTAAGAGCCTAATGAACTTGGAATCAATTTTCAACAAATATTTTGGGCTTTACCCTCTGAATGCTTCAAGTTATAGGCAAGTCTGAAATGTTTAGGGAAGCTGTACACTCAACAGTCAGGCTTTGTTTGTAAATGGAATATCGATTTCAGCATTCAGATATTAATATGAAATTAAAAGAAGCCACACTAGCCTTCATATACCTATGTTAGTCTACCACAGCTCTTTATTTACTTAATGAACTGTGAGAGATTGGCACAAATATATGAAATTTTGTTTGGTATCTTTTAGTTTCATAATAATATTTGAACATTGAGAGGAATACTCTTTTGGCACACAAAACCTGGTTATAGAAGGTGATGGGGGAACTCCACAGAGGTTCCATGTAGAAACTACCATTGCTTTGTTGAATGTAGAAGTAAAGTCTGTAGTTAAGCACCAGCACTGCCCTCACTAGGGGCACTGTAGTTTGCCCATTGGTTGCAGGTACCAGACCCTGATCATCCACAGCCTTTCAAGCACTCTGAGCCACACCACAAACACCAGAAGCAGAAGCTCCAGCAACGCCTCAGTTTGACAGCTGTGTTCGTGCCCGTGGCTCGTAGTTCTGACGCACTCCCTTATTTTGAAGCTTTACAAAAGCTTGACCTCACTGTAGACAATGTGACAGTAGCAGCAATGGACTTGGGTATGTGTAGAGTTTTCTCATTTTGCTATTTACAGTCTTAAGCTATATTTTATATGGTAATTTTTTACAGTTTAATTAGTTTTATTTTTCAGCTGCATGTGTTAATACAGTATGTAGTTTCCTCTCGGTAAACTAAATCACTGTGACCTACTTTTGGGGAAATAGACATCATGGTAATTATCGCAGGCAACTTTGGTTCTACACTAAAACAGCAAACTACTGTACAGTCATCAGGTTTCATGTGTATCACCATCTAATGATAATTATTAGTCACCTACCTGAAAATGAGGTCACTGTGACTCATCTTTATGGAAATACTGTACTGTACTGTACAGGTCATATGAAGTTTGACAGTTGATTATGGTTCTGCCGTAATGCAACATGAATGACTTTTGACACTTCTCTGAAAACTGTAAATATGAATAACTTTTTATGCAGCATAGTACAAGATCTAAAGTTTATAAAGAACATCATTTAATGATACCTGTGAGGAGTCAAATTCACCAAAACTAAGTTACTGTGATTTAATTTCTGGGAAATATAGAGCACTAAAGTTTGAGGCTCAACTACAGTAATGCATTATGTTACAGTTTGATGGTTATGAGCATCTTCTACTTAATCATCACCTGAAAACTAGATCATTGTGACATACTTTTTAGGTTATATACTTTATGTATACAGTAGTTTATAGCCAGCTGTGGTTCTGATAATACATGTAAAGGATCATCTTGTGCCACCAAGTTATCTCCCTGAAAACTAGTCATTGTGATCTACTTTTTATGCAACTAACCAATAACTAAACCTACTTTTTTAAAAATATAAGTGATTTTAATTTTTATGTCCTCTCAATACACACTGATGCCATCACCCACCTTTACATGAATAATTTATTCGTCACACTTAGTCAGCTTCCTGAGAGACGACACATGTTGAACCCGCTGCACCTGTAGGCAAACTTTGTGGTCTTCCAACAATCCTAAAGTATAAGAGTAAGCTGTAACTTTTGTGAAGCTTCTCAGGTAAAAGTTACCTACTTTTCAAAACAATTTTATTTTTGAGGTGCAGTATTTATAGTTATAAGTGAAGGAGATATCAAATAACTTTAAAAAATAAATCTCACTTTATGTTTTTTAATGGTTAGCAAAGTTTGTGTAGTATGATCATCTCATTAAGACACTGAGTTAAGATGTTTGTTTGTATAAGTTGAAGCAGCAAGAAAGAACTTAGCCAATAAGTGCTTAAGGCTGAGAATTTCATGCAGGGAGGAGGGAAAATAATTCGACCGTGATATCCGTACTCATTAGTTTTGATTATGTTGCCATTTTGGAGGATGCTGAACACAGGCAAACATTAGCTGAACATGTAGCCTGACATTTCCAATAAGATGTTTTTTAAGTTTTGTACACCAGCATACTATTACCATACTAAAATGTTACAGGGATACAGTGTTTATGGTTAATTGCAAATTGAGTAGGTGTTTTGATAGAATAAAACAGACTACTTTACTGTACTTGAATTCTTAATTGTAGTCACTAGCAACCACAGGGTACATCATTTTTACTGCAGATACCTAAATTTACCTTTGCTAGAGCTCTTCCCTCAAAGACCTTCCAGACATTTTATCTGTATTTTTATCTCTGCATGTAACAGAGTGGCCCCAGAATGTCAATAAAGTACCCACTATTTTTAAAATGATTAAATTCATCTTGTGATTGGTGGGATACTCTTGAAGAAATTAAATTTGCAGTGTAAAAGGTTCATGTTTATATTTCAAAGTTTGTTACCTTTACTGTAACTTGCCCAAAGTAGATTGTTTTATTGATGTTTTGTACCAGTGGCTGAAGTACAGTACCTGAACTTGTTACCTAGTGACAGTATTGTATATCATGATGGCTGGTGTCTCAGGCTTGTGGAAATTTTTGTTTCTGGGATCCAGGTACATAGTTTATTATCTTTAAGGTAGGTCTCTCCTTCAGGCCCATTAATCCTGGCATAACTGAATTTCAACTGAGTGTAAGGTAGAGTATTTATCTTAAGACTACCTAAACTGTTGAATCTCATCTGTTCCTACAAAATGTTATAAAGAGGTGAGTGCGTGCATGCGTGGGGATATAACTGGTCACAGTGGACACCAGGTCAGTACCCCTCACTGACAGTCTAATAAATTTAACTGGAAACACTGAAAGTATGTCCAAAATGCATACATCAATCTATCAACCAGCTGACTGATCATTCTTACCTTTACAACTACAACAGAACTTGTAGCTACTGCTTATGCCACTTTCAGTAGTTCAATCCATAACAAGTACAATGCTATGAATGTTCAGTTTTCCCAATTAGTCAAAAAATGGAGATGATAAGGTAGCATAATTATCACACTTCTGGAGGCTGAAACAAGAGATACAACTGATTCCGTGTTTTGAAATCCAAGTTCATTGAGGAATTACAGTGAAGTTAAAAGTTGTAGTGTTAGAATAGCATTTTTTTTCAGTAAGATCTATGTTACAGTAGAATGTTATAATTATATTTCTCATCAATTTTTTTTCTCCCTTAAACCCAGGTCTGAAGTACACACTGTTTGACAAACTGCTAATGAGCAACTCATTCCTGCTGGGTGTTGGTGGTGGTGTAGTGGTGCTGCTCATGTGGTGCTACACCGGATCACTCTTCATCACTGTGGTCACCATCACCACCGTCGCCTGTGCCCTCGTCATTGCATACTTTATGTATATATTCATTTATGAGATAACTTTCTTCCCATACATGAATATACTTACTACTGTTATTGCAATAGGTAAGAAAACTTACATAAGAGATATTACCCCTAAAAAATAATAATATTATATAAACAAGATACTGTACTGTACTGTTTCTTACTTATTTAATAAGTTGCATAAAATATGAACACCAGCTATGACTTCCTGTCACCTTTATTGAATATTAAGATATGAAATTAATTAGCTGACCTTTAGAACTACCTTCATTTAAGTTTATTTTCAAATATTAATAAAATTGAAAATCTTCACTGCAGTCAGTAATTTAGTACTACAGTATACAGTTCTAAGTTCTTGAGTAGGATGATGCAACTAACTTTTCTCCTTAATGAAGTTACATTATACTCTGTTGATTTTAACAACACCTGTAACCAAAATATGTTGTTCTTACATCGAGGAGGAACATATCAGTGTTTGGGGTACTGTAGTGGGTTAGGAGACTCTTGTTAAATGCAAAATTTAAGATATCATTAAGCAATAGTTCTATAATGCATTGTTAAAGAGCCATCAGTGGGCATTGACAGCCATATCTTCTTGCCAGCATTTTTCTCAGAACATGAAAATTACTACACAGTTCAGGTTGAATATTTCTTTTGAGAATTCACTGTTCGAGTTGCATCATCTTTTCTTAGCTCTGTTTTTACTCCTCTATCAATAACAAAATCTTGCTGTTCATTAAATCTCTATATTTGTTTCATTGTTTGTTCTTCCAGGAATAGGAGCGGATGATACATTTGTTTACTGCCGGGTGTGGACTTTAGCCAAACAAGATAAAAATTCAGGAACCATGGTGAAGCTGGTGGCAGATGCCCTTCATCACGCTGCAGCCTCTATCATCGTCACCTCCCTGACAACTGCTGCAGCTTTCTTTGCCTCTTGTGTATCACATATCACAGCCATACGTTGCTTCAGGTGAGCCTCCTTGAGAATACACAGCTATAAACTTAAAATTATTAGAATTACAGTATTAAAAGAAAATTGTGTACAAATTTTCATTACCAGTACATTACTGAGAATAAGTTTGTGCACAAAATCTTTGAATACTTAATTGTTTAGTACTGCATTTTTGGGGGCATACAGGAGTGCTCAAATCATTTGTATTCAAGAGGTCCTGTTCTTGATTTGTAGTCATAGCTTTTCTCTTTGCTGTTTATACACAGTTCCTCAGAAATTGAATCTTTCCATTTTTTGGTGCATATTTCCAGAAAATATATACAGCACATTTCTGGCATAAAAGAGAAATGTATATATTTGATTGATAATAATTTTAGCCTTTTTTCCACTACTGTCCGAGGCAGGTGACTTGTAGTCCAGACACACACATATTGTACAGTACATAGAGCTATGGCAATATCTGATCAAAAGCCATTTTCTGTGCTTTGCCTTTGAGTATGCAAATGCACATACACACTGCAGGTCAGCTTCCTTGCCAACTTATTTCTCCTGAGCACTAAACACAGGAACTATTCTTCAGGTAAAATCAAAATGTATCGCACACGGCACTGTTCTCTTGGCATTGCTTATAAACTCTCATACTCTTGAGTGGAAGAGGCACAAGCAGTTACTTAGTGAGAGACTTTGAATGTACTGTAGTATCTAATTCAGGGACTCCTATATCACATATTTTGTATACAAGACTCTGTTTGCTGTTGTTAATATGCAGTAACATGGCAATGCCTTTCATTGGCTAGGGTCTTCTAGTACAGAATACAAAGTCAATTTCTCCACCACTTATCAACAACTTAAGAAATTTGGAAAAGATATTTTGGTCTTAAGCTGCTCATGGAAGTGGAACCACGAGAGAAGTAGAGAACTTTTCTTTCAAGTAGTGATGTTATTTCTCACTCACTACATTCTCTTATAACCTTACTGATAGGGCCACCACACATTTTTCAATCTTTAGTAATGCTAATAGGAAAAACCTCAACCAGTTTTTACTTCAAATCTGAATGAGCTTCATTAAGAATGAAAGGAAGAAGTAACACTATTTTTCTTTTCAGTATATTTGCTGGAACTGTAGTTCTAGCCAACCTGATGCTTATGCTGACGTGGGTACCAGCATGTGTTGTGGTGGCTGAACGGTGGGGAGCTTCCACGTGCTGTCTTTGTGTCCCTCCTGTACCTGTATATGCTCCCCACCTGCCCCCACGTTGCTCTGTGGTGTGTGCCCTGCCCCTCAGATTTTGCTACTTTTGTACCGAGTCTGCAAAAGTGTTCTTCGAGAAGACGCTCCCGTGGGTGATAGTGAAGCCCCGCTACTTGTGGATTTTACTGCTGGGGTCTGTGGCAGCCTATAGTGCTGTTGTTGTATTCTACTTCCCAGGTCTGAAGCTTCCAGATTCTCAAGAGTTTCAGCTTTTTTCAAGAGATCATGTGTTTGAACAATATGATTTGGAGTACAAATACAAATTTTGGTTTGAAAGGAACTTGAGAAGCGATATTGTGAATCGATTACCAGTTCGTATAGTTTGGGGAATAAAACCAGTGGATAATGGGGACTACCTCAACCCTGCTTCAAAAGGAACATTAGAATTTGATGATAATTTTGATGTAGCTCAACCAGAATCTCAGGAATGGCTGTTAAACTTCTGCCGTGATCTTCGAAACCAAACCTTCTACATGTCTACCCTGGGTCCTCTACTTCCACATTGTTTCATTGAAACATTTAAAGCTTGGATGAATAGAAGATGCATAGATCCTGTAACAGGTGTTAATCGAGAACCTTGCTGTGAAACTTCCGAGTTTCCTTTTTCCGAAGATGTGTTTAATCACTGCATACACAAGGGCATCAAGAAACTGTACGAGACACCACGAGAGTATTTCACTCCTGGAGTGGCTGGTCCCAAATTCAGTAGAAAAACTGGAAAAATTTTGGCTGTTGTAGTGGAATATGATAGCAACATTTTATGGTCTCTCTCCTATGATGATATGCAAGACTTTTTTAATCAGGTAAGAAAACTTCTTGTTGATGTACAAATACAGCTAAGTGACTACAGTATGAGATATATGTACTTTTAATAATAATGAAATAATTATTCCTGCTACTATTCCAGAGATCTTCCTCACCTTGAACTCCATTCTGTACCTATACCAAATGATGGTTTCTGACTCTGGCTTCTGTTACATCTTTACTGTTTACCTTTTAACTTTGCCTTCAGAAAACAGATACCTTTGATCTTCAAAACACTAATGGATGGGTTAGGTATTTATTTACAGCCGTGTGTAGTAAGGATTTGTGGTCAAAGTTTTTCAGGTATCAGTCAGGTTATTGGAAGAGGTTGCATCCTTAAGGGGTTTGTGTAAATTTTAAATTGCAAATATACATTAGAAAAAACAGGGTTAGGTTCCAAGTTAATACTGAGACTGCCCATTACTGTATTCTTTATCATCTATAAAATTTATAATAGCTTTAGTTTACAGCATCATCTAGATTTATAATGACATTTTCTCTGAATATGTGCAGTATTGTTGCCCCACTACCACCACCAAATGCTCTCTCTGATCTGCAGTCATTTGTGTTCATGTTCACAGTCTGTTCTGTGTAGTATTGTGCATAAATGTATATTCAAGAGAGGTTGTTAACGTTAAAAATATAAATTAGATATTATTGTATACACGGAATAAAAAAAGCTTAACCCCCAGGTACTGTCGCCTAGGAAGATATTGGAAGCATAATGTGTTGTCTAATGGTAGACCCTACTGCTATATGGCATCACAAAAATTGTAACCAAGTCCCAGGTTGCTCATCTGACTTTCTGCCTCATTTACACACAATTGCAGGGTCTCAATTGTTTCTCTTACTTGGACAACACAACATACATAATGTGTATCGTTTCTCACTCTTGATTTATTTTTTCGTTTTTGTATTTATTTATGGTTATTATTATTATTATTATTATTATTATTATTATTATTATTATTATTATTTTTATTTTTATTTTATTTGTATTTGTATTAATTTTATTAATTGTTGTAATAATAATAATAATAGATATTATTATTATTATTATTAATATTACAGTATTATTATTATTATTATTATTATTATAATAATAATAATAATAATAATAATAATAATAATAATAATGATAATGATAATATTTTCGCCCCCTAGGCCCTGATGTGGGTCAGTGACCTGTGCCCGGGTGGGCTAATGCCTGTAAAAAAAAAAGAAAAAAAAAAGAAGCCTTTTGCAGTGAAGGTGGCAGAGCAGAGGTGGTGGTGTATCATTCCCTCTCATTAAAGGCACCAAATTCCTCAGCTTCCCCACAGATCTTATAAAGATTATCACAAATATTATAGAATATATTTGATACACAACCAGAAACAGAAAAAAAATCATTAAAGTAACAGTGATGTGGCATAGAAGCCTCGTGTTGTCTGTTGATCACTCCTTGGTGTAGTGTCACATCCTAGGAGAACATAATTATGTTTCTTCAAGTTAGTTTTGTCATGTTTTCATTTATTTATCTCATATATTATTTTGTAAATATTTGTTACTATAACAAGGCCCCAAGAAATGTTTTCAAGAAAATACTATATATAATTGGAATCCCTGGTTTTACACCAGTTGCAATTATTCAGTCTTTTTGTATATGATTGTACTGTATTAGCCAATTTTGTCTTTCTTTAATACAAGAAATTATATATACAGAATTATGTTTCGTTGCAGGTGGACACATGGGTGAGAGATCAGATGAAGGAAGCACCAAAAGGGATGAAGGGAGGCTGGTTCACCTCATACCTAAGCTTCTTTGATGTACAGAAATCTTTATCTGTAGGAACAGGAATAGCTGTTGCTGTTGCTGTGGGAGTCAGCCTAGCTGTGCTAGTGGTGACTACCCTTAATGTAGTTGTGAGTCTGCTGGCAGTCTTAAGTGTAGGTGCCGTTATTTTAGTGACATTAGCTGCATTAGTGTTATTAGGGTGGCATCTCAATGTTCTGGAGAGTGTAACAGTGAGTGTAGCCATAGGATTAGCAGTAGATCTAACATTGCATTATGGTGTTGCCTACCGATTGTCCCCAGAGGCAGAGCGTGAAGCTGCTGTGTCTTGGGCTGTGGCCCGTCTAGGTAGCCCAGTATTTATGGCTGCTGCTACTTCCCTTGCAGCTGGGATTGCAATGTTACCAGCTAAAGTATTGGCATATGTTCACATTGGTACTTTTCTTACTGTAATAACTATGGCATCATACATCTATGCCACTTTGTTTTACCTTCCCCTGTTGCGTATATTTGGCCCGGAGTCAGGGTGTGGACAGCTCTCTTATCCACAATTACAGTGCTGTACTTGTTGCAGTCAAGGCCCTCAGCCTCATGTGGACAAGACAGTATATCAACAGGCTTTTATGAGTGAGTCTACTCTGTCCACATCAAGTACATCCTGTCCAGCACCTCAGACTCATCCTTTATCAGACACACATGAACTTGAACCTTTGACTGCAATGCGATTAGCTGGGCGAGGTGGAACTCACTCTCGTGCCGTCCACAACCCTACCAGACACAAGGTTGGTTTAGTTGAACCTCCACCCATATCAGACATTCCCAATAATCATGTAGCAGCTCATAATGAAGCAGGAATTGTCTCAGGGACAGGTCGTGCGACTAGATCGGGGTCTTTATCATCATCAGTGTATGTACGGGACCATGCAACATTTGTCCCAAGGAAGGTCTCTCTGCCTTCGCCTGGAGGTGCTGTGAGTGAGGGGGGAGAACCCTCTCCTAGACACAGCGTAGCCCCAGCTTCTTCAGCTACAACAATCTTATATTCTGAACCAGACACAGATTCTGGGCAACAAACCCAGCAACCTCCAGAAGGAAATATCACCCAGGCAGTTCTCACTCCAGAGAATGGAACGTTGGTCATCTAAGATGCTGTGGAACAAACGTGTGGCTGTGACTGATAATGTGTAGCACCCTCTTGTGTGATGATACTGATGGTGCTATAGTGAAGCTACCATAGAGTATCTGTAATTGTGATAATATATTGCTCATTTCTCTTATGTTTTATGTAATAGATATTTCATTTGTCAGTCATTTGTAAGATAACAGTAAAGGTAGCTGATGAGTGTCATTGTCTGTGCTGTATCACAGTGTTTTTATGAAGATCAATTATTTAATACCTGTACAGGTGTACCATAGTTACCATGAAATGTGAATTAGTTATCCTTTGTGTGATGGTTCCCTTTTTTTTGTTATGTTGTTAGAAGAGGAAGATTGGCAAGGCTTGTAAGTTACGGAGATTCAGTACCATTCCCACGTTGAACAGGTAAATTTTGATGTATTTGATATGTAGTTAAAGAAATGTACAGTATAATAAAAAAACAAGTACTTAACCTAAACTTATTTTGTGGTCTTCTTTAAAAATAAATTGTAGTCAAGGTTCCTGGGGAATCTGTAATATTAAAAGTAAATTATATATTTGTGAGCCACAGCAACATAGAAGAGGTGACTGGAGAAGTGTTTACATGAAGCATTACATGAAACAGTAGGGAGGTATAAAGGAGCTGTAGAGGGTGACTTACAAAGTGTCTCCAGCATGAACACCAAGAATGTGACTTCCATATTTTTAAGGTGAATGATTACTTGATGAATCTTCACACTACCTTAATATATCAGTCGGCATAAAGATGGTGATTGTTTTTCGACTGTTGGAAAAATGTACTTGCTGGTATGTGCTTGAGAGTAAAACAACTATAATGACTTGTTGTCTTTAGGATATCTTTTAAAACTGAGATTATTGATTTGGAATACATGTAACCTAAGATGTCTATGTTTCTCATAAAGATATATGTAATCAGTATTGATACAAAATTAATAGATGCCAGAAATTAAACATGACCATTGATTTTAATGATAATATAAGACCTGCAAGACTCAGATTCCCTATTTCAAAATATTTACCCAAATTTCTGGTAATTCCATTGACACTTACAGAAGTATGTATTACTAAGTTTAAAAAGAATAATAATTGACCCCCCAAAAACAAAACCAAAAAAGTGAAAAACTTCTCTCTCAAGGTCTGATAGATTTGTTTATGAAAATAAGGGCCCAATTATTATTTTATGGTAGTATTTACTTTTTATTATGTTTAACTATTACAGATAGGTTTGTTCTTTACATTAATCTTTTAATTTACATAATTATGTGCCTAATACTTATATAGTTTTGTCAGCCAGTCTGTATCAGTTATACAATTGCTCGGCCACAAAAATATGAACTCATATGGTTTCTTATTTTATATCAGTCTTAGAATTATCTAAACCATATTTATGTAAGTAAAAGCCACATGGAAATAAAATGTAATATATTTTCCTACATTAAGCATAAGTTATTTCCTAGCACTGTGGGTTATCATGCACTGACCTGGGATACAGCCAATAACCCCATCAAGTTCATTGTGACAGGTTGGTAACAATGTCGGGGGTTTTCTTGGTCAGGTTACAGAAATTAATGAAAAATAAAGACTTTTATCTTCACATTTTCATGTCATTTTGAAATATGTACCGGTACTGTAAAAAAACAAGTTGCAGGTGTGTGCATGGAAACCTCTCCTGATTTGTATCATCTTTCTGAGTATCTTGACTCAAGCTCTGATAAGATAACAGTCCTTGAGCTGAATTATGTGATCTCCAGAACAACCTAATGATAACTTAAGGAAATTAGCCCGAGTTGAGGCCTAAGCAACAGAGAGAATAATCCAGGAGTTATGAAAAATAAGGAAGCTGCTACCACCATAAACAAACCTTCTAGGAATGAACTTTATCAATGGATGCTGAGGCCTTGTAACAATCTGTAAGTTAAAAAAAAATTAACCTTATAACAGAAGAGCTACAGGACACTGCATCCCAGAAGAGCACGAGAAATAAGACAATAAGGATTTTGGACCAAACTGGACTGCAGGAAATCCTCTAACAAAAACATCCATCTCACAAAGCTTGCATGAAGTAGACAGGAGCACAGTACACAACTCTTCCAACCACCAACTCTGTCCTGAAAATTTTGCTGTAAGGAATGTAAATTGTTAATGGGAATTGGTTGTACTGTATTTGTGAAAAAAAGAGACCATTTTTACAGGACAAGAGATGGTAAAATTCCAGAATCCTAAATTTCTCAATACAGTACATTCAAACTTAAAAAAAATCATCTTTTCTCATTGTAGCCACCCCACGCTTGTTTTTATTTCTACAATAAGTAAAGATGATTGAGTCAGTGCCTTTAATTTTGTCTGTCTTCCTCTTAACCTTTAAACTGTGGCCAATGTCATTAAACACACACACTCTCCGCCGAGACATTTAAATGTGTATGGTGTTTTCACACTTTGTTTTAGATCTAAGAGTGGACAAGTGAGCAGCAGCATCCTCAGTAAGCCTTTGCCAAGCTTGAAGAGTGGAACTTCTGTCTCATGGTTCAGGAGGTGAAGAAGGGGAGGGAAGTGATTCTCTGAACACTATTGCATGTTATTATAATGGAATTATGCATGGAGAAAAACATCCACCAGATGAGTCATGGTAAGTAAATATTTATTTCTGTGTTTTGTTATTCTACATTTACTACTTTTATATGATTTCATAAAAAAATTAAATTATTTTTGGGGAATCTAAAAAAATTAATGGTGCATATGAAAAAGCATTCACCAAAAGAGTTGTACGGTAGTAAAAATTTTGTTTCCAAGTTCTACTCTCCTACATGCTTGTCTATAATTTCATACAATATTTCTTCCTAGCAATTAAAAAAAAATTGTATGTACATGAGCCTCTCAATATACATGATAATTACGTTCTTGAATATGGTCGTGTAAATAAAGAACACGTAAATTAAACAATGTACGTACAGTAGAAGGGACTAAGGGGTTTTGTTATTAATAAGACAGTACCTAATATAGCAGTGATAAACTACAGTATACACGTACCAGGCAATATAAAATATTCTGAGCCTTTCATAGTATCACGAGCATGCTGACGGGAACATTTTCATGAGTTTGGTGTTTGATCCATCTGCTCAACATTTCATTCCATTTTTATCATCTTAAATAGGGAGGTGGTCTGAAAGCATCACCTTCATTAAAGCAAAATATTGTAAATAAGAGAGATCATAAATTAAGGCTTACCTGTATGTACTGTATTCAGTAACCCATAAAGAATATCTATACTGTACTGTACTTTAGGTCACTTAAAACTTTCTAATTGAGATGGGACTACAACTTCTCAAAAAAAGAAAAATTAGATCATAGTCTACAGTACATGAAGAAGATAAAATGTAAGTTTAATATGGATATATGGTCATACAACTGATACTAGTACTGTACAGAGTAAGAGGTGACTAGATTACTTCAATTGGTGATTGGAAAAACTAATACAGTTCAGAAAAAATAATATAAAAGATGGCAAAAGAGTTACAAAATAATAATAATAATGTTTTAACCCCCCAACTATAAAGATAAGATAGTGAGTGATACACTGTTCAGAGAAAAACATTTTGTACTCCCTAACATCCACCGAGTATCTCGTAACATGGTGACAGGCAGAAGAGACAGAGGGTAAAGAAAAATTAACTTTATAACTTATTTTTTGCAAAATGCATAAGTCCAGTGTTCGTTGTGTGAATAACCGTTTTCTTCACATATGCACGACCAAGCATCGTTGCGAACTCTCCACTTTTAAGTCCAGTTATCTCACTCTTGGTTTGTAGATTAAACATTACTTTTTCTCTTCCGGGGGTGTCTTCACTTACAGGTTTGACAGATACCAGCAGACCAAAATAAAATCCAAACACTGAGTAATCAACATTACTGTGCACCATGAGTGTGATGTCACTTGCCCACCCAATTTAGTACCAATTATTGTTGAGGAAGGGAAGTAGGATCTGGACACATGATCCAGAGGCCATTGTCAAAAATATAACTTAGGTACTCAATTAATGTAAGTACTGTACTGTATTAACAAATGGCCTAGAGACAATGATGGATATTATCACACACTGCTACGTTTTATAATTAAACACCTTTGTAAATAAATTGTGAAAATTAATATGAAAATCTTCAATATTTCAAATACATTTCCAGTGTTAGATAGTAAAAATGGACACGTGTCGCTTCACATGAACTGCGCTCGTGATTTTAAACCATAAGCTCATCTATAAGGTAGTGGAAACTTCTGCTTGATATTTTTTCTTTGTTTTTGGTGTAGATTATTGGGATTTATTGGGGTGTCTGTCTTAGAATGAACTCTTAGGCAAGGAAGATTTCGTGATAAACATTTTGGGAGAGAAAGGTACAGTGCTGTTTATACTTGGGGTGTTAAGTGCATCATTCACTGGTTTCACTGTACAGTACACATCAGTTTATAATCCATAAAATAAATTTGAGACCATTGTAATACCTGTCCTACCTCGGGGAATATTTTAGATAAACAAAATATATACAGAAGAATGTCGATTTAAAGCAATTCAATTTAAGATAATTGATTTAAAGCAACACCCACAATTAAGGACAATGTTTTAATTTAAAGCGAATCTTTCCTATTTTGCGCGAGTCAATCTGGCGCAGCATATTTTAAAATTCGCATCTTATGTTTCTCTGGGCACGCTACACTGTCCTAAGAGCAAGGCTGTACTGTACTTGTACTCAAAATACTGTAATGTACTAAATGATTACTAAAGCTTTTGTCTAGTGCAAACTGAAGCATGTTTATATTCAAATTAATCACTATCTTATAAGAATTTCAGTAATGTAAATTGTATTCTCCCCGGTCACTTCTGTGACATTTTATAAACGAAAACAAAAACTAAGGGACATAAACAAACAAATAAATACTTCACTAGACCTTCAGCGCCAACTGTCAAACGTGTCACTGTCGCCTCTCCCCCCCACCTTCCCAGCCAGGGTTGGGTGGTTATAGGCTTACAGTTTTTATCTTATATAATATCACAGACTAAAGTTAGGAGAATATAATTTGCATTGCTAGAATCCTTGCACGACAGTGCATAATTTGAATATAAACGTCATATATTTGGCACAAGAGATAAAATTTTTAGCCCTTGTAATAACATTAATTAGAACATGTCAACATGTCAGTTCAGTGACATTTTATAAGAGAAAAACAAATAAGCACCAGACCTTGGCATCAACTGTCAATCATATCACCTCATCTCTCCTCCCCCCCCTGCATCTTCCCATCAGTTGATCGCTAGTAAACAGACCATTTCATGTCCCATAATTTTAGCTGTGTGATTTATGAGTGTTTATTTTAACATAATACTATAAAAAACAATGTTTTGTTTATTGTAGGAGATGGGCTGAGGTGCATCTGGGTAGACTCACAGTCTTTTTATATTTTGTGTGTCTTTCAAGTACCAAACTAAATTATTTCATTGAAACAACACTTCGATTTAGTGTGAATTCGGTTTAAAGCGACCTCTCTTGGAACATACCTCGTGTTATATCGACGTTCTAATGTAATTTGCAGTAAAAGGAACTTTCCACAATCTCTAATAAATTGCTGTCCCTTAAACTGTACTATAGTTTTAATAAATGAGGTTCTATTGTACTTGAAGGGGCAAGACTGTAATTATAATCTAAATGAAAAATTATATACAGTTCAAAATAATATAAGTTTTAGTAATGAAAGTAATCCTCAACAGTAGGTACAGAAAGAGCTAATAATACTTCTTATTTATTTACATTTTTCATTCATAGGTACATAGACATTATATATATTTTTTTTAAATGTGATACTGTGCACATACATTTTGTAGGAGGAAAACTGTAGAATATAACCCAGAAGTAATGTACTAACCCTGTACAGTACTGTTAAACTACTGACAGACTCCTCACTTAACCTTCCATCTATGTTGGAGTGACTGATGGAGCAGAGGCAAAGTTCACTGCTCTGGAGAACTAAACTGTAACTAAGAGACTCACTCCTGGCTCACCACAACACAGTCATTGCCAAGAAGAACTAACTGGACAAAAAGGTGGCGAAAGAGAATATTAGTGTCCAGTGATATTAGGTTCCCATGAAAGGCGATTTATTAAATTCCTAAATTATTAACAGTCAAGTGTTATGATATCCAATTTACATATGTCTATACAGCATGTGCTTATTTAAACTTATATTAGTGTACATTATATACAGAATTAGACTTTAAAATATCAAACATATATTAATAAACCCTACAGCTCATTTTAATTCTTACTGAAGCATAGGATACCTAACTACTTGTGTTGGAAACTGATTTAGAAGATTTTTCTGATAAATGCCAATAACTGTAGTTTTTATTACATATTATATTAAATTTTGAAATATTAGCATCCGATATAAAATAAAATTGTACCCGATTAATGAAGTCAATCAGCCGATATTTTGAGACTTTTCTCTTGTTTTCTCTGCGTAAGAAGATTTTTTAAGAAGAATTCACCAGCTTTGTATGAGGACCGCACTAATGGTCCACTTGCAGTGTACACAAAGCCTAAACTCTTTCCAACTTCCTCCCAATGTTGGTATTTATCTGGTGTAACATATTCTGTCACTCTTAGATGTCGCTTGGTTGGCTGCATATACTGTCCAAGAGTTACACACTCCACCCCTGCAGTACGTAAATCTGCAGAATAAAAGACACTATAATTACAAGACTGTATTTGTTAATGGCAAGAGGATGTTCCCTTAATCTTGAAGGAAAAATTTATGTAACTGGTGTGAGATGTGTGATGTTGTAGGGCAAAAGGATGATATAATAATATACAGAACAAATTTAATAAACAGACCAGAACGACATTTAAAGAGAGACATTATAAATATCAACACCTCAACCATTCAAGTAAATTTTTACCTAACATCAACCATTAACTTACCCTTCATTGTCTGCAAAATTTCATCGTCAGTTTCACCAAGACCCAACATTATAGATGATTTAGTCACCAAGTCTGCTTTTACTGTTTTAGCATGTTCTAAAACTCCCATAGATTGCCTGAAAGAACATATTTAATCATCTTTAGTCACATATGCAATTGAAAACAAGGAAAAAGATAGTTTAATCTCTTAATACTGAACACACTGATATTTCTCAAGACTCTGTTTGGGTCGTGATCCTGATGGCTGATCAAGGAAGAAGACCAAGTGAGCTGGGTAAGAAATGCTCTCCCTGAGAAACATAAATAAATACTTTGAGAGCAACCTGAAGTGATACCTCTTGTGTTGCTAAATTTTCTTCATTCAAGTACATCCAAGATTAAAAATCAATTAAAATAAAGGTTAAAAGTTGGAACAGAGATAAAAACTTTACCCAAAAAAAGTAGTACCGTACATGAGGAGCTGAAGATTGTACAAGTTACCTGTATTTTGCTCTGGGATCACGTACACGAGGAGTCAGGGCTTCCACCGTCTCGATATTGTGAGCAAATACATCCAAGTTAGAATTAGAAATTGTTGCTACACAATCTTTGTCTCCTCGGAAGTCTGGAACAAGACACTCCACCAAGATGGAAGAGTTCCTGTAAAAAAAATAGAACATGATGGAAATACTTAAAGATTTTTTGTAGAGTACATAAAATTATCCTTGAGAATCTACGATGTTGTTCAAAGGGTATTACAAAATAATATCATTTGCGGTAGTTCATTACACTTGGTACTCTACCTTGTCCCAATAAAGGGCTGACAGGTATTTTATGATAGTACAATAAGTCAAACTACCATAGATGCTTTGGCTTTACAATTTGGTTAATGACTTTAAAATTACAGATGTATCTTTTGGTATAGTACAGCAATTCATTTACGTGTTGAACAGTGAAGAGGATAAAATGCAGTGTTTGGAGATTAATAAATCTCAGTAGGTGATTGGATTATTTAAATGAATTGAAATACTAATGCCATATTAATCTATTGTTTAATTACAGTTCCAGTTCCTGTCAAAATTGGTGCAGTTAAGGTTAAAAATGTCAAAAGTTCACAACTAGGCATAAGTCTCCTTCTGCAAAAGGAATGTCAAAATTAAGTTAAGTACAAATCCCTTTTTAGGTAATGGAGTGGAAACTTTAGCTTGAAGAAAATTTGGTTTCAGGAGTTTTCTTCAACTTATTCAAAATACAGGGAAACCACTTTTAATATTTTATTTGGCTAATGCCAGACAATTTTAATCAGCTCATAGTGGAACTCATACACAAGGGGTTAGAAGATAAATCACTTCTAAATTTTTTTGTAAAAGGGGTTACCTATTCTGACTTGGGGATTAATTCACTCTCCTTGTCTGTCTTACGAAAAATAAGCTTTCATAACTGATTAGCGGTTGGTTGTGGTACATGTAGTAATCAAATGGCGTAAGTTCTTCAATGATCCCAGGTGAGATATATGATATACGAGGATCAAATTTCTGTCAGCAACACAAGGTTTACAGTTACTTACTGTCTCTTCAGCTCGTTCACTGTTTCTGCGAAGTGCGAGGAACCTCCATCTGGTATATCTGTAGACAAAAACAACACCAAATGTCTATGTGTATCAATGAAATGCAATACTGTACCTGTAATAGAAGCCTGAACATATTATAAAAAAATCACCCTAAGACCAATGAACCTGTGAATCCGATACATCAAACATTGCACCCAACAATGTGTGATGTCTCGGATTCACAGTTTCGCGAGTCTCAGGGTTCATGAATGGGACAGAGGACTGACAGGACTTTTCTGTGGCTTTACAGTTCAATAATCTAATTTGGTTGGCCATTTTAAAAAATATATCATATGAAAATATATAAGACAGTCCATATTAACATTCTATAACTCTGTCTTCGGACACTTACCGGTATATTATTTTGTATCACGGGTAAATGACTGAAGACAGTGTTAGAAGTACAGTATTATCACACACTATCATGAGACTAGTATATTAAGATCAAAATGATTTAATTACCAACTACCTCTCTCTGTTTCTTCATCCACAAAACTGTAATCCTATTCAATATGGCATTAGTCTCAAATACAGTAAAGCTAAATTGTACTCCTTATGAAATGTCTTACTTAAGTTTCTTTAATTCTGCTTCCCTTTCTATTACAGTGCAGGTACGTACTACTCCATTTCACCCTCGACATGTATTTTCTCACCTCTGGTATTTCCAACTTTTAAGACTGTAAAAGACTAAACATACTTTTCACAACAAATTAGAAAGGACTTGATCTTCCCAGGGATATAACATTGTTATAGTTGAGGTGTGCTTCTGATTGTAACATTTTATAATGAGTCAACTTAGAAAATTTACTTATTATGTACAGAACAGTACAGTTCTATTTATATATCTGAGTACAAAGTATTTTGAAGTGTATATCTATAATTAAATAAACTGTACTGTTCAGTATATACCTTTCAGGTTATTAAGGTAGTACTGTAATATTAAATTATTATACAGGGCATATAAACAAACACACACACATATATTGATCTAATGGCACCTCTTTTTCCAGTTGTAAACTGTAATTATAAAATTATACCTCAAGTTGAGAAGCCCAGATTCGACTTCACTTTACATTTAGATGCTAATTACTGTATTTGATTATGCCAATATTATAAAAAATAAAATAAGCAATTTACCATCTCGATCTACAGAAGTAAGAACAACATAGTTGAGTCCCCATTTGGCAATGGCAGTGGCAGTATTAACAGGCTCCTCAGGGTCCAAAGGTGGAGGCTTGCGAGCAGTCTTTACTGAACAGAACCGACAACCTCTGGTGCAGGTGTCTCCCATGAGCTGTGAAACACAATACTGTACAGTAAACATTATATAATTATTTTTGTAATTATGGTTATACCCAGGTACAGTACAGAGAGGGAGGCAAGATAATTCTGATCCAATATACTGTAGTCTGCACCTCCAATATACTGTAGTCTGCACCTACCATTATTGTTGCAGTAGCGACATTGTCTTCATTGCCTCCCCAACATTCACCAATATTTGGACATCGAGCCTCTTCACACACTGTGTGGAGGTTGAGCCCACGAAGGTCAGCTTTTAACTTCCATGAAAAGAAACAAAATCACTTAATACCAAATGGTACAAGAGTGATAAGGGGAGACACAGTATTGTTAGTTATTGTGAGTTTATTAAATGAAGATATGCCAGACTCCAATACTAGAAGTTACTAATCTTAAAAGACAAACTTGAGACACATCTCATGATACTAAATAATGAACAAAGTTATTATTTAACATTAGAATTAACTACAATAAAGATCTGCTAACAGACATTACACTGCCTTTTACATGAAACACATACATTAGTGATAATAACGCTCTTGGATTATATTTCTTACCTTATTATAGTTTTTCCCCAAAGGGATTTCACGTTTGAGCCAAGGAGGAAGCCTCAGACGGTCTGTTTCTCCCTTTCCTCGCTTCAGCTTCCCAGTGTAATCTGACCAAGTCATATCCTTTGTGACCTGTAGAGACAATTTTGGGTTTAATACTTCCAGCTACAAGACAAAAGACTGTTTGTTCTGGCCACCATATAATATAACAAGAGAGGGACCACAAGAACAAAATAAAACCAGTGAATTTTTACCCAGGTGTTTATCCAGTAATATCTAACAACACTATCATCTCTGCTTATTTAATTCCAGCTCAAAAACATGAAGAATGGTTTGAGTCACCCGGCAATGGAGTGCACCAGAAAAATGGCTTTGTGGTGACTTGACATTTGAGTCAAAATATGTCAAGTGTTAGTTAAGAATTTGGACTGTCAATAAAAAAGTATCGACCACCCTGCAGTACATAACAGTATGAAGCATCGTGCAAATACTGTAAAAGTATAACTGTTGTTTCTGCCGTCAGTTGGTCGTTATCACTCGTTTTCTATTCCACCAACTTTGGGATGGTCGGTACTTATTTTACTGACAGAACATCAGCCCAAAATATCTTAAAATGAGGCACTTGTCTATGATGTGAAAATACTGCAAGACTTACTGGTTAAATTAACTACAATCGCCAAAGACAGTATAGTACTGTGAGGTTCTTACAATTTAAATATTTTTTTTTTACCTTCCGAGGTACAGTAATTTAATATACAATACCTGCACTTACTACTGCATCTATATATTAATTCAGCAAAAAAAATCAAGTTAGTAATATAAATCAAATTAATAACCTCTCCTGATATAAAGTCTTCCAGCGAAGGTCCTTCAGCCACCTTCTCTTTTTTACCCTTTGGCAGACTACCGGTTTGTCTGGTGATGCCCATCTGGGTCGGAGCAAGAACCTGAAAACAGAACAATAATATATTAAAACTTGATAAACAGTAAACTCTTCATTAATACAGTTTAGTTTGCTACACTTAACACACTGGAATAGATCATGGACCCACAAATTCATTTTTAAGAAACTATAATCTAAGATAATTCTGTTGGGTGTGTCATGGATCATACCACATTTATTTACTCTGGTGGTAGATGGAGCCCACAATATTTCTTCAGCATCTGTGAGATCTTATTTTATATTCTTTATTTTTCATCCATAAAATTTAAATTTAAACATATACAAGTACTACTGTACCTGTTAATGTTAATTCTATATAAATGAAAGTTTTTATAATTAGTACAAAAGTTGTGTCAAAATACTGTATTACAAAATGGATATAACATTTTACAGTACAGTACAGTATGTTGCTTTTATATCAATGTAAAGGAACTATTGTAATTCTTCCACTTTTATCTGCATATTTTAATGGTAAGAAAGAAACTTGGGGCAATACATTACAACAGCACATGTTATTATGAGCCACTTTAGGAACAAATTATTTTGTATAAAATTTGTTTCTTATCTGTCAAATACTAATATGGGTGCGGAGGAACAGCAGGTTAATATTTAGTTTTTATCCCAATAGGTATTTCATATTTTTGTCCTGAAGACCAACCTTGATCAACCTGCCGTTATCAGCCGTCTACATGACCGCTAAGAGACAAATGCCTCTTGAACATTAACACTCGTTCTGTAAAGGCAATATTGTCCAGGATGGCATTTCACACCTGTACACCTACCTAACCTAACCTACCAATCCTAAGATGGAAACACATTAACTTAGGTTAGGTAGGTTACTTGGTCACAGTTGTTACTAACATTTCACATGGAAAGTTCATTGGGTAGGTTGCTCAGTGCTAGAATTCCTTAGTTGACAAGATGACCATGACTAAATCCTCCAAATGTTTACTGATATTTGAAAGGTAAGTAACAAGTTCTCCATGGATATTTTTTGCTGTATATTATAACCACATTTTTCCTTAAGTTGTTCCTTTTCACGACTCAAGAGTAGTGTATTATTACCCAACCATTGGCTCAGTAGTGTAGGAGTAGCACTGCAGCGTAATGACACAGTTCCCAAGGCTATTAGAGGACAACAAGCATAGTTCCAGGTTTCAATAAATATCCATACCATAAAAACATGATACTAACTTTACACAGTCGTACATTCTGCCACGACATAACTTGACACCGCTGTACAAGGTTGTGTGGAAACCCTCTTAACAACCTTAACCTAGCTGCCATTATGGGTCACTCCTCCTGAACTACAAAAACAGAATAAACAAATTAAACCCAAAGGAAAACTCTTATTTTCAACATTTACTCCCTTAATATAATTTTCTTATATGTTTTAACAACCTGATAATTGAAAGCAAGGTTTGAATTTTATTGTGGAGGTGTAAGATAAAGATAATATAGGGTATAATAAGAAATAACTCAGTAAGACAGAAGTTTTGTTTCCATTTGTGTTGAAGTCTTATATTTAGTTTCCATAATAGAATGAAGAGAATTATACTGAAAATTGTCGTAGGTATTATAAAAATTATAAAAAAATCCACCAAAAAAGGTTTAAAGTTAAAAAATTATGTGTAGTTTTGTTTAGTGATTTTTTGTATTTCAGAAGGATTTGTTTTGGTAAGGGAGCGCGAGCCTAAACAACAGTAGTGTGTGTGGACTGAGCAATATACTGTACTATAATATTCTGCCTAAGGATTTGTAAAATTCTTGGAAACAGTATTCACAAACGTAAATTTCAATGATCCCCAATCTTTTACTTAGGATTGCAGGCGTTATTGCTATACATCGAAAATATTTTTATCCTAAATTATTTTGTAAGACTATCCTGCAGAGCGCGAGTTAAATTATGTATTTAATATGAAAGAAACTCGTTATTGCACTTAACTATAGTGTAATTACTACACTATATTATTACATACATTCTTGGGCACCTAAACTAACTACAGTAGTTTAGTTGCTCCTTATCTCGTTAATGGCCCCTATTGACCCAAGGAATTGTAAGTTACAGTTTTTCCCTAGATTATCTTCCTTATAAAATATATCTCCACCATTAGAACCTTTGCCACTACTCACCCAATTTTTAAATATTTAATAAGATTCATTAAAAGCAGCCATTTTCAACTGGAATAAATTTAATTGTATTAATAATATAAATTAATATTTGAATGTACTAATAACCAGAATAAATACTGTAAAATAAAAAAAGATCCACATCTGTTAAGTTCAAGTGACAGTACGATACTAAAGTCAGTCAGCCCCTGAAACACTCCGTCATTTATTAAGGACAACAGGAGCCAGCCATGCCAAACCTGACCTAACGAGCTACAAATAGTGTTTACGGTAGTTAGGTTTGCTTCTTTGAGTCCCCTGTTGTGAAAGAAGAGGACTTGGGATACTTTAGACCACAATACGAGGGATGTCAGCTACTAGAGGTAAGGACAAAATATTTATACTAAAACTAAAATGACTAGTTTAGCTTTGCAAGGATGGTTGACAGTTAGACTATTATGCGGTAAAATTGCCGTAGAAGTTTATATATACTGACAGTTAACATTTTTCTGTACTTGAGGCTATGAACACTAGTAGGTTTAGTAACTATATATACATCTAACTGAGTGATGTTATTTGAGGTGCTCGTAATATTGTGTCAACTGTCCCACATCCCATTGTCCCTCTGAAATATAAATTAGACAGTTGTAAACGTTCTAATCTCTCGGTAAGGTTAGGTTAGGTTAGGTGATAAAGCTGCAGTGGTAACATTTCCTTACTCGTGACTTCCGCAAAATGGTCAGTGTGGTAAAAATAACTTAAACAAGAGAGTTAAATAGTTAATTTTACAGACTATATGACCCATCCACACGTAACAGTTGTAATGTTTAAGTAAAAAATCTTGTGAATTTTATGTCGTTAAGGTAAACTATTCGACATCTCCTTCAACTATGTCATTTTTTTTCTGTCGTGTTTCTCGGCTAGATCATGGCTACACCTCAACCCAGATAAATACACCTTGGAAATCTGTACACACTGTCTTCTATTATTTTGAGGTGATACTGACCCCAGGAAAAGGTCACAGGTCAGGGTCGCAGGTTTAAAAGTCATTCGGCCGCTGTGTACAGGATGCAAACTTCATCTCTTGGAAGGACAACCTGCGGCTTTAACTTGTATTCAATATTCTATCACATGGGGCGCCTTCCTCTCAGTGTTCACCCCCATTGATTGTTTTAGATTGTTTCCGTAATTGTACTGACACTAAACAGAATTTTAATTAGGGAGTTTTTCACATATTAGTATTTTTTGCGGGGAGGGGTAGGTAAGCTGTGAACCTCTTAACACGTTTATCTCAATGCTTAAGCTGAATTTTGACATGCCTCCCCCCAAAAATGAATTCACCGTTCTTAGCCAATAGTTAATCCACTTAAATGAAAATCTGTGTATCCGTATTTATTATTATTTTTTGTTTTGTTTTGTTTCCCCATGACCCGGTTGTTTGGTTACATATTTTACACACTGCTTACCTTGGGGATGTGTTGGTGCGGTGTACTGTAGAGCCTGGGAGGGTGTGGTGCTTCTCCTTGACCCTGGTGAGATCCTTGTCCGTGTTTGGTTCCCTCTCCGTCCTTGGTAAGTTTAGATCTTTTGTACGGTATTGAGGTCATGTGTGTTATATTTAAGCATTTTTTATAAGATTCTTTCACATTAGATGATTAGTTTACTCAAGACCAATCGTGTTCTGTTCCATTCGACACTTCTATACTGCATATCCTTTGTGCTTTGTTTTCATTTGATAAAACACTTAGCTTAGACACGGCACCTTTTAGTGACCAGAAAAGTTGTTGTTTAGTCTTTGTTACTTGCTTGGTAAATAAGTCGAGAAAGGTTCAATTAAGCACGACTCCCCTCACGCACCAAGCACTGAGAGACAGGTAAGTATATACGGCACGCGGCGTAAAATGATGACACTGTAATATTTATTATGCACTTATACCATGCGAAGGAAAAACCACAATGTGTCTTAATCCTTGTTGAAAGTGAAGCCACCAACGTCTTGTGTCTAACTTGACGTCTTTTGTTGAATTTATTTATTTATTTGTTTTGGTTTTTTAATAAAGGAGGACAGGTAAGATTGTCGGGTCCTGGTGGTGGGAGACACAGGCAGGCACTTAGTGTGAGGGCAGAAGCAGCTCTTGATTTTGCCAGGGGGGAGATAAATGTGTTGATTTATATGACGATAAACTTTATTACTTGCTTTGAAAATGTTGTTTCCTTCCGGGACTGTCGTAACTTACGGCTCGTGTGATAGCGAGTTGCTTCTTTAAAAAGTCTTCATTCTTGGTGCAGGTCGTGCTGGTGGTGGTGTAGATCGTGCTGGTGGTGGTGTAGGTCGTGGTGGTGTTGCTGTAGGTCGTGCTGGTGGTGTGTAGGTCGTGGTGGTGTTACTGTGGGTGGTGGTGGTAGAGGTCGTGGTGGTGTTACTGTAGGTCGTGCTGGTGGTGGTGGAGGTCGTGCTGGTGGTGGTGTAGGTCGTGGTGGTGTTGCTGTAGGTCGTGCTGGTGGTGTGTAGGTCGTGGTGGTGTTACTGTGGGTGGTGGTGGTGGAGGTCGTGGTGGTGTTGCTGTAGGTCGTGCTGGTGGTGGTGGAGGTCGTGCTGGTGTTGCTGTGGGTGGTGGTGGTGCAGATCGTGGTGGGGTGGTGTAGATCGTGGTGGTGTTGCTGTAGGTCGTGCTGGTGGTGTGTAGATCGTGGTGGTGTAAGTTGTGGGTGGTATTAGTGTAAGTTGTGGCGGTGCCGGTGTAGGCGGTGGTGGTGGTGTCACAAGATGGTGGTGATGGAGTTAGTGTTGGGGGTTGTATGACAAGACATGGGGGAGCTTGTTGGCCAGGAGTTTGAGGAGGGCGAGGAGGGAGGCTCCAGTAAGTGCCCCCACCACACCACCCACCTCCGACACAACACCCGCCACACTATGCACAGGAACCTCCCTGAACACGTCGTGGCGGTCAGAGCTCATCACCAGCACTATGTTTTGGGTTTCTCGTTCTGGTGTTGTGCTGACTACCCTTGGGATAACCCTCGTTGACACTATGTAGCTGGTACTCTGGCAGTCAAGTGGACACGTAGACTCACACGTTTCACTCACAGAATAATAATTATGGACTGTGTTTTTCAGCTTGTCGAGATACTTTGGGAAATGTTTGTAAGATGTGGCATTACATGTTGGTAATAATGGGTGATCTATGAAAGGCAGTACGCAGTTGTATTCGGTAGCAATGCTGTCCAGGATACAGCTCTGGGTACAGTCGTGGTGTGACTTTAATGTCCTTCTTGCACAATGATTATCTGGAAGCCTCAGGAAATCTGTTTTATCTGCCGTTATAATTATGTCTTTCTGGTATGTATCATGAGGAATTTCCACGTTAAACAGATCGTCGTTGAACATGGGTGTGTCGTACCGGGAATGGACCTTTATAATATATCTCTGACCAAGGTCGCTGCCACTGAACACCATATTCTGTATGAGTTCATCTACAGAAGGAAAATAGAGGAAGTCTTCGGATACAACTTGCGTAATTTTCACCAAGGAAACATCCACCTGTGAGAGCCGCCTGTCACGTGGAGGCGAGAAGGTAAAGCAGCGATTAAGTGAGGTGACCAGAGGGCGCCAGTGAGAGCTGGTGGACCCCACCTCTTGCCTCACACCATCCAAAGTAACGGAGTCTACCAGGTCGGCCAGATCCCACCCTGCCTTGTCCCACACAAACCTCATGGACTGGTTCTCTAAACCAGGAAGAGTATTCATGATATTTTTTACTGTGCTTAAAGAGGTATCACAAGTGTAATATGAGAAGAATGCGTTTCGGGTACAATATTCCTCAACATTGATGTGTAGGCCGAGATGAGATAAGCGAGACATATTGAACGGGGGCCACTTGCACACGGTGATAGCCGGGAAATCGTGGCCTGTTGTGACCTCTTCCTTGTAACTATTATAAGTGGTTTTACTGACATACATCTCTTGTAATCGTGTGATGAGAAGTACTGTGACAGCATCTAGAGCAACAAGCAACCAGCACAGGGTTATCAACCTGACGCCATGAGACTTGGCGCCTCTGTCCTGCCCTCGTCTGATGACAGAGGAGGTAGTTGGTCGAAACAAGACTTCGGCAGCCCATGTAACCAGATCGAGGACACTGCAGCCCAGGTACAGGCCCAGAATACCCCCCAGCTCGGAGAGGAAAGAGAGTGTTGTTGACAAAGGTTGTTCTGACAGGTGCAGATGGGAAGTTGTCGGCTGCCACACCTTAATATCCGAGTCCTTATCAAGGTATTTTCTATGATTTTTCTGGCGTCTAACGATGTAGTAAACGCTCTCACACTCATTTGGGCAAGATGCTTGACACCTCCCGCTAAATTTAGCAGTCGGTGCTAGATAGTCATTCTTGACGGATGATTCGTACTGCTCTTGGTCACTACATAAGGGCACATCAGTAAGGTTAAGGTAAGGCAGTCGACACCCCACATCTCGTGCTGCAGCCTCTAGCAGACACAGGTGGAGGCAGCGAGTCCTGGAGAATGGCGGGTCCTTACAAGGTTTGACTGGGGTAGAGAGGCGGCGTACTGTTATAGCTCGAACCTCAAGGACTAGTTTCGAGGCGGCTCTTAAGATGTCGGTGATGCCCGTGTCTTCTAACAACACTGGAATCGCGTGTTGTGGGTGGATAAAGACACGCCCGCGGCACTCTGGGTGTTGGAAGGTCGCGCTTATGGCAGTATCACCAAACCCCGTTTTACATTGTCTTGTTTGGGAAGTGGTCTGTACTGTAAGCGAATTGTAATGGGATGATTGGAAACTGAAACACTTTCCTGAAGTAGTCAAGCTTTCTTTAACTTGCCCAATGTTTTCGTTTTTGTCAAACTCGAAATTCTGGACGAACTGATCCAGAGATAACGTGGCATTGGCCCAAATGTCTTCAAGTGATATCCCTGAGTCCCACACCCCCGGCAGCCCCTTCAGCAGGTGAGCAACAAGGCCTTCGTATTCACAATACATTTTTTCGGAACAGATCTCCTCGGGAATGGATTCTTTCTTAATCTGAAGACCAAGACGTAACAGAGCCTTCATATCAAAGCTAACATCAAGACACAGTGTTATCCCTGGAGACGGTGGGGCTATGTTGTTTAGGCTGACCACCGAGACTGTATGGTACTGCAGATGAGTGTTGAAGAGAAGTGCCGCGTTCACCACAAACAGCACCACACAAATACTTACTCCCGTCACCAGCCAGCCTCGATATTCACATTCGTTGGATGGTGTTCCTGGGGATTCTGGATAAGATTTCGCTGTCTTGGGATTTATATGTGATCTCGCTAGCAGGGTCTTGTGTCGGAGCCTCTTTAGGATGGAGAGAAAGTTAGGTAGGGCGCGCCATAGTGTCAAGAGGCTGAAACCGAAGCAGAATCCAAGGCTGCCTCCGAGGTCAGCCAGAAACGCAGTCATTTTGCCCACCTGTTTCTCTTCCACCGACTCAACATACGGGGTGGACGACTTGATGATGAGAGTGCTTGCCAGTAGTTTTTCTCTGAATGAATACATTTGTTGCTCGTTTGTTATGAAAGTATACTTGGTCGTTCTGCATGGTGTCTTGCACTGCTGAGAGCAATTCCGTAACTCTCTGAAGCCATCGGAGGTGTGTAACGACTCGATAAGTGCACGTCTGTACGGTATGAACATATCCGCACAGAACTTTCCTCTGTGCAGGTTAGCATATTCAGAGAAGGGGACGCAGTAGTATGATTTTCCAATGTATTTTTCATAACAGAGCGCCACACACACGGAGGCGCTGTAGTGAGGATCAGAGTTACAATGACTGGACTCCAACAAGTTGATCCGTCGCTGAGTCACCATAGTCGTCATCTGGTAGTAATGGAAGTTGGCGGGGAAAAGAATGACAGCCTCGGGGTTGCTGAAGGCCGGTGGCTCGTCAGGGGAGTGAAGAGCTACTAGTGTGTTCGCAAAAATGTTCGAAGCTGAAAATTTTAACTTTTCTATTGAACAAGATGTGTTACACAACTGACCTAATTCTTCACAGTTGGTGAACACATTCTTCTTGTAAGAAGGTGACATAATGAAGTAGAGTGAACATGGTACCTGAGAGCGGATCTTGACAGTGATGGGGAAAGCCAGATCTCCCTCTCTCGGAATGGGTGGTGTCAGGGTCCAACAAGGTCCCATAGACGTCATGGAGACTTTCCAAAAGGGGTGATGGTCTCCCCGATGGTCTCCGTGCACTACCTTAACGCCGTGGATCTGAGTGACGAGAACGAGGTGGTGGAGAGGGAGGATCGACCTCTGCCACAACTCCTGTGCAGTCACCTTATCGGCCACACCTTCTAACTTCAGGAGAAGACTGACACATTCATCCTTAGTCTGGCAGGCCGTGGCGTTCATGCCCAGCTGTAGGAGCAACGGAGTCGGGAAGGGTGATGCCGGGCAGATGGTGACGGCTGGGTAGCTGGGCGGTGCAGCATCCTCGATGGTGAAAGAGGCAGCTGTAGGGTGTGACCACAGCTGCTGCACGTGTCTGAACCCATAAAACACCATCAGCGCCACCAGTGAGAGTTTTAACACGTTGACGCCAGCTTGATACAGCCTCGCCTTCGTCAAGTGGCTCTCAGCCGAAGAGCCTGACATCATCAAGGCCTTCAATAACAAGTATTTTCCTACATATATTCCTGTAGCATCAGTGTCAGTTTTAAACAGAAAAAACTCACAGTTCGGAGTTAAATAGTAGTTATTTTATCAGCAGCAGCAGGCGGGCGTGGCGTCAGGGTGCAGATCACTTGTACGTCTGAGGAACACCGAGCACTACATCACCCTCCTCAACACCACGTCCTCGTCACCCCACTGGCTCATTATCCCATATTGTGTCATCTGTAGAGACCTTGTTAGCGGTCCTTAACGAAGGGATATAGAAAAAGAGCCCCAGCGTATAATAGATAGTTGGTGGATAAAATTCTTGTTTTCCGATATGAAGTGACAATCAGGCGAGGCGAGAGTTTTGATAATATGTTGTTTGTGTTCATTAAATTCCATTGTCGACCAACACACAGTTTGATCATCGTTAATGGTGTGTTCTCTTGGTCCCTGTGTGTGAAGAGGTAGTACAACACCGCTTAATGTAATCCTAACATCCAAATATCGTCTCCTCATTACAAATATTGTTTGGTGTGGATGTGACAAGGGCTACTATAGTTAAAAAAAAAAACCCAGCTATTCATGCATGCAGGTTGTATTAAAAAATGATGCAATATAAACAGCATAGCCTTGAACCTGTAGATAATGTTTAATGATTGCTATTTAATAGTTATCCCCCACATAACAACCTTACCTTACCTTACCTTACTGTATAATACATGTCGACAGGTAGTCTCCCAAGTTGAAATCCATATAATGATTTACACAAGTTCTTTCGAGGCACAGGGCTTGGGTCAGGGGGTCATAGCTTGGGGCAGGGGTCACGGCTTGGGTCAGGTCACAAGAGTCATTAGGGGTGCTGGTGGTAGAGTGGTACCGCTCTTGCCTTCGCAAGCGAGATGTCACGGGTTCGATTCCCGGGCCGGTGGAAGTTGTTTGGACATACTTCCTAGCCCCCATTAGTCCCTGTTCACCTAGCAGTAAAGTAGGTACCTGATGTAAGTCGAAAGTTGCGAATTCGTATTCAGGGACAAGTTGTTGGAGCTTCCAATAACTTGATTACATAAACCACTGACTCTTCAGGCTTCTATGCCCTTGACTCTTCAGGCTTCTACTTCCTTAACTCATGAGACATAAAGGCAAGCATGAACTTAGCATGCTTCCCTGTTGGGCACTGTAAACGCTTCTGCGCTTCACCTTACAAAAGGATGTAGGGGAGTGCCCAGTAAAAAAAAAAAGAAGTAAATTTTGTGGTATTTACTGCAATTTTTCCTCCACCCACCACCAATAATAATAATAGTAATATTATTAATAATATAGTCATAATTAAACATGTACTCATTAGTCTCCACTATACTATTAGATAACATGAAAGTATATTACCGGCACTAATTTATTGCAAGGAAGCGTTGTCATATGTCCTGATATGGCATTACCTGTCGCTCACGGAGACAGCCTACACACACTCCCACACACACACACACACACACACACCCACACACACACACCCACACACACACCCACACACACACACACACACCAATCACCGCCGTCTCCCAGTTTATTGTCCCAGCTTCGCACTCTATCAACGTCTTCATTTATTTATTAATTACTTGTTTATTCATTTATTTACCCGTGTCTGAAATAGAAACTAACGACATGCAGTTGACGACAGAGAACCAGTGATGCAGGCGAATGAGAATTGGATGATGTCACAAAACATTAAGTGGTTTGTGGTAGGTCGTGTGTGTGTGTGTGTGTGTGATCCAGGAATAACCCAAGAAGACCGGACAACTCACTAACTGCACTGTCTAATCACTACCCGGAAATACGATGCACAAATCGATTAACATCCAGGTTCCCAATTACTGCTGGGTAAACAGAGGCAAATGGTGTAAAGAAACTTGCCCATAGTTTCATCCTGCTCAGGGGATCGAACCTCTGGCATTACTATATAACACTCCACTGGCACCATACATATCAGTAGTAATTCTCCTTAGATAATACCAGTTGACTATACCATCTTGTCGTGGTATTTTACACACTCATTTAATCTGTTGACAGTAAGGAAGAGCTTTAGGATATGTATATGGCTTTCTTAATTTTTACTGCGTCCACCTGACTACCACACCTGCCTTTCATACCAACCCAACCCAACCCACACTACAGCAACCCACCACCAGCCCACTTGACCCACTCGGTCTTGTTATTGTTTTAGTTTACGTTTCATAACTCATGTGTTTGGATTTTGTTTGTATCTCATAAGTCACGTGTTTGGAATTTATGTATGAATGTTTGTTTGTTTTTCTTGGAGACGACGCGTAGTTAGCGGGTCGAATATTTCTGTGAATAAGAATTATTTTTTTTATTATTTTTTTCTTGGAGTTGAACACAGTCTTACGGGTTCAGTCTTACAAATATCTCTCACCTTCCTTCATTCGTCTCCCCCTCCTCCCTCCCCCTCTCCCCTCTCCCCTCTCCCCTCTCCCCCCTCTCCCCTCCCTTCACTACATTCCTTGACTTCAAAACAAATCATTCCCGAGTTGTTGCATTTTTAGTCGACTTGCATGTGAATAAGTAAACACTCTCCCCAATAAATCCCGCCTTAATGCTCACTAATTATTTTAGGTCCGTTTCCTCCCATCATAATAACGTACTGCGCTAAATATATTCCACCAATTAAATCTTAAATAGGTAAGAATTGGGTTATGTTTAGTCTTTCTATATCAGGTGAGAGGAGTGAGTTGTTTATGAAGTTTACGCGTTTCAGATACAGGATTCAGTGTTACATTACCCTTGGGCTGGTGTGTGTGTGTGTGTGTGTGTGTGTGTGTGTGTGTGTGTGTGTGTGTGTGTGTGTGTGTGTGTGTGTGTGTGTGTGTGTGTGTGTGTGTGTGTGTGTATCGCTTTAAATGGAAGAGAAGACATTTATTAATATTTCTAGTGAAGTTTCAATAAATAAATTTTTCTGTTATGGATAAAAAAAATATATATAATGGGATTGTTTTTTTTTTATTTCATGTTTATTGGTATAGGGATTTTATATATTAGGTTTATGTAGTTGTTATAAATTGTTTGAGTTTTGGTGTAATCTTTAGGTTTTACGTGTTCTTAGGAGTGGTAGGGTAGGGTAGGCCTTTTCTAACTACCGTCTTAGTGTGTTCTGTGTGTGCCTCTTCCCGTCTCTTCCTTCCCGTCTCTCTCCTCCCGTTAACAGCACAGTTCTTTATATTATGTCATTCACTATAAACTACAGCTTTTTAAACGTTGTTGCGGTAGTTGGGGTTGAAAGCTAAACGTCTTCTGATTAAATGAACAAGAAGGGTTCAGGTACTTGAACTGAAAACGTTGTAAGAGCGGCAACTTGAAAGATAACCATTTTTTTAATAGTTTAGGGTTAAAGTTATGTGGGTAAATGTGACACAGTTTCTATGATCTACTACACCTTAGGTCTCTATTCTGTTTTTGACGTCTGTATTACAAACTCTTTCATTGATAAGGGATCTTGATATCGCGTGAAGGGAAAACACATTTTTAACTTTTGGTGGTCTTGTGACGTTTGACATATGATAGAAACGTTTGTGTCAAGTTTATTTGATATTTTTACATACAGTGATGTCATTTCGAGGGTTCAGTCAAGTGTAGTATGATGGCAAGTGGTCAAAGTGGTGAGAAAAACGCCGCCAAGTATGTAGCCGTTTTCTCTCTACTCTCCGGGAAGGTTCGTACGCGCCTGGCAGCTATCTATGGCGCTGCTGACGTCATCTCACGAAAATCAATACGGCAGTTAGGATTCAGGTGCAGTCTGGGTCCGTAAGTCGGGTGAGGCGCGTTCTAGGTACAGCGGTCAGTGAAATGGGCTATTTAGATGGTAATAACGTGATTAGTTAACTACCAGCCAGTGTGGGGGCGAGGCTGAGAGAGTGTGGTCAGTGACAAGACGCGCGAAAGAGTCGGGTGTAATCGTCGCCAGGATGTCACAGGAATGGAAGCAAGGTAAGACTTGAACATCAGCTGAGTGTGCCAGAGGAATCATGAATGAAAATAGATAGATTCTACCCTCGGTGTTACTGTTGCTCCTTGAACCACTGTGGTCCTCGAGATGATGACGCAAGGAATAGCGGGTGGTGTCACACAGTGAGTGGTGAAAAGAGGGGCGGTGTAATGCCACGGGCGAGGGATGGCCACGGATCTACCCTGGTGGTGGTGGTAGTGGGTGTGGGCGGTCCTGCTTCCCGACACGGATGCCTAGTGACGTCATCAAACACGGGGATGCTGAGTGTGTGTGTGTGTGTGTGTGTGTGTGTGTGTGTGTGTGTGTGTGTGTGTGTGTGTGTATATAACATGTCGCCCGCCCACGATTCACAGTACACACCCTAAACACACATTACACCCTGTTAAAACATCCTAGACACATAAACTACACCCTCCTCACACACCCAGACACACTCTACACTCTCCTCACACACCCAGACACACTTTACACCCTCCTCACACACCCTGACACACTCTACACCCTCCTCACACACCCAGACACACTTTACACCCTCCTCACACACTCTGACACACTCTACACCCTCCTCACACACCCAGACACACTCTACACCGCCTCACACACCCTGACACACTCTACACCCTCCTCACACACCCAGACACACTCTACACCCTCCTCACACACCCAGACACACTCTACACCTCCTCACACACCCTGACACACTCTACACCCTTGTCACACACCCTGACACACTACACACCCTCCTCACACACCCTGACACACTACGCACCCTCCTCACACACCATACACCCTTTTCACACACCCAGACACACTATACACACCCTACACCCTCCTCACGCACCCAGGCACCCTCCTCACACATCCAGACATACTATACACCCTCCTAACGCACCCTACACTCTCCTCACACACCCTGACACACTCCACACCCTCGTCACACACCCTGACACACTCTACACCCTCGTCACACACCCAGACATACTACGCACCCTCCTCACACACCCTACACCCTTTTCACACACCTAGACACACTATACACACCCTACACCCTCCTCACGCACCCAGGCACCCTCCTCACACATCCAGGTATACTGTACATCCTCCTAACGCACCCTACACTCTCCTAACGCACCCTACACTCTCCTCACACACCCTAACACACTCTACACCCTTCTAACACACCCTACACCCTCCTCACACACCCTGACACACTCTACACCCTCCTCACACATTCTACACCATCCTAACACACTCTACACCCTCCTAACACACCCAGACACACTCTACACCCTCCTCACACACTCTACACCCTCCTCACACACCCTGACACACTCTACACCCTCCTAACACACTCCACACCCTCCTAACACACTCCACACCCTCCTCACACACCCAGACACACCCCACACCCTCCTCACACACCCTGACACACTCTACACCCTCCTCACACACCCAGACACACTACACCCTCCTAACACACTCTACACCCTCCTCACACACCCAGACACACTCTACACCCTCCTCACACACCCAGACACACTCTACACCCTCCTCACACATCCAGACACACTCTACACCCTCCTAACACACCCAGACACACTCTACACCCTCCTCACACACCCTGACACACTCTACACCCTCCTAACACACCCTGACACACTCTACACCCTCCTCACACACCCTGACACACTCTACACCCTCCTCACACACCCTGACACACTCTACACCCTCCTAACACACCCTGACACACTCTACACCCTCCTCACACACCCTGACACACTCTACACCCTCCTCACACACCCTGACACACTCTACACCCTCCTCACACACCCTGACACACTCTACACCCTTCTCACACACCCAGACACACTCTACACCCTCCTCACACACCCAGACACACTCTACACCCTCCTCACACATTCTACATCCTTCTCACACACCCTGACACACTCTACACCCTCCTCACACACCCAGACACACTCTACACCCTCCTGACACACCCTGACACACTCTACACCCTCCTCACACACCTAGACACACTCTACACCCTCCTCACACACCCAGACACACTCTACACCCTCCTCACACACCCAGACACACTCTACACCCTCCTCACACACCTAGACACACTCTACACCCTCCTCACACACCCTGACACACTCTACATCCTTCTCACACACCCTGACACACTCTACACCCTCCTCACACACCCAGACACACTCTACACCCTCCTGACACACCCAGACACACTCTACACCCTCCTCACACACCCTGACACACTCTACACCCTCCTCACACACCCAGACACACTCTACACCCTCCTCACACACCCTGACACACTCTACACCCTTCTCACACATCCTACACCGTCCTAACACACCCAGACACACTCTACACCCTACTAACACACCCAGATACACTCTACACCCTCCTCACACACTCTACACCCTCCTAACACACCCTGACACACTCTACACCCTCCTCACACACCCTGACACACTCTACACCCTCCTGACACACCCAGACACACTCTACACCCTCCTCACACACCCAGACACACTCTACACCCTCCTCACACACCCTGACACACTCTACACCCTCCTGACACACCCAGACACACTCTACACCCTCCTCACACACCCAGACACACTCTACACCCTCCTCACACACCCTGACACACTCTACACCCTCCTCACACCCCCTGACACACTCTACACCCTCCTCACACACCCTGACACACTACACACCCTCCTCACACCCCCTGACACACTACACACCCTCCTCACACCCCCTGACACACCCTACACACCCTCCTCACACACCCTGACACACTCTACACCCTCCTAACACCCCCCTGACACACCCTACACACCCTCCTCACACACCCTGACACACTCTACACCCTCCTAACACCCCCTGACACACCCTACACACCCTCCTCACACACCCTGACACACTCTACACCCTCCTAACACCCCCTGACACACCCTACACACCCTCGTCACACACCCTGACACACTCTACACCCTCCTAACACCCCCTGACACACCCTATACACCCTCCTCACACACCCTGACACACTATACACTCTCCTAACACCCCCTGACACACCCTACACACCCTCCTCACACCCTATTGCGTGAGACCAGTTTAAGATGTTGAATATTGTGTTGAGAGTTACCTCAGAGGTGCACACGTACACACACGCACACATACGCACACGCCTACATACATACACACGCATATATACATACATGCATGCATATACACGCACACATACACACACGCACATACATGCACTCATACGCACACATACACTGTATAGGCAAACACGCAAACACACGCAAACACACATTCTTACAGACACACTTATCACACACACACACATACGCACACATGCACGCTTACACACATGTGCACATATAGGCCTACACACGCACACATACACACACACAAACACACATTCTTATACACACAATTATCACACAATTATCATGCATACACCCACCCACCCCCACCCACCCACCCACCCTAGTACATTACCTACCCAGACACACAGCAGTATATGTACACGTCAGTACACATACACCAAATAAATACACCTAATTTATACATATGCACACACACACACACACACACACACACACACACACACACACACACACACACACACTCCACTCCATTCCACTCCACTGTACCCGCACTCAAGACCTCCACCTTCCACTCCCTTCCATTCATCTACTCTCTCTCTCTCTCTCTCTCTCTCTCTCTCTCTCTCTCTCTCTCTCTCCTACTCCAACAGGTGTGTTCGCCCTCTCACCTGCCCACTCCATCACTGTGAAGGAGGTGTGTGTGTGTGTGGTGGGTGAGGCCGGGGAACCCACTACCCACCCTCCACCCACCGTCTACCCACCCTCCACCCACCCCAACCCACCTCTTTCTCCAGTCTGACACATCTCATGTCTTGCTATGAAAGAATGTAACCCACTGTCTTTCTTGGATCATCTCTGTCTGTCTGCTGTCTGTCTGTCCATATGTGTCTCTTTCAATCCGTCTGTCTCTTTACCTGTTTCTCTGTCTATCTCTCTCAGTCCTTCAATGTATATCTTTATCTCTGTCTCTCTGTCTCACCATAACACCAACTTCTGTAATTACTGTCATCTCCAATCACCTTAACTAATCACCTTAACTAATACACAAACATTAACTCAATAAGGAACCACAAATTCTTACCTGGGAGTTGATTCTTACCTGAGTTGATTCTTACCTGAGAGTTGATTCTTACCTGAGAGTTGATTCTTACCTGAGAGTTGATTCTTACCTGAGAGTTGATTCTTACCTGAGAGTTGATTCTTACCTGGGAGTTGATTCTTACCTGAGAGTTGATTCTTACCTGAGAGTTGATTCTTACCTGAGAGTTGATTCTTACCTGAGAGTTGATTCTTACCTGAGAGTTGATTCTTACCTGAGTTGATTCTTACCTGAGAGTTGATTCTTACCTGAGAGTTGATTCTTACCTGAGAGTTGATTCTTACCTGAGAGTTGATTCTTACCTGAGAGTTGATTCTTACCTGAGAGTTGATTCTTACCTGAGGGTTGATTCTGACCTGAGTTGATTCTTATCTGATAGTTGATTCTTACCTGAGAGTTGATTCTTACCCGAGAGTTGATTCTTACCTGAGAGTTGATTCTTACCTGAGAGTTGATTCTTACCTGAGAGTTGATTCTTACCTGAGAGTTGATTCTTACCTGAGAGTTGATTCTTACCTGAGGGTTGATTCTGACCTGAGTTGATTCTTATCTGATAGTTGATTCTTACCTGGGAGTTGATTCTTACCTGAGAGTTGATTCTTACCTGAGGGTTGATTCTTATCTGATAGTTGATTCTTATCTGATAGTTGATTCTTACCTGAGAGTTGATTCTTACCTGAGAGTTGATTCTTACCTGGGAGTTGATTCTTACCTGGGAGTTGATTCTTACCTGAGAGTTGATTCTTACCTGGGAGTTGATTCTTACCTGAGAGTTGATTCTTACCTGAGAGTTGATTCTTACCTGAGAGTTGATTCTTACCTGAGGCGTCATCCACTTCCTTGTCAATGCCCTTCTTTCTTATTCATAGTACTTGTAATTATCATCATTTCTTCTTATTCTCATCATTTTTTTGTTATATTTTCGTTTATTTTATCTCCCATTTTCTTTTTTATTATTTATCTTCTTTTCCCTCGTCTCCCTTATGTTTTATCTCTGTTTTTAAGCTTCGTTAGTCACCCTCTTGAAAGCCTGTCTTGTGTTACTGATCCAATGGGATGCCTTTTCCGGGTTGCCAGGCGTACGATTCACTCCCTGCATTAACACAACCGGATTTAGTATTAGTTTTGGTTAGGTTAGCTTGGGTTAGGTTGGGTTAGGTTAGGTTGGGTTGGGTTAGGTTAGGTTAGGTTAGGTTGGGTTGGGTTAGGTTGGGTTAGTGTTATTGATGAAAAAAGGTTATTCACTGAACAGTACGATATCTTGGGCTTCATGCTGCCAATGGCCAAGGCTCAGTTTAGTTTGCTATTGTGTTTGTCCTCTCTCTCTCTCTCTCTCTCTCTCTCTCTCTCTCTCTCTCTCTCTCTCTCTCTCTCTCTCTCTCTCTCTTCCTTGACCTCACACATTACCTCCCTCCCTCTCTTCCTCGACCTCTCATATTACTTCCCCTTCTCTCTTCCTTGACCTCTCACATTACCTCACTCTCTCTCTTCGACCTCTCACATTACCTCTCTCCCTCCCTCCCTCTCTCGACCTCTCATATTACCTCCCTCTCTTCCTTGGCCTCCAGTTACCTCCCTCCCCTTTTTATGCCAAATTAACTTATTCTCCTTCCCTTGCTTATTTTCTCTCTCTCTCTCTCTCTCTCTCTCTCTCTCTCTCTCTCTCTCTCTCTCTCTCTCTCTCTCTCTCTCTCTCTTGTCCTTCTTCCATATTGCGTTCCATTGTAGTAGTTCCTTCCTCGGCCACCCCATCAGGCCACCCATTCGGCCACCCCATCAGGCCACCATTCTACCACCCACTCTATGTGTCGACTCCCTTCCTGCTTCATCCAATCCACACGGCCACCCATCAGTGTTTGCTTCTCTCCCTCCCTCCCTTCCTTCCTTCCTTCCCTCTCACCCATCCCACCCTTAAGTGATCGCTTTTCCATCCCCCGTCCATCCCACCCGACCACCCACTCGGTCTCCCACCCGGCCCAGTCTCCAGTGATCGCCCCCCCCCCCTCTCCCTCATCCGGCCACCATCTGGTCATCCCCCAGCCACCCACCCAACCACTGATCGCCTTTCTCCCTCGCCTTTCCCACCCTGCCGACCGCCCCAGCTCACCCACCCACCCACCCGGCCACCACCTGCCACCACAACCCACCCACCCGGCCACCACCCAGCCCACCCACCCAGCCCACCCACCCGGCCACCAGTGATCGCCTCCTCCTGGCCAAACTTACCCCACACATTATCCTCGGCAAAATTTCAATACAACTTGTCTCACAAATCACCTTCTCTGCTCCTTCCCCTCCACTTAGCCCGGCCTCTCTCTCTCTCTCTCTCTCTCTCTCTCTCTCTCTCTCTCTCTCTCTCTCTCTCTCTCTCTCTCTCTCTCTCTCTCTCTCTCTCTCTCTCTCTCTCAGCCGCGTCATTTGTCAACTAGTTATTATCCCCGGCATATTTTTTCAGTAAGTGCGGTTGTTTTGTCTGTAAAATTGTGACTTGTGTTCCAACTTTTTTATTTTTTTTTTATCCGAACAGCGCCACTTTATCCGAATTTTCTTTTGAACTGTGATTCTTTATCCGAATTTTCTCCAAAACATTGACTCTTTATCCGAATTTTCTCCTAAACAGTGACTCTTTATCCGAATTTTCTCCTAAACAGTGACTCTTTATCCGAATTTTCTCCTAAACACCGGCACTTTATCCGAATTTTCTTCCCCAAATGTTTTCTGTCCAAGATAAATGTAATTTTCTCGGTCATTTTACGAACACATTTGCATATCGATAATTTGTTTGTTTACATGTTGTGACAGGGAAGGATTTATTCTCACTCTTTCCTCCCTTCTTTTCCTCTCCATCCTGTCTCCCATTCTCTACTCTCTCCTGTATCTCCCTTTCTCTCTCCTCTCTCCCCCTTTCTTCTCCCTCTCTCTCCTCTCTCCCCCTTTCTTCTCCCTTTCCTCTCCCTTTCTCTCCCTCCTTCCTCACCTCCCCTCTCCCCTCCTTCATCCTACCTTCCTCCTCTCCCCCTCCATCCTCTTTCCCCCTCCCTCCTATCTTCTCTCCTCCACTTTCTCCATCCACCCTCCTCCGTCCTCCTCTCTCTCTCCCCCTCTTTCCTCCTCTCCCCCCCCCCTTCCCCCCCCTCCTTTCAGCCGTTTTGGGGAATCCGATCACCTTGGCTGCGATTTCATTGTTTTATTGCAGGTATGATTCTCCCACTGTTCTATTGGGAGCCTTTGCCTGACTCATCCAAACTTAATATTGATGTTCTATTTTTTTTTTCTCCCTTAGTCCCCCCCCTGCCACCCCCCTGCCACCCCCCCCATGCCACCCCCCTGCCACCCTCCCTGCCACCCTCCCTGCCACCCTCCCTGCCACCCCCCTGCCACCCCCCTGCCACCCCCCCCTGCCACCCTCCCTGCCACCCTCCCTGCCACCCTCCCCCTTCCCTCTTCCTCCGCCAGTCGCCCACTCCCTCCTTGCTTGGGTTTCCTGTTTCCTAAGTCCTGCCTCCTTCCTCCCTCCCTCTCTTCTTCCTCTTCCTCGTCTTCTTCCTCCCTCTCTTCTTCCTCCTCCTTCACTACCTCTTAGGTCGTGCAAGAGGCGGGACAATGACGCAATAACACCAACCCTTCCTTGTTGTGCTGCTGCTGCCAACACCTGCCATCACCTGACAACACCTACCATCACATACCAACACCTGCCATCACCTGACAACACCTACCATCACCTGACAACACCTACCAACGCCTGCCATCACCTACCAATGTCTGACAACACCTGCCATCAACTGCCATCATCTTTTGACACCTGCCAACACCTGTGGTCATGTCCTTCCAATTTGCTGATCACTTTACCTGACGTACGCCAGAGAGAGAGAGAGAGAGAGAGAGAGAGAGAGTTAAAACACAGAGATGGAAAGAGAAAGAGACGTGAAAGAGAGAGAAGTGAGAAATATACAATCACTTGACCGTCACTCATCAGTGTACCTGCCACTCATCCGTCACTCCCCCAGAGGTGTTGTGTTCCGGGTTATGTAGTATTGTCAGGACTTATTTTGGAGTTAAATTGGAGTAGTTATTATTAATTGTTCATGTTATTGAAAAGGTTATTGTTGTTATTGATATTATTTTTATTATTATTATTTTTTTATGATTGGCGATGTGGAAACTGGTGTGTGTGTGTGTGTGTGTGTGTGTGTTGTGTGTGTGTGTGTGTGTGTGTGTGGTCGCCTCATGGACGCAATAGCTCTCAACACACGGAAATGGTTATCGTAGAAAGTTGTCATGAGGACGTTAACCCAACAAGATCCCGGACGAGTTTAATAACCAGCCTCTCTCTCTCTCTCTCTCTCTCTCTCTCTCTCTCTCTCTCTCTCTCTCTCTCTCTCTCTCGTGGGGAGGGGGGGGGAGAGGTCGCTTGCGGTCACCTTAATGTTGCTGGGATGCGGTATGTGGTTGGTGGTGGTATGGTCTTTGGTGATGTGGTTGGTGGTGGTGGTATGGTTTTTGGTGATGTGGTTGGTACTGGTGGTATGGTCTTTGGTGATGTGGTTGGTGGTGGTGGTATGGTTGATGGTGGTGATGTGGTTAGTGTTCGTATGGTTTATGATGGAGTGGTTGGTTGTTACTTGGTTGATAGTTTCAAGGCTGGTAGTGACACTGTGCCACGGGTCATTAGTACCATCACTATGACACTCTGGCACGGCTTAGTACTGGCACTCCCTGACCTCTTGAAAAAAATAATCAATGGCAATTCGGTCTTCATCTTCATCAACACGTGAGGAGAGCGGGAGGAGGGGTTGACGTGAGGAGAGGGTTGGGGGGGGGGGGAAGACGGGAGGAGAATTTTAATCACGGCTATCGCATATTTTCTACAGGTTAACTCACTTACCTTATAATTGAGTCTCTGTATTGGGGTGTAATTTGAGTGTAATGTTATGTGTAATTTTGAGTGTATTTCGAGTGTAATTTGAGTGTTATTTTGAGTGTAATTTTGAGCATAATTTCAATGTAATTCTAAGTAATAATTCTGTTATTTAGAAATGTAATTGCGGATTATTTCCTTTGGTAGTGGGACAGAGTAACACCTTTGAGTACGTTGCCGTAATCTCTCTTGAGTACGAGGACTTCAACCACCCCCCCCCCCTCCCCTTTGAGTATAGCTGCATCGTACTCAAGGGGTCAAGACACTGTACTCGGAGATGTCATAGCACTAAAGAGGTTAATTAATTATTCCTATATTATATAATAAATATTAATAAATTTCAGGTGTAATTGTAATGTTATTGAATGTTATTTTAGGTGATTTAACTAAAGGTGATTTAATATTATTTTATTATTATTTTTTATTTTTATTATTTTTATTATTATTATTATTATTATTATTATTATTATTATTTTGACTTACGGGAAAATTCATCGTAGGAAGCCTTTCATGAATCGAGGTCCCCCTGACATTGCCAATATGCAGTGTTCAAATCATCACACCAATCGTAAACTGCATACACACACACACACACACACACACACACACACACACATAACTGCAGGAAAATTTTAGAATATATATTTAAATAATTTGTTTTTTGCGATTCAACTTGTGTGGAATTAGTGAGTAAATTTGAAGGGAAAATTCGCGTAGTTTATGTATGTCTGGATGCAAAGGGAGTTTATGTACGGGTTGTTGTTTCCTCAATGCAAAACTGAATACCGATTATATAACTGTTGTGTTGTTGTTTGGTGTGGTTGTTATTGTGGTCTTTGTTGTCGTGGTTGTTGTTGTTGTTAATGTTATGAATGAATGAAGTTTTTAGATCAGTGTTTTAGTTGTATATATAATTTTTTATTGTTTAATTTGCCCAGTAATGTCGGTTTAGAGGTGTTTATAAAGTCCCTTGATGTTTGTGTTTATAAAGTCCCTTGATGTTGGTGTTTATAAAGTCCCTTGATGTTTGTGTTTATAAAGTCCCTTGATGTTTGTGTTTATAAAGTCCCTTGATGTTGGTGTTTATAAAGTCCCTTGATGTTGGTGTTTATAAAGTCCCTTGATGTTGGTGTTTATAAAGTCCCTTGATGTTTGTGTTTATAAAGTCAACACAAACATCAAGGCACTTTGTAACCACCGTGTACAGTGTTGTGTTACGTCTTATACTTGGACACATAATGGCAAGACTTTACTGGAGGCATCTTTTTTCAAACCAATTCTCTCTCTCTCTCTCTCTCTCTCTCTCTCTCTCTCTCTCTCTTTATAATTATTATTTTTTGGATTATTGGAAACTTTAGGTAGGAAAATAAGACGAAAGATATGTAATGATTTGGATGATAATTTTGTTTTGTTTTGGTGAGGCTGAACGACCTTGTAACAGGGGAGAGAGGGGTGTAATTCAGCAGGTGAGGGGGTAGGTAGGTCCATTAGATGAGGGGGTGGCCCAGGAAGTGAGGGGGTAGGCTAGTCGTCCCAGAGGTCAGCGAGAGGCCACACACACACACACACACACACACTCTTTTTACTGCACGGCTGGAGGTCTCTCTAATTCTTTATGACGACCGTCCATAAGCCTATAATGGATCTGTCTCTCACGCCGTCCACACTCGCCCCTGAACAGGAAGGTGATGCAACAGTCGCTCAAAAAAGTATCTGAAAAATATTGTTCATGAAAATATAACACATCGGGTGTATGTCTGGGGGCAATGGTAGGGGACCAGGTGTAAAGGTGGTAGCCCTGCATGCCTTAGTGGTAGGGAACCAGGTGTAAAGGGGGTAGTCCTGCATGCCTTAGTGGTAGGGGACCAGGTGTAAAGGTGGTAGCCCTGCATGCCTCAATGGTAGGGAGCCAGGTGTAAAGGTGGTAGCCCTGCATGTCTCGATGGTAGGGGACCAGGTGTAAAGGTGGTAGCCCTGCATGCCTCAATGGTAGGGAACCAGGTGAAAAGGTGGTAGCCCTGCATGCCTCAGTGGTAGGGGACCAGGTGTAAAGGTGGTAGCCGTGCATGCCTCAATGGTAGGGGACCAGGTGTAAAGGTGGTTGCCCTGCATGCCTCAATGGCAGGGGACCAGGTGTAAAGGTGGTAGCCCTGCATGCCTCAGTGGTTGCCAAGTAATATATAAGACGTTTCCTGCTATTTGTCATAACCTGTTTCATGTGAATATAATTAATATGGTTATATTAACAGGAAATGACTGTCTAAAAACACATTATCATATTAGACACGTACAGTAAACAATATGTGTGTGGTAATGTTTAAATGTTCCTCGCCTCAACAACAACTAAATACATATATTGACTGAATCCATACATAGCATTTGGTATGCATACATGTATTATTTGTGTATGTTATATTATTTAGTAAGGTAAACAGTAATGACATCTCACGTTTATTGAATTGTATTGAATGATCCTGGGTTTGTGTTATATTACATGGTATAACATCACTACACACTGTTCGGTCACTATCTAGTATATGCTAACATTGTTTGAGGTCATGGCAACTCTACCCTGTCGTCAATACTGTGTTTCATATAGTATGGTGATTATACTGCTTTCATGCAGCTGTGACTATAATGCAGTGTTTACAGTTTACATGTCGATGGGTATTTGTAATTGTAAAGGTTAATTGCCCTGGTCATATGTGGGTTGTGGCACTTAGGCCTACTCACCCAGACAACAGCGGCTGTGTTGTTCGCTTTGACATCCATCGGACTCCACTTTTCACATACTTTTTTGAGCGATTCTACCTCTTTTCTGCCCCAGATTTTCCTCCTCCCCCTCTTTTCTGCCCCAGACTTTCCCCCTCCCCCTCTTTTCTGCCCCAGACTTTCCTCCTCCCCTCTTTTCTGCCCTAGACTTTTCTCCTCCCCTCTTTTCTGCCCTAGACTTTCCTCCTCCCCCTCTTTTCTGCCCCAAACTTTCCTCCTCCCCCTCTTTTCTGCCCCAGACTTTCCTCCTCCCCCTCTTTTTTACTTAAGACTTTCCGCCCCTGCTCATGTCTCCACTGCCCGGGCATAATGTCTGTATATTTTTTCCCTTTAAGAGATGAGAGAGAAGATTTATTCCTCCCCAAAGCGTGATGTCGAGTTGTATTTCTTCCCTTTAAGTTAGGGGAGGTTTATTATTTTTTCCCTGACTCGTGGTGGTGGTGGTGGTGGTGGTGGTGGTGGTGGTGGTGGTGGTGGTGGTGGTGGTGGTGGTGGTGGTGGTGGTGGTGGTGTAGCGCGCAACGTGCATGGCAGAAAGAGTTGAGACACGGGGCGAGGTGAGGAGGAGGGAAGAGGAGAGGGGGGGGGGGGGGGGGGGGGGGGGGGGGAGGGAAGAGGAGAGGAGGTGAGGAGGAGGGAAGAGGAGAGAGGGGGGGGGGAGGGAAGAGGAGAGGAGGTGAGGAGGAGGGAAGAGGAGAGAGGGGGGGGGGAGGGAAGAGGAGAGGAGGTGAGGAGGAGGGAAGAGGAGAGGGGGGAGGTGAGGAGGGAAGAGGAGAGGGGGGAGGTGAGGAGGGAAGAAGAAAGGGTGTTGAGGAGCACTCGTGGCCACAAGAGGAGGACGACATGGCCACACTACCTGGAGAGTATAGAGAGCCGCCACGAGTACACTTGATGATCGAGTCTTGATGACGTGGAGGACACTTGGCCCCACCTGTAGACGACCTAATTAGTCACATACACCTGCCCTCTCCCCTTCCCCCCTCTCTGCCCACGTCCCCTCTCTTCCCCCCCCCCCCCCGCGCCTCTTTTACGGTATTAAGGATCATGTTAACACTATCGAGGGCCCTCCTCTTCCTCCACCTCTTTTCTCTCTCTCTCTCTTCCCCTCTCTCCTCTTCTTTCTCCTCCCTCTTCTTACCGTGATGGCCTGCATGTCTCCCCACACCCTCCCCTCTTACCATGGCAGCCTGTCTCTCTTCCTTCCCTCATATTCACCCACCCTCCCACCTCATCTCCCCTCACCCTCCCTCCCCTCATCCCATCTCCCCTCACCGACCCTCCCACCTCATCTCCCCTCACCCTCCCTCCCCTCACCCTCCCTCCTACCCTACCTTCCCTCATCACAAGAGATATAAAACAAATTAAGAAATAAAGTAAGTAAACATCGCTGTAGTCTACCTGAAGTTACAGGAGAAAGGCTATCACCACCACTACCACCACTACCACCACCACTACCACCATTAACACCACCACTACCACCATTACCACCACCACTACCACCATTAACACCACCACCACTACCACCATTAACACCACCACTACCACCATTACCACCACCACTACCACCACTACCACCATCACTACCACCACCGCTACCACCATTAACACCACCACTACCACCACCACGACACAAAACATGTAAGGTTTCCTGGCGTCTCTTGTGTGGTTGTGTCTTGACCACTTTCTTCACACCTTAATTAAGTTCACATGTGTGTGTGTCCAGGTGTTGTATACATGACCAATATTTATCTGTATGTGTGTGTGTGTGTGTGTGTGTGTGTGTGTGTGTGTGTGTGTGTGTGTGTCCAAGGCAGTAAACAAAGTAAACTAAGACAATAAACAATGTAAACAAAGCAGTAAACAAGACAAGAGTCGCCATCACCGTTGACATTTACTCAGTAGGTCAATAAGTGGATTAAATACCGAGGTCATCAAACAGCTACATTCTTCACCACTCTGATGCTCCCGTCCTTGTGCACTCCGTCCTTGTGCACTCCGTCCTTGTGCACCCCATCCTTGTGCACCCTTTCCTTGTGCACTCTGGCTTCCTTTATCCCGCCCTTCTGCACTGTGGCTCCTTTTGTCCCAGCTCCGTGCACTCTAGAGCCCCTAGTCCCGTCTCTGTGCACTCTGGAGCCCTTTATTCCGTCTCTGTGCACTCTAGAGCCCTTTGTCCCGTCTCTGTGCACTCTAGAGCCCTTTATCCCGTCTCTGTGCACTCTAGTTCTCTTTGTCCCACCCTCATGCACTCTAGACTCCAATTCACGTAGCACTTCAATCCCTTGTGCACCACACTTCCGTACACCAGCGTGCACTACAGATCCGTCTATTTCTGACACACACACACACACACACACACACGTAAACAAGATTCTTACACCTGTCTTCACCCTGATTGACTACTACTACTACTACTACTACTACTACTCCAACAAACAAAGCAAATCACAAACAACAACAACAACTACTACTAATAATAATAACAGTGTAACAATTTCTTATATAAATCTGACGAACGATGGTATTTCAGTGTATAACTACTTAACTACACTGTCCTCGGTCGGCAATGGCAGTGACGATAGGAGAGGACATCGGTGTGTCTGTCTGTCACGTGTCATGTCCTCGTCGTTGGAAGTGAAGGAACATTTAGTGATGTCTTGATGTAACTTGATGCAATAGTGAGGAGGGAATGTTAATGGTGCTCTCTCTCTCTCTCTCTCTCTCTCTCTCTCTCTCTCTCTCTCTCTCAAGGTGGCAGTACCATTACCTAGGTTATTAATTTCTTCGCTATTGTCCTTTTTAAAATTGTGTGGGTGGTGTAAGGTATGGTGTGGGTGGTGTAAGGTATGGTGTGGTGGTGTAAGGTATGGTGTGGTGGTGTAAGGTATGGTGCGATGGTGGTGGTGTAAGGTATGGTGTTGGTGGTGTAAGGTATGGTGTTGGTGGTGTAAGGTATGGTGTGGTGGTGTAAGGTATGGTGTGGTGGTGGTGTAAGGTATGGTGTGGGTGGTGTAAGGTATGGTGTGGTGGTGTAAGGTATGGTGTGGTGGTGTAAGGTATGGTGCGATGGTGGTGGTGTAAGGTATGGTGTTGGTGGTGTAAGGTATGGTGTGGTGGTGTAAGGTATGGTGTGGGTGGTGTAAGGTATGGTGTGGTGGTGTAAGGTATGGTGCGATGGTGGTGTGAGGTGGTGGTGTGGTGGTGTAAGGTATGGTGTGGGTGGTGTAAGGTGGTGTGGTGGTGTAAGGTATGGTGCGATGGTGGTGTAAGGTATGGTGTGGGTGGTGTAAGGTATGGTGTGATGGTGGTGTAAGGTATGGTGTGGTGGTGGTGTAAGGTATGGTGTGTTGGTGTTGTGTTGTGGAGTTTGTCTTGAAGATCAGGGTTACATAAATGATGGTCAAAGAAAATATTATAGAGGTCAATGTTAGGTTAGGTCAGGTCAGGTCAAGGTCAGAGAGTGTGTGTGTGTGTGTGTGTGTGTGTGTATGTGTGTGTGTGTGTGTATACGTCTATAGCTATCATGTGTGTCTGTCTTCGCCCGAATTTTCTTCACACGCACATAGTGAAGATTCTCACGACGAGGCCCACACACACACACACACACACACACACACACACACACCCACACCCACACCCACACACACACACACCCACACACACACACACACACACACACACACACCACACACCCACACCCACACACACACCCCCACACACACACACACACACACACACACACACACCCACACCCCACCCCACCACACACACACACCCCACACACACACACACACACCCCACACACACACACACCCCCCCCCCACACACACACACACACCCCCCACACACACACACACACACACACACAGACACACACACACACACACACACACACACACACGGGAGACAAAGCCGCCATTGATTATAATTTCAAAGGTCAAGTTCGATCCCTCGTTGGGCCTCTGCTTCTTCCTTACACCCGTCTACTACCTCCTTATACCCTCCTACTACCTCCTTATACCCTCCTACTACCGCCTTATACCCTCCTACTACCTCCTTATACCCATCTACTACCTCCTTATACCCGCTTACTACCTCCTTATACCCTCCTACTACCTCCTTATACCCGCTTACTACCGCCTTATACCCGCTTACTACCGCCTTATACCCGCCTACTACCGCCTTATACCCGCCTACTACCTTATACCCGTCATCCTCCTCCTCACTCTCACCTCACCACCCACCCTGCCACCCACCTCCTCATTCCCACCCACCCTGACCCACCATACCACCCACCCTGACCCACCCACCACCCATTCCCACCCACCCTGCCACCCACCAACATTTATAAGAGGAATATTTTTATCTTGCTCATTATTTATATCCAATACCTTTAATTACCTTATAAATACCTGTATATTCACCTTTTGCTATTTATTCAGGCTAGTTGGGACTATTAACATACGTACTATTGAGGCTATTTGTGTATTTTTTCGCTGTTATTTGGAGTTTTTTAATGATATATATTCGTAAATATTGTAAGTGTTTGATATAGGTTAGGTTAGGTTAGGTTTGGTTTGGTTAGGTTAGGTTTGGTTAGGTTAGGTTAGGTTTGGTTAGGTTAGGTGAGGTGAGGTGAGTGTTTTGAGTGAAGGAAGTGAAGGAAAAATAGGGATCTTTCCTCCTTCCCCTCTCCCTCTCCCCCCCCCCCCCCGGCAGTGGGAGATACTTTGGTGGGTTGGGTGGGTGGGTTGGGGGGGGGGGGGTGAAATAAGGTTGAGTCCGCCGCGCCTCTTGTGTATTTTGTGAGGGGGGGGGGGGGTGGGTGATGGGACGCCTCGCCAGGATACTTATTGTTACTAGGAGGACCCAAGGACCCTACGTCATACCTTCCCTCAGATAGACACGTCAACGTCATGGTCACCCTTCCCTCCCTCACCCCTCACCCTCACTCACCACTCACCCCACACCTCTCCCTTACTACTCACCCTCCTTTACCTCTCCCTCACCTCTCCTCACCCTTCACCCTCACCCTTCCTCGAGGGAGATATGGTCATGTTGTGAGGGAGTAGTGAGGGAGAAGGTGTGAGGGAGGAGTGAGGGAGAAGTGTTAATATCGGGTGTTGGGCGGAGTGATGGGTGACTGACCCAGGCACCCACAAGTGTCGTGTGTGTGTCGTCAAGCGCAGAATTATCTCTCACTGAGGTCGACCCCCTGTCTCCTGCAGTCTACACTTTCTCTCCTCCAGTGTGTGTGTGTGTGTGTGTGTGTGTGTGTGTGTGTGTGTGTGTGTGTGTGTGTGTGTGTGTGGCGCCCCGACAACCTTGAGACAGGCTGCTAGTGGTGGAGGAGACCGGGCCGTGGTGCAGTACTGCTGAGATGAGATGGTTGTTTTACGCTCCACACCACTACCACACCTTCACCACACCTTCACCACATCTTCACCACTATCTCCTTCACCACCACCACACCAGTACCCCCATCACCACATCACCACCACAACTCTACCACCACCACACCTTCACCACACCATCACCACACCACTCCACAACCACGCCATCAACAACTGCATTATACCGGTATTAGATCATTATACCTGTACTACAACCTTCATTATACCGGTACTATATCATTATACCGGTACTACAACCTTCATTATACCGGTACATTAACTCAGTGTTGTGATAGCGGACTCCCGGACACGCTGCCAGATATACAAGAATATATATATTTTTTTCTTTCAGTGTGAGACTTTACTAAGGAGAGTCTCACACTTCTCATTTAATCAGGGGAATTAAATACTGAGCCTTGGTAATTATATAGACAGAGTGGGAGGGGGGGGGCAAGAGGGAGGGAGGGAGGGACTGATGAGGTGAGGGTGAGGGAGAAAAGTGTGAGATGGAGTGAGAGTGAGGGAGGGAGGGGGGGTGAGGTAAGGAGGGGGTGAGGGTGAGGGAAGGAGGGGTGAGGGAGGGAGGGAGGGAGGAATCACATTAATTTCAGGTCTTAATACAGTTTTCTTAACGCTACTGTGGCCGGTCTTGTTCTTGTCCCAACTGCTTCTGCTGCGACATCTGCTGCTACTACTTCTGCTGTTACTTTTGTTGCTACTTCCTCTGCTGCTACTTATTCTGCTGTTACTTCTGCTGCTACTTACTCGTCTGTTACTACTTCTGTTTGTCTATGTATCGTAATAGAACAGGTAGTGGGTAGTAGAACAGGTAGTGGGTAGTAGAACAGGTAGTGGGTAGTAGAACAGGTAGTGGGTAGTAGAACAGGTAGTGGGTAGTAGAACAGGTAGTGGGTAGTAGAACAGGTAGTGGGTAGTAGAACAGGTAGTGGGTAGTAGAACAGGTAGTGGGTAGTAGAACAGGTAGTGGGTAGTAGAACAGGTAATATTGGTTCACCTGTGACATTTATTCCTTGTTCCCCACCTGTGTGTTGTGATCATTAGAGGCAGGTGTTGTTATTCACTGTATCAACAAGGGTAGTACAGGTCAACAGGTGGTACAGTTTATGAGTGGTTCGTTATACAGAGTCTGTTTCTTTAACTGTTATGAATCCTTTTGATATAACGAGTACTGAGGGTTAATTTCAGGTGTGTGTGTGTGTGTGTGTGTGTTCTCTGGTACCTGGAGTTATCTTGTGAATCAGTGGTGTTGGTTTCTCTCTCTCTCTCTCTCTCTCTCTCTCTCTCTCTCTCTCTCTCTCTCTCTCTCTCTCTCTCAGCAGGTAGAAGCAAATATCGACTGTATCTCACTTAAGTCACGACAAAAACCAGGAAATGGAATTCTTCAAGAAAGGTTTCATGTCCCACTTGAGAGTTTTAAAACTTAAGAAACTCGGGAAGAAGTGGGTGGGTGGCGTGTCGCGGGAGGAGTTGGTGTGTTGTGGGAGGAGTTGGTGTGTTGTGGGAGGAGTTAGTGTGTTGTGGGAGGAGTTAGCGTGTTGTGGGAGGAGTTAGCGTGTTGTGGGAGGAGTTAGCGTGTTGTGGGAGGAGTTAGCGTGTCGTGGGAGGAGTTGGTGTGTCGTGGGAGGAGTTGGTGTGTCGTGGGAGGAGTTAGCGTGTTGTGGGAGGAGTTAGCGTGTTGTAGGAGGAGTTAGCGTGTTGTGGGAGGAGTTAGCGTGTTGTGGGAGGAGTTAGCGTGTTGTAGGAGGAGTTAGCGTGTTGTGGGAGGAGTTAGCGTGTTGTGGGAGGAGTTAGCGTGTTGTGGGAGGTAGTTGGCGTGTTGCTGGAGTTAGCATGTGACCCCCGAGTTCTGTAGGTGGCAGTGTGTGACGTATAGACGGTCCCAGAGGCGTGACTTCCCATTGAGTATACATAAGCCGACACTGTACTTGATCACCTTCACTTCCTCAACTGTAACGTAAGGTATCCATTGTGAGTTGGGTCGACTGGGAGTGCCCTAGGATCGAACCATTGATATTTTAAGGCAGGAGGTGAATACTGTGTCTACTCATCCACCTTACTCCTGCAGATGTATATAATTAGCTAATAGATGTACACATAACTAATACACACACACACACACACACTCACATAAGTAACAGACATACATACCTCTTTCATTAAACATACATATATATATATAACGTACATATCTTACCAAAACGTACACACAGCCCGCTACACACACACACACACGTACACATAACCAATACTGGAAATTGGTCATAAGCTGCGTTAGTGAGGAGACCATGTTCCAATCGGCTCAGTGTTGCAATGGGGATGGGAGGGGGGTGAGGGAGGGAGGGAGGGGTTGAGGGGGGTGAGGGGTGAGGGAGGGAGGGAGGGGTTGGGGGGTGAGGGGTGAGGGAGGGAGGGAGGGGTTGGGGGGTGAGGGGTGAGGGAGGGAGGGAGGGGATGGGGGGGGTGAGGGGTGAGGGAGGGAGGGAGGGGTTGGGGGGGTGAGGGGTGAGGGAGGGAGGGAGGGGTTGGGGGGTAGGGAGTAAGGAGGGGTGATAGAGAAGTGGGAGTGAGTTAGGGGGGTAGGGAGAGAACGAGAGATGATGGGGGAGGGGGGGAGTAGGAAAGAAGATAAGCAAATAATTAGAATATGGTCAGCCAGTCCGTCACACTGGAATGGCGTTCATGGAGCTGACTGACGCAGAAAAAGAAGAAGAAGAAGATAATATACAAACCACCTCAGCATATATCAGTGGACGGCAGACAGCGCTCCGGTTTGGCTGCCAGGCGGAAATTGAGATGTCAACCACACAGTCTTTTGAGGCCAGTGGAAACTTTCTCTGTTGTAACTGATCGCCAGTCATTAAGAGGGGGGGGGGGGGTGACGTCACGGGAGGTTTTATATTTTTTATTTTTTTTTTTCCTGTGTGTTAATTAAATTGTCAGTTTTTCGGTGTTTTTGTTTGTTTGTTTGTTTGTTTGTTATTACTCGGACACAAATAAACTGGTGTGAAGGGAACCTGGATTTATGGGATTTATATTGTGTATTTTTTCATATATATTTTTGTTTAATGTTTTTATTTTTTATTTTATTATGTTTTATCTTGTTTTTTTTTCATATTTAGTCTCCCCCTACCCCTTCCTCTCCCCCTCACGCCCCTACCCCTTCCTCTCCCCCTACCCCTTCCTCTCCCCCTCTCCCCCCTCCCACATCTCTCCCTCACCCCAAAAAAGACTAATTTGCATATTAAGAGTGTATGTAAATTTTTAGCAACACTTAAGTATGGATGAATAGTTGTGAGACCATCTGTGAGAGGGAGGGAGGGAGGGGAGAGGGAGGAGAGGGAGAGGGAGGAGAGGGAGAGAAGGGAAAGGGATAGGGAGAGAAAAGAAAAGTAGAGAAGGAAGGGTAGAGGAAGGTATTAGGGAGGTAGAAGGAAAGAGAATCAAACGCCCTTCCCCTCTCTCCTTCCTTCCCCTCTCCATCCCCTCTCCATCCCCTCTCCCAAATAGGGATCAATAAGGGTGAGAGGGAAGGGACTAAGAGAAGTCATTATGACCTCTAATGACA
>CAUDMG010001572.1:660000-1057500 GCA_958450375.1 Homarus gammarus
TCTCTCAGCCTCCCTAGACCTCCATTTATAACCTATGACCTCTTGACCTCTTGACCTTAATGGATGATAACAACACCTTATATATTTCCACCGTACGACTGACTGAAGTAACACACACACACACACACACACATTAACCCAATAATGTTTTCGTCAAATATTTACAAACATACAAACACATGATAATTCACCTTCATTAAATACGCTTCCTGTTATTTACTTCACAAACTCAATATTTGGCTGTTTTTAGATACACCAATGCCAGCCTATCCTGACCTTGCTGATTCTGTTAGTGCCAAATGAGGGATGGTTTATTTATCGTTTAATGTAGTTATTGTTTTATTATTATTTACGTATGTTACTTATAAATAGGTCAATAGATTGATTGGGTTGTTTAGTTACCTGATTAGCTTACCTGTCCAATACCTGCTTGTTGGATCACAGGGTAGAGTCACCTTTGCCGGTCTCCACTGAGGGAAGGCAGGGGTGAATGTGGAGGGGGAGGGAATGATGGGTGAATGTGGGGGAGGGAGGGGCGGAAGGGGAGGATGTGGGGTAACAGGGAGGGGTGGAAGGGGTGAATGTGGAGGGGAGGAATAGGGATGGGGGAGGAGGGCGGAAGGGAGGATGTGGGGTACAGGGAGGGTGGAAGGGTGAATGTGGAGGGAGAGGGCGAAGGGGAGTGGGTACAGGAGGGTGGGGGTGAATGTGGGGGAGGGAGGGGCGGAAGGGGAGGATGTGGGGTAACAGGGAGGGGTGGAAGCGGTGAATGTAGGAGGGGGTGGGGGGGTCATCATTCAGACACCAGGTTGGAAGCGTCGCCAAATTGAGTATAAAATGATGTTTACAAACTGTGGGGCGGATTTGTTGTTTTACTGGTCCGGGAGTGTGTGTGTGTGTGTGTGTGTGTGTGTGTGTGTGTGTGTGTTGATGCTTGTTGATTAAGAGAGGACTGGATTATGTCCTGAAGTCTGATGAAGGATCTCTCTCTCTCTCTCTCTCTCTCTCTCTCTCTCTCTCTCTCTCTCTCTCTCTCTCTCTCCCTGAAATTACCAGGTGTAATTTTCGGATCCCTGTTCGGTTAGGGTAAAGAAATTTATTTGCTAAAGTTTAACCATTGTTAGTCAGATGGGCGGAGGGGAGGGGTGGGGTGGGGTGGGGTGGGGTGGGGTGGGATGGGGGTTGTGTAGTGAGGCACATACCCCCCCCCCCTTCCCCCTTCTTCCCCTCTTCTCTCACCTGTCTCTCACCTGTCTCTCACCTGGACAATGACCCATGTGAGGTATGGCTGTCATCACCACCACCACCACACACCCTCATTCAGCCAACTAGATCACCTGACAGAACTTATGACTATCCTGCCGAGATATCCTGCTACTGAACCTCCCTGGCAGGATATGTATTTCCTGTGTCATATAACCTCAAACTACCCTGCTCCAACTACCTTCCATGTCTGACGTGAGGTAATAATGGCCTCCCTTCTGCGCCTCCTACAGGCTGGAGGCGGAAGTGATCATTGAAGAGTCAGCAGAGATGAAGAAAGATCTCATGAGGCTCTTGTGTGTGTGTGTGTCTGTGTGTGTGTGTGTGTGTGTGTGTGTGTGTGTGTGTGTGTGTGTGTGTGTGTGTGTGTGTGTTTAATCAAGTCTGTTCAGGGTGTGTAAGGAGTTTGTGAATAGAACTCTCTCTCTCTCTCTCTCTCTCTCTCTCTCTCTCTCTCTCTCTCTCTCTCTCTCTCTCTCTCTCTCTCTCTCTCTCCTTTTACTTACAACTCATATAATCAAGATTTAACTTTCAATTCAAAACAAACAAACAAAAAAAATGCAAAGAAATAAAATACCCAGAATGTATTGGTGGCGTGAAGTGGTGCCTTCCCTTCCTCCTCCTCTCCCCCTCCCCCTCTCCATGTTCAAGTCCCACTCAGGGTGCGTCGCTGCAGGCCGGACGCTGCTTGAAAATATCTATTGAAGGACACTTAAGTACACTAGCTTCGCCGCCCACTCACTGCCTCTCCACTTTCATTCATAAAACATGGATGATGCAGCGAGTAACTTGTGGCCATTGAGGAGACCCGAGTGGTGTGAGAGGGAGGAGAGGGAGAGGTGTTAGAGAGGTGAGGTGTAGGATTGAAGGTGAGGTGTGGGAGGAGGGAAGGAAGAGAGGTGTGGTGTGGGAAGGAGGTGTGAGAAGAGAGGTGTCGGAAGGGAGAGGGGGGGGGAGAAGTGAGAGGGAAGGAGGAGAGGGAGAGGTTGTGGCAAGGAGAGTAGAGATGTGGGAGTGGGGGGATGGGTGTATGGTGTGGGAGGGAGAGAGGGAGAAGAGGTGGGAGAGAGGTTTGAGGGAGGGAGGAGAGGGATGGTCACTTGCCTCCCTCACCTGCTTGGCTGAGACGCTGTTACTCACACTATACCTGGGCATGGAGGGAGGATCAGGGGGAAGGAGGGAGGGTCAGGGGGAAGGAGGGAGGGTCAGGGGGGCCGGAGGGAGGGTCAGGGGGGCCGGAGGGAAGGTCAGGGGGCCGGAGGGAGGGTCAGGGGGAAGGAGGGAGGGAGGGTGCAAAATATTGTCAGGGTGAGAGGAGGAGGTAACAAAGGATGGTCAGGGGGACGAAGGGAGGGAGAGTCAGGGGGAAGGGGGAGGTAGGGAGGAAAAACTGTCATAGCCAAATATTAAGGAAAAAAAAATATTATAAAAAATCATTTAAAAAAAAATATGTTAAAATAATTCTGTAAAAATAAATTATATTCTTGCTTAAAAACAAAACAATAATAATAATAACAATCCCCAGTTAGTTAAGTAGACAGTTAATAATTATCTTTCATTGTTATCAGACTGTTGTTATTAGACTGTTGTTATTAGACTGTAAAGGTTAACTGTACAGGTGTTGTGGTTGGCCCTAGTCAGCCATAACCGTCAGCGTATTATATTATTTTTAGGCACAACTGACCTTCGGGAACGAGGAATTTGGGAGGAGAGAGAGAGAGAGAGTTGGAAGGTCGATAATGGCGGGTGGAGGGCAGGGGGTGGGCGACCATGTGGGAAGGTGTGGGTTGGCACTGTCCTCTCCCCCCCCCCCCCCGGCTGGATTATTGGGCGTAATAGTGGACAGCCAAACACGAGGTCCAGCCCTTGACCCCCCCTCCCCCTCTCCTGCTCCTCGATCCTCCTCCTCCTTCTTCCTCTCCTATTTCTCCTCCTTGACCTCCTCTTCCCCTCCTTCTTCTCCTCCTTGACCTCCTCTTCCCCTCCTTCTCCTCCTCCTTGACTTCCTCTTCCTGCTCTCCTCCTCCTTTAACCCGTTCTTCCTTAATTCTCCCCCTCCCTCCTTCTTGACCCTACTCCTCCTCCTTGACCCTACCCCTCCTCCTACCCTCTCCACGACCCTCCTGACCTCTCTCTCTCTCTCTCTCTCTCTCTCCATAATGTGTAACTACGCCTAAAACTACACAATGATAACTACACAATGATAACTATATAATAACTACATATAAAACTACATAACTAAACCCCCCGCTCAAATCACCGTCGTAGTTGTAGGAAAAACTCTCCCCTATCTTGTATATAAGTGAGTCTGTCTGTCTGTCTGTCTGTCTGTGTGTGCATTGATGAGTTTGACTAGATATTTATGTATATGTGTGCGTATGTATGTATGTATGTATGTACGTGTCTGTTATGTACGTTCGTTGAAGAAATGTGAATATATTTAGAAGCTTATTCATATATGTATCTATGATCGAGTGTACGTATGTATGTATGTATGTATGTACTGTATGTATGTATGTATGTATGTATTTACAACCTTTTTCCAACGAACATATTTCCAAAGCCTTGGTTTTTTTTTTTGTTATTTTTTTTGTTTTTTTTTATTCTTTGTTTAATTGTTTTGTTTTGTGTTTGTTTTTGTTTCATTGTTTGTTGTTTGTTGTTTTTGTTCAACATGGTCGTGGTTGTCATGACAAGAGATGATAACATTCACTTTATTCTCATTATTAACATTTTGGTCATACTTATTCACTAAAAGTTAACAACACCTGAGGAAAAGTTGCTGTTTTTAATACTTTTTTATGTACTTTTATCACTTTATTTTTTCTTACATTTCTCACTTTTACTTTTCTAGACTTTTTTTTTTACTTTTTTAACTTTTTTTTACTTACACTATTTTGCATTTTTTTTTCATTTTTTAATTTTTTGTTACTTTTTCACACTTTTTTTTTACTTTTCTCAAATTTTTAACTTTTTTTTATTTTTTTTTAACGTGTTTTACCATTTTTTTGTATAAGTGACCCAAGACATATATATATATTTCACCTTAATAATAAAACAGTATTAAGAAATGGATCGTAGAAACAGATATATTTCATAGCTGTACATTAGACTATAAGACCCATTGCATCTACACCTTAAACTCCATTAGATCTGATATGTATAACTGACTATACATGGTGGAGGAACATACAGCAGGAGGTGTATAGGTGCTTGTGGAGTATAATTGGAGTATGTATGAGTGGATGACGTGAGAGTATGGAGTTGGGAGTGGAGTGTTTGGTATTCGACCTCACGTATGACCTTAACTATTGGAGTTATGAGAGAAGTAGTGAGGATGGAGATGGGAGGGATTTGGTCAGGAAGGAAGGAAGGAAGGAAGTGGTAGGGATTTGATCAGGAAGGAAGGAAGGAAGGAAGGAAGTGGTAAGGATTTGGTCAGCAAGGAAGGAAGGAAGTGGTAGGGATTTAGGATCTCTGTTGTCCAGCCTCTGACCGTAACCAGTGATGTGTTTGATACCTGACAAGGGACATGGCCACAGGGACATGGCCACTGGTGTGTGAGTTACCTGGAGTGGGGTGGTATGGCCAGGTCTAGACAGATAACCAATGGTGTGACAATGTTGGGGTGACGTGACGCAATAACCAGTGAGGTGACAAACTGTTGGGAGTGATGTAACGCAATAACCAGTGGTGTGACGTGACGCAATAACCAGTGAGGTGACAAACTGTTGGGAGTGACGTAACGCAATAACCAGTGGTGTGACGTGACGCAATAACCAGTGGTGTGACGTGACGCAATAACCACTGGTGTGACGCTATAACCACTGGTGTGACAGACTACCAGAGTGACAAGACTCAGTAACCATCATCATTATAACACCCGCCTTCAGGATAACATGAGGTGGGTGGTTAGGTTAGGTGGTGACGTGATCCCAACCAGTACTGTGACATGAGTCTTAACCATTGTTGTGACGGTCCTGAAATAGCGTGAGGTGAGATGTAGTGAGTTGAAGTGAGGAGGAAGGTGAAGTGAGGAGGGAAGTGAGGTGAGGTGAGGAGGTGAGGGAGGGAGGCCAACGTTGAGACAGAAGGGTGAGGGGGAGGGGGGGAGAAAAGCGTAGCGTGACCCAGAGAGACACTGCGGCAGGACGGTACACGCCGGCCTTCGTCCCCTCCTGCAGTAGGGTGAGAGGGGGAGGAGGGGGGAGTGAGGGGGAGGGAAGGTGAGGCGAGGGGTGGGGGGGGTTGAGGGAGACGGAGGAGGAGGTGAGGAGAGAAAGAGAATATGGGGAGGTAATGGAGAGGATGAGAGATAGGGAGGGAGGGAGAGGAGAGAAAGAAAGAGACTGGGAGGTGAGGAGAGAAAGAGGAAGTGAAGTACAGAAGGTGAGAAGAGAGAGAGAGAGAAGAAGGAAGGAATGAGAGGGAATGAGAGGGCAGGTAAAGAAGAGGGAGAGAGGAGGAGTGGGAGAACAGTGGCATGGGAGCAACGAATGATATCGGAATACAATTATCGTGTAACTGACTGTGATTATGGCTGCTAAATTCATGAGTAATTTGGGCGAGGAATCTGTCGTTGCATTGGGTCGTCCTGATAGCTGGCTCCTGTCGTCACTCAGACAAGATGGTGACGGATTGACTATATTATGTGGCCGGATGGTGCAGTGTTATGGCCGGATTGTGTTAGTGTTGTGTGGCCGGATGGTACAGTGTTGTGTGGCCGGATGGTGCAGTGTTGTGGCCGGATTGTGTTAGTGTTGTGTGGCTAGGTGCTACAGTGTTGTGTGGCCGGATTGTATTAGTGTTGTGTGACTGGGTGGTTATATCAGGCCAGGGTAGTGTTATTTGGCCGGATGGTGTTAGCGTTATGTGGCCGGATGGTGCTGTATCATGGCCACGCGACAGTACTATGGCCACAAGACACGGTACCATGGCCACAAGACAGTATCATGGCCACAAGACAAAGTATCATGGCCAAGCAGCCGGATATTTAGCGAAGATGATGTCGCTCTTATTGGTTAATTAAGTAAAAAATCCTACTGAGTGTCGAGAAACTACTTGGCTACGGAAAGGTCAAAGGTCAGAGGTAAGAGGAGGTAAGGGAGGAGGAGAAGAAGGTGGTGGTGGTAGTAAGGGAGGAAGGTCATAGGTCATAGGAGGAAGGAGGAGGAAAGCAAGACGAGGAGAGAGAGAGTGAGAGAGGGATAGGGGGGGGGAGATAAGATGAGAGATGGAAAGATATGAATAAAGATTGAGAGAGAAAGATAAAGGAAGGGAGAGAAAGGAATAATTAAGGGAATAACAGAGAGATATAAGTTTATGTCTATTACTATTTATATTATTATTATTATTACTTTACTATTATTATTATTATTATTATTATTATTGAAAGAAAAAAGGTGATTATTGGTCAGTTTGTTCCAGAAATCAGTGGTTGGGTCCAGGGGCGTATAAAACATATGCACTGAGGTGACCTGAGGTGAGCCTGAGGTGACCTGAGGTGACCTGAGGTGAGCCTGAGACGCAGTTGTAGTCTTAAGTCCTTGGTCACTGTCGGGGGGAGAGGGAAGGAAGGGGAGGGGGAAGAGAGGGAAGGAAAGGGAGAGGGAAGAGAGGGAAGGAAAGGGAGGGGAGGTAGGTCTTGGCATTGATCAGTGTGACCTTGATTTCTTGGCTCATTTTTAATTAAAGGTAATTTTGTGTGTGTGTGTGTGTGAAGTCTGGATCAATTGACTATTTTTAGACATTTCCCTTTTTACACACACACATACACACACACACACACACACATACATACATACACACACCAGAGACCTACTCGATGGCAGGAGTGAGTTCATTTGAATGCGTCAGTAACAGATCAGACCGAGGCAGCACCAACACTGTCTGTAGGTTAGGTTAGGTTAGGTTAGGTTAGGTTAGGTCTGGTAGGTAAAGCTGCTCACCTCTCACAACGCACAACACAACCCCCTTCACAATACAACCCCCTCACAACACAACTCCCCCTCACAACACAACCCCCCCTCACAACACAACCCCCCCTCACAACACAACCCTCCCTCACAACACAACCCCCCTCACAACACAACCCCCCTCACAACACAACAACCCCCCTCACAACACAACCCCCCTCACAACACAACCCCCCCTCACAACACAACCCCCCCTCACAACACAACCCCCCCTCACAACACAACCCCCCCTCACAACACAACCCCCCTCACAACACAACCCCCCTCACAACACAACCCCCCTCACAACACAACACAACCCCCCTCACAACACAACAACCCCCCTCACAACACAACAACCCCCCTCACAACACAACCCCCCTCACAACACAACCCCCCCTCACAACACAACCCCCCCTCACAACACAACCCTCCCTCACAACACAACCCCCCTCACAACACAACCCCCCTCACAACACAACAACCCCCCTCACAACACTACCCCCCTCACAACACAACCCCCCTCACAACACAACCCCCCCTCACAACACAACCCTCCTCACAACACAACCCTCCTCACAACACAACCCCCCCTCACAACACAACCCTCCCTCACAACACAACCCCCCCTCACAACACAACCCTCCTCACAACACAACCCCCTCATAACACAACCCCCCTCACAACACAACCCCCCTCACAACACAACCCCCCTCACAACACAACCCCCCTCACAACACAACCCCCCCTCACAACACAACCCCCTCATAACACAACCCCCCCTCACAACACAACCCCCCTCACAACACAACCCCCCTCACAACACAACCCTCCTCACAACACAACCCCTCCTCACAATACAACCCCCCTCCCAACACAACCCCCTCACAACACAACCCCCCTCACAACACAACCCCCCCTCACAACACAACCCTCCTCACAATACATTATTCCCTCATCAAAATCCAACATTTCCCTGGGTGACCATATAACACTACTGTATCTGTAGCGGAATGGAGAGTTATATTTAAGAGTAACTCCCAAGACGATCGTATCTCTCTCTCTCTCTCTCTCTCTCTCTCTCCTTAATACAACACCAGTAAGAAATGAGGATTACGCCAAGGAGGAAAAACCTAACATAACCTAACCCTAACCTAAACCTAACCTAAACCTAACCTAACCTAACCATTCAGAAAAAAGGCAAAAGGTATCAGGAAAATAGGAAGACCACCGAGAAATGGCGAGATACAGAGAGAAATGGCGAGATACAGAGAGAAAAGGCGAGATTCAGGGAGAAATGGCGAGATACAGAGAGAAATGGCGAGAGTTTAACCCTTCCCCTCCCCCCACCTCACCATCTCCCACCCCACCCTCCCCACCTCACCGTTGTATAGCACCCTCTTAACACCTGCTTTTGGTCTCGCCTTTAGGGTCAGTCTTCATGTATTTCAGATAGAGTTATACCACACGCCCCAGCCAATGTAAACACGGCAATGCAACTCTTTACTTAGCCATATGCATTGGTACATGTTGCTAAAGAGTGGTTTTAAATGTTGCAATATTACCTACTCTGGGCACGGCACGATCGGGTATACAGGTAGGTCTAACAGGTGTCTTCATAGAGTTAATTAGTCCAGGTAAAGTCGGTATCTTGAGATGAGGTTTCTGATGGAAGTTTAGTAATCGTGTGGAAGATTCTACTTACTTATGTTAATTTAGTGAACAGTTTTCCTTATATAGTGTTGCGATTCTCTTATGTTGGTATGGCTGTCTTGCAATTTTTGATGTATGTTGCTCTTGTGTTGATTCATTGCATAGTATTTCCTCGATAATAACCTTTTGCAATATCCCTTCACCCGTGTCATCAGTTATCATCACCACCATTCCCCCCTTCCCCCTCCCCCCTCCCCTCCCCCCTTCCCCCCAACACCATCAACACCATCACCACCACTCCCCCCTCCTCCCCCTTTTCCCCCAACACCATCAACACCATCACCACCACTCCCCCCTCCCCCCCCTTTCCCCCAACACCATCAACACCAGTCACCCCTCCCGCCCCAACACCACCACCATTCTCCCTCCCCAGCGCTCATCATGGTGGAGAGGAGGGAGTAGAGGTGTGGCTGGTGGTGGAGAGAGAGAGAGAGTCGGCGGTGCACCAGACCCTGTATATCGGGACCTTCAATTTGTAGCTAATGTTATGAACTTTCCATCAGCTTATTCTGCCTCCCCCCCTCCCCCTCTCACCCCTCCCCTACCCCCAGGCACCCCCTCCCTCCTACCCCCTCCTACCTTGCCCGCAAACTGATGTATATAATTTTTTTTAACAATTCACACATTTATATACAGATTATTATGACGCAGCTTACCGGATTTCCTCTCAATAGCGTTACTGTAAAGGTCTTTGGTTAGGTTAGGTTTGGTTAGGTTAGGTTTGGTTAGGTTATGTTAGGTTGGTTATGTTTGGTTAGGTTAGGTTTGGTTAGGTTAGGTTAGGTTAGGTTTGGTTTGGTTAGGTTAGGTTTGGTTTGGTTAGGTATTTACTCTGAGGACAATTATTTACGTGAATAAAATTGTAAAACCTCCATTTAACAGACGGGAGATGAAAGTCCGTTATATCGAGGATGTGTTAATGTGAAACCTCCATTTAACGGAATATATGGGGGGGGGGGAGGTAGATGTCTGTATTTTCGTTTAAAGATGACACTAAGATAGTATATAAGGATGGCACTGAGACTGATCCTTATGTGTTAATCTCAGTGCCACCCTTAAAGCCGTGGCTAGGCGGGGTAATATAATGCTACAGACGGTGGCAGCACACACACACACACACACACACACACACACACACACACACACACACACACACACACACACACACACACACACCTCTTACCAGTCTCAACGAAAACTTGGTTGAGGTGACTTTGACCTTTAATACTGTAGTGTGTGTGTGTGTGTGTGTGTGTGTGTGTGTGTGTGTGTCCCCCACATCTTCACTACACCTTATTCAGTTTATTCTTCATTTATTCACATCACCATTCAATAATTTCTATAATTATCTCTTATCATACATTTGTTATTCATCTGGTTATTCAGTAATTAATTTCGTTCTATTAATTGTATATACATTTAGGAATTAATTATCTGATTAAATTATATTCACGCTGTTTAATTCTGGGGGAAACAAATTAAACTTTGTATTTATTTGTTTGTTTGTTTATTTGTTTGCTTAATTGTTTGTCTTTAGTTTTCTTGTAAATAAAAAATACTTCGAATTCCCAACACCGAACCCTCCAACACACCGAACCCTCCAACACCCCGAACCCTCCAACACCCCGAACCCTCCAACACCCCGAACCCTCCAACACCCTGAACCCTCCAACACCCTGAACCCTCCAACACCCCGAACCCTCCAACACCCCGAACCCTCCAACACCCCGAACCCTCCAACACCCCGAACCCTCCAACACCCCGAACCCTCCAACACCCCGAACCCTCCAACACCCTGAACCCTCCAACACCCCGAACCCTCCAACACCCCGAACCCTCCAACACACCGAACCCCTTAAGTATTAAACCAAAGTCACAATAATAAAAAAAAAAATATCGCTACCTAATTTTCCTAATAATTGACAATAGTTGTATTAATCTGGACCTGCTATCACCCACACATTAAAATTCCTTCTATAAAAAGATATTAAAATTCAGAGGCTTTGTGGGGATAAATTTGAATCCAGCCTGAATATTTATTTTAATTTTATTTATTTTTAATATGTGTGATTAATAACAGTCCTAATTAGTGTATAAATATTCTACTATGATAATATTTTAACAATCTGGGGTCGCTTATTTAATTTTTTTTTCTTCTGTTTTTATTGATTATTTTTATGTATGAGGTTCGGTTGAGGGGTTCGGTTGAGGGGTTCGGTTGTTAGGATTCGGTTGTTGGAGTTCATTAGTTGGGGTTCGGTAGTTAGGTTAGGTTAGGTTAAGATACGTTATGTTAGGTAACTTTATATTAAATTAGATTAGCGTTACATTAAGTTAGATTAGATTAGTGTTAAGTTAGATTAGATTAGTGTTTGGTTAGGTTAGGTTAGATTAGCGTTAGGTTAGGTTAGATTAGCGTTAGGTTAGGTTAGATTAGCGTTAGGTTAGGTTAGGTTAGATTAAGTGACTGTTGTCTGATCTTCCCTGACTCGTCTGGATATAATACAGTGAAATTCGTGCTGCTGAATGACGTTAGATTACCAGCCCCCCACACCCCTCTTTACTCCCCCCACCACACCCCCACAACTCCCCACACCCCTCTTTACTCCCCCACCACACCCCCACAACTCCCCACACCCCTCTTTACTCCCCCCCACAACTCCCCACACCCCTCTTTACTCCCCCCACCACACCCCCACACAGTGTTATCTGAGACACGCCTGGATGCACTCAGTGTGTTCCCATATCAGTTTCCGGAGCAGTTCACACGGTATACGAGGCCTACTGAGTGACCGCCTCGTGGCTCACACCTCAGAGAGACTTGTATATCAGATCACACCTGGAGATTAGAGTCGAGACACAGCAGTTTATATCACCTGATGATTAAACACCTTAACCTAACCTAACCTAACCTAACCTAACCTATGTTTGTTATTTACATTAAGGTGTCAGGGAGTGTATGGTCGCCTCTCTCTCTCTCTCTCTCTCTCTCTCTCTCGTAAATAAGGGTGTTCTTGTAGGGGTGAGGAGGAGGGAGGTAGAGGGTAGGTGACGTCACTCTGCCGGGGATAATGACATATACTGAGGAAGCCTGGAGAGGAGGGGGGTGGGGGGGACAGGGGGTGAGGGAGGGAGATGGTGAGAGGGGAGGAGTGTGATTTGTGTGGGGGGGGAGGGGGGAGCTGTGCCTCATTTTCATTGGGTTTTCCTCCCTTATCCGTTCCCTCCTCCTCCAACCTTCACAACAACTTCACCTTTCGCTGCTCTCTCCCCTGTCTCCCTCGCGCTCTCTCTCTCTCTCTCTCTCTCTCTCTCTCTCTCTCTCTCTCTCTCTCTCTCTCTCTCTCTCTCTCTCTCTCTCTCTCTCTCTCTCAATGGTTCCCTTTCTGCCTCCTCCACACACACACAAATATTCTCTCTCCTCTCCTCCCCCTCTTCCTCTCCTCCTCTTCCTCTCCTCTCCTCTCTCCTCTCCTCCCCCTCTTCCTCTCCTCCTCTTCCTCTCCTCTCCTCTCTCCTCTCCTCCCCCTCTTCCTCTCCTCCTCTTCCTCTCCTCTCCTCTTCCCCCCCCCCCTCATCTTCCCCCTGCCTTGGCAACCACTCTAGTCGTCTTAACAACAGAAAGACAATTTTTTTTTGGCCAGTCACGAAATATCGATATTATTCCAGTTAAATTTATTCGTTAAGATGAAGAAAATTTTGTGTATTTTGTGATTAAATTTCTGTAAAAAAAAATAATATAACTCACTAATCAGATCTGATATATATATTTTTCTGATATAGTTGATGTACTCTAGGTTAGGTTAGGTTAGATTAGGTTAGGCTAGGTTAGGTTAGGTTAAGTGAGTCGTGTGGTCTATTGTGAGTCATATATCTTACCTGCGTCATTTACCTGGTGGGGGGGGGGGTGAAGGGGGGTACCTGTGTAAGGCTATTTCCGACGACGACGCTGACGAAGGCCTCGGCAGCATTAAAAGTCAAGGTCCTGCTGGTGTTTAGGTCAATTCCTCGACACATAGGTCACATTTGGTTTAGTTTTAGTTGTTTATGGTTTATGTCTGGTTTTGGTTTGTGTTACCTGTCTATCTGTCTGTCTGTCTATCTGTCTGTCTGTGTTTGTTTATCTGTTCCAGCGTCCATTCTTTTTCCTTCCTTCCTTCACCTACCCTCTTCCCAACCGCCTCTCTCCTCCTCCTCTTCAATCCTCATACCTCTCTCTCTCTCTCTCTCTCTCTCTCTCTCTCATCACAGTCCTTCCCACGCCCTCCTGCCCTTTCCCACTTCACGTTCACAACCTCTTACTCCCTCCCACTCACTCATTCCTCCTCTCTTCCCGTCCTCTCTTCCTCTCCCCTCATCTTAATTTTCCTTCCCTCCTTCCATTTTCATCACCTCTTTTCCCACTCCTTCTCTTTTACCTCCTCTTCCTCTTTCTCTTCTTTTTAATCTCTCTCTCTCTCCTACTTTTCTCCTCCTCCTCCTCCTCCTTCCTTGTCTCATTTCTCTCCATCACCTCCTCATTATGTCTTCTTTCTCCCCCTCCTCCTCTCCTTTCTTTCACTCCCCGCCAAGATGTCTCACCATCCCACCTCCAGTTTGGCGCCCTTCCCCCAGTCTGGCGCCCCCCCCCCTGTCTGGCACCCCCTTCCCCACAGCCTGGCACTCTCCATTCCCCATACTGACATTCCCTCCTCCTTCCCCAGCCTGGCACCCCCTCCCCCAGCCTGGCACCCCCCTCCCCCAGCCTGGCACACCCCTCCCCCAGTATGGCACCTCCCTCTCCCAGCCTGGCACCCCCCTCCCCCAGCCTGGCACACCCCTCTCCCCCAGCCTGGCACACCCCTCTCCCCCCAGCCTGGCACCCCCCTCCCCCAGCCTGGCACCCCCCTCCAGCCTAGCACCCCCCTCCCCTAGCCTGGCACCCTATCCCCCAGCCTGGCACCCTCTCCCCCAGCCTGGCACACCCCTCCCCCAGTATGGCACCTCCCTCTCCCAGCCAGGCACCCCCCTCCCCTAGCCAGGCACCCCCCTCCCCCAGCCTGGCACACCCCTCTCCCCCAGCCTGGCACACCCCTCTCCCCCAGCCTGGCACACCCCTCTCCCCCAGCCAGGCACCCCCCTCCCCCAGCCAGGCACCCCCCTCCCCTAGCACCCCCTCCCCAGCCTGGCACCCTATCCCCCAGCCTGGCACCCTCTCCCCCAGCCAGGCACACCCCGCCCCCAGTATGGCACCTCCTCTCCCAGCCTGGCACCCCCCTCCCCCAGCCTGGCACCCCCCTCTCCCCCAGCCTGGCACCCCCCTCCCCCAGCCTGGCACACCCCTCTCCCCCAGCCTGGCACCCCCCTCTCCCCCAGCCTGGCACCCCCCTCCCCCTCACCCACAAGGAGCCCCCAGTTTTCATTATCTCCAGTAATTGATTTTCCAAGTGACATACACGAGGTATTATGTTATTTGGTGGGCCGAGCCTCTGCTAATGACGCCCCCCCCCCCCTCCCCCACACACCCTTTGAGGACGACGATTTAACACTTATGATTGTGATTTAACCCTTTAACACCGATGAGTTAACCCTTCAAGACTCAAAAGGTTAAAAAAAACAAAAACATAAATATAAAATTAATAATCTTAATCCATCTACAAAACCTTCTACCACAAAAAAAATAAAACGAAAAACATTACAATTTCTCAGGAAGAATCTTTTTAAGGTGAGGTCACTCCAGAGGTCCATTCCCCCGTCACACGTCAACACAACGCCAGACGAACCTATATTGACCAGCAAACAACCACCTCAGGATGTTATATCATACGGCACCACCACTACACTCATACACACAACCATACACACACTCAGACACACTCATACACACACCATACACACTCATGCATTCATACATTTATTTTTTATTTATTTTTTGGTATATACAATATATTTTTTATATGGGGATGTAGGTGTGTACTGTGTGTGTGTGTATTGTGTTCGTGTGTATTTATTGTGTTTGTGTGTACGTGTGTGTGTGTGTGTGTGTGTGTGTGTGTATCACCATTAACTGTATCAAGACACTAATGGTGGTTCGGTTGTTTAATTTATTTTCTCTTCAGACAAAAAAAATATCAGTTGCTTTTGGAATATATGAATTAATTTTCTAAAAGCACTTACAGCCTCATTCTCACCCTCATTCTCCTTTCACCAATCTTATTTAACACCATTTAGCACCATTTAGCACCATTTAACACCATTTAACACCATTTAACACCATCTGTACTATGTATACCATGGCTTTCCAGGTTAAGTTGCCATAGTTAGGTTGCCACACTCATTGCCTCAGATAAGTTGGCAGTAAAGTCATCACACTCACATTGCCACAAATAGAATGCCACACTCTGATTGCCACACTCAGATTGCCACACTCAGATTTCCACCTAAGTTGCCACAGTCAGGGTTACCACACTCATGATTTCCACACTCAGATTGCTACATCCCACAGTCAAATTACCACAGATAAGTTGCCATAATCACGTGCCAAACACCCCCCCCCCCTCTCCCCCTCCCTCCCCCCCTTCCCCCCCCCCCCCCCTTTGGCCTAGTTCATCCTGCGTGGTACACCTTGAAAGATAGAGAAGAGCTCCTTAGGTTTCCTCGTTAATACTGGGAGAAGGAAAAATATGGTCTAGCCTGGAGTGCATTTGTGGGTAATAGTGTGGTAGTAATGGCTTGAAAAAAGAAAAAAAAAAAATAGATGCATAACATTATCTCATGGTAATTTACTTCCGATAGTGATGTGTGGGGGATGGTAGTGGTGTTTTTTTTTGTGTGTGTGTGTGTGTGTGTTTGTTTTTATTCTGTTTATTTGGGGCTTTGGATAGTTTCTCTCTCTCTCTCTCTCTCTCTCTCTCTCTCTCTCTCTCTCTCTCTCTCTCTCTCTCTCGTTTAACCTAACTTAACATGATAACTCCTCAGCTGGTTCCTCTAAAGCCAGGATAACATGATAACCCGACAGCTGGTTCCTCTAGGATAACGTGATAACCCGACAGCTTAACATCACTGACCTCACGTGACTTCAATACAGTGCAGGATGATGATGACGTCACCGATGACCCAGTTCGCTAATTGGTGGACATGAAGAGGCAATTATTTATAACACGATGACTTAATCGATGACCTATTAAGTAGTGACGCAAGTGATGACCTATTAAGTGATGACTCATTTGATGACTTATTGAGGTGATGGCGTAGTTGATAACCTTCTAACGTATTGCCGTAGTTAATTGCCTATATAAGTAATGACGTTGATTGATGACCTATTAAAGTGGTGACGTATTGATGACCTATTAAAGTGGTGACGTATTGATGACCTATTAAAGTGGTGACGTATTGATGACCTATTAAAGTGGTGACGTATTGATGACCTATTAAAGTGGTGACGTATTGATGACCTATTAAAGTGGTGACGTATTGATGACCTATTAAAGTGGTGACGTATTGATGACCTATTAAAGTGATGACGTTCTATAAACAATGGAGCAGTTAGTCTTCAGATTATGTTGTTGTCTCCGTTGATGACCTGCATGGCGTCCCTGCACAACATGGTCATCCCACATGGCAGACCTCATGACGTCAGCAGTGCAATGATGATGCAATAATTCTCAGACAACGACGCAGTTATGATGCAGCTGTGACGTAATGATGACGTCACGGCTCCATTGACCCGCTTTGGCTGCCAGGCTGAGGAGGCGTGGGGAGGGGAGGAGGCGTGGGAGGAGGCGTGGGGGAGGAGAGGAGGCGTGGGGGAGGAGAGGAGGCGTGGGGGAGGAGAGGAAGAGGCGTGGGAGAGGAGAGGAAGAGGCGTGGGGGAGGGGAAGAGGCGTGTGGTAGGGTAGAAGGTGTGGGGGGAGGGAAGGGGAGAGGAGAGTGGGGAGGAGAAGGGGAGGCTAGAGAGGGAAGGGGAGAGGAGGTTGGGGAGGAGAAGGGGAGGCTAGAGAGGGAAGGGGAGAGGAGGTTGGGGAGGGGAGGCTAGAGAGGGAAGGGGAGAGGAGGTTGGGGAGGGGAAAGGGAGGCTAGAGAGGGAAGGGTAAGCTGGGGAGGGGAGTATGGGGGTGGCGAGAGAGGGGAGAGGAGTATGGGGGGGATGCTATGACGTAATGGGGCGGGGCAGCAGAGTTTGGTGGAGGACAAAGAAGGAGAGAGAGAGAGAGAGAGAGAGAGAGAGAGAGAGAGAGAGAGAGAGAGAGAGCACAGGTGTTGGTGATAATGAGGTGATATAATTAATTAAGAAATAACGCAGGTAATAAACGTACCAGGAGAGATGGGGTGGAGGAGAAGGAAGGAAGGAAGGAGGAGAAGGAAGGAAGGAGGAGGAGAAGGAAGGAGGGAGGAGAAGGAAGGAGGGAGGAGAAGGAAGGAGGGAGGCGAAGGAAGGAGGGAGGAGAAGGAAGGAGGGAGGTAGAGGTTAGGGAAGGAAGGAGGGAGAGGGAGAAAGGAAGATAGAAGAGGAGGAAGATGGAAAAGAATGAAGGAATTAAGATGGGAAGAAGAAAAAGACGATGAAGAAGGAGGAAGAAAACGATCGGAAAATAACAGGAATAAATAAGTAAATAAACAATAATTCAAAGGATCTAAATAACAAAGATAAACAAAAGAAAAGAGAATAAAGAGAAGATGAGAGGAGGAAGTAAACAAGAGAATAATAGAAATAAAATAGGATAAAGGTTGAAGATGCGGGAAGTTGAGAGAACACTCGCTATGACGTCAGCCCTCTCATCCCTCTCTTCCTCTCTTTTACCCCTCTCTCCCCCCTCCTTCCCTCCTTCTATGTCTCCTACTCAACATCCTACCCTGATTCTCTCTCTCTCTCTCTCTCTCTCTCTCTCTCTCTCTCTCTCTCTCTCTCTCTCTCTCTCTCTCTCTTCCTTGCCGTGGTGTAGAGGCATCACACACACACACACAGAGGTCATCCGCCAACCAGTTATTATCGACTGTGACCTTTGTATCAGGGTCAGGCAAAGGTCGATGTTGTCTTAAGTGGTCAGGTCAAGTGTTCAGAGTTGGCACCAGACTCATTTTGTTGTGTACAGGAGGAGTTGATGGCGTCTTTCTGTCTGTTTGTCTGTCTGTCTGTCTGTCTGTCTGTCTGTCTGTCAGAAATCAAACGCATATTGACTCTGAACCATTGAGGTGAGACTGGATTTCTGAGGCAGGAAACGTGCTTATTAACATCTGTACACACACACACACACACACACACACACACACACACACACACACACACACGCTCGCACACACACACACACACAGCACCATGCCAACTCAAACCTTACTAAACAGATCTCAAAACTAGATCATGTCTCTATGACGGCTTCAGGTGTACTGTTCTGAATATACTTTATGTGTGTGTGTGTTTATGTGTGTGCGTGTGTGTGTGTGTGTGTGTGTGTGTGTGTGTGTGTGTGTGTGTGTGTGTGTGTGTGTGTACAATACCCCACTTATAAAACACATTCCCTCTTAACAAAATATCCCATGTATTAAAAAAAAAATCCACAAGAATATAAATTACCTCATAACTAAACAATATACACTAAACGACTCTCTATGGGGGGAGGGGGGAGAAATTGCCTCGTTTAGTCTTTTGTAGTTAATGTAGTTCGTAAGATAGTTTAATACCGTCATTAGTGAGTGATATCTAGCAGGTGATTGGCTCTGAAGATAATAATTTAATATAATGTATAGCCCTCATATCGTATACTATGACAAAGGGTATATCCATCCTAATCTCCCCTGACCTCCTTCACCCTTATACTGAAACTGTCTTGTGATTGATTGATTTAGTGGGGATTTGGGAGTCAGTGTTATTCTTCCTGGTTCATTGTTTCATTCCTACTGGTTCACTGTTTCATTCCTACTGGTTCACTGTTTCATTCCTACTGGTTCACTGTTTGGTTCCTACTGGTTCACTGTTTGGTTCCTACTGGTTCACTGTTTCATTCCTACTGGTTCACTGTTTGGTTCCTACTGGTTCACTGTTTGGTTCCTACTCTTATCCAGTGTTTATTCTCGTAATTCTCTCGTTTTTCTTCGTTATTCATTTATTATTCTTTGTCTTCTTTGTTTAGTCTTTTATCAGTCCTTTTATTCTCGGGTTTAACCTTTCGTGGTGTTGGAAGGAGGGAGGTAGGAGGGAGGGATGAAGGAAGATGGAGTGAAGAAATGGAAGAAGAGAAGGAGGAAGGGGTTTAAGAAGGATTGAAGGAGAGAGAGAGGGAGGGAATGAGCCTGAGAAAATTATGAAAGGAAGGAGGAAGGGTAAGGAGTGATTTAAGAAGGAGGAAGGGGACAGGTGGGAAGGAGGGAGGGAGGAAGGAGTAAAAAGGGAGGGATTCAAGAAGGAAGGAAGGAGGGAGTGAGGCGAACTGAGGTGAGGACTTGTTTACTTCAATACTCAATCGATGTTCCGCAGGTGGCTAGTGTTTACCTCCCTGGCTAGTAGTGTTTACCTCCCTGGCTAGTAGTGTTTACCTCCCTGGCTAGTAGTGTTTACCTCCCTGGCTAGTAGTGTTGTTTACCTCCCTGGCTAGTAGTGTTTACCTCCCTGGCTAGTAGTGTTTACCTCCCTGGCTAGTAGTGTTTACCTCCCTGGAATTATAGGGAATTATTGAGAGATAAACAGGAATTATTGAGAGATAAACAGGAATTATAGGGAATTATTGAGAGATTAACAGGAATTATAAGTTTTCTTAGAAGAGATAAACCTTTTAGCGGGAGAGAGAGAGAAAGAAAGAAAGAGAACTTAGGTCAATAATTCATCTATGTCTCCTCCTTGATCCGTAAAGGAGTGTGGGCGTCTTGCAAATTATATATATGTAGGACAAAGAACGGGGTGGAATAAAGTGGGAATAAGCAGAGATACCGAGAAGAATTATTGGGTGTGGTAGAGGTGTGTGTGGGGTGGTTGTGGTAGGGGTGTAGTTGTGGTAGGGGTGTGGGGGTGGTTGTGGTAGAGGTGTGGTGGGGGTGGTGTGGTTGAGGGAAGGTGTGCTAGAGGGAGGTGTGGTAGAGGAGCGTTGTGGTAGAGGAGGAGAGTTGTGGTAGAGGGAAGGTGTGGTACAGGGTGGTGTGGTAGAGGGAGGTGTGGTAGAGGAGAGTTGTGGTAGAGGGAGGTGTGGTAGAGGAGAGTTGTGGTAGAGGAGAGTTGTGGTAGAGGGAGGTGTGGTAGAGGAGAGTTGTGGTAGAGGGAAGGTGTGGTACAGGGAGGTGTGGTACAGGGAGTTGTGGTACAGGGAGGTGTGGTACAGGGTGTTGTGGTACAGGGAGTTGTGGTACAGGGAGGTGTGGTACAGGGTGGTGTGGTACAGGGAGTTGTGGTACAGGGAGGTGTGCTACAGGGTGGTGTGGTAGAGGGTGGTGTGGTAGAGGGGGGGGTCAGGCCTTTAATCCACTAAAAGGTGTTTATTGTGGCCCCCGGTCTGACTCACCACAAGACCTATAGAACGAAATTTTGAGTGAGTGAGTGAGTGAGTGACAGTGAGTGAGTGAGTGAGTGAGTGACAGTGAGTGAGTGACAGTGAGTGAGTGAAAGACAAAGATTGAGTAAGAGAGAGTTTGTGAATAATTGAGAGAAAGAAAGAGTGAGTGATTGAGAAATAACAGAGAGAGAGAGAGAAGAGAGAGAGAGAGAGAGAGAGAGAGAGAGAGAGAGAGAGAGAGTACAGTATTTCCAGGAGCTGATTGTACCGGCTGTGGGCAAGAACCTGATCACCCCCCCCCCCCACACACATACCACCTACGCCACCCACGCCCTCAAGGCCCGCTCCACCCACACCCTCAAGGCCCGCTCCTGATCCTGCACCCACCCACGCAGGCTCACACGCCGCCCACACACACACACACACTCCTGGGCCACACCTACAAACTCAAACTCGCGCGCCCGCCTACACACATACACCCACCCCCCCTACACACCCACATACACCCCCCCCCCCCCCACACACACACACCTTCCCTTTAACTCATTTCAGCCAGAACCACAGTACGTATCCTGCTTCTGGCTTAACAATCCTCTCAAAATTGTATCGTTGGTAAATAGTTCGTTTTTTTCCTTCTTATTTTTAAACCAATGTCGTAATGTTTGTTGTTCAGGTGTTCCTTTGTATTTCGTTTGTATTTACCTGTGGAATATTGATTAGTTTTTTAATTTACCTTTTTTTTTTAAATGACTTCAATATTATTCTATTTTTGTTGGATTATTATCGAAGTGTTATTGTGATTTTTTTTAATATATACCTAACCTAATTCAACCTGACCTGACCTAACCTTCTCACAAGACGTTTATAACTTTGCTATCATTCTAACCCACTATTAAAGGGGGTGGGTGGGGGGTGGGGGAGAGGCCAGCTGACCCCCTCCCCCTACACACACACACACACACACGCACATACACTAACTTCTCTTATTGGGATAACTTGCAACTTCCTCTTCCCGATTTCAGTGACACAACTCCGTCCGCCGATATCTGTGGCACATAACTCCTTCCTCCCGATTTCTTTATCTAGTATAACTCTCTTTTTCCCGATTTCTGTGACACACCTAATCTCTTTTCCCCGATTTCTTTGCCTCACAACTCTCCTCTTTCCGATTTCTCTACCACAACTAACATACCTCTTCCCGATTTCTGTGACACATAAATCTCCTCTTCCCGATTTCTGTGACACAAATAACTGCCTCTACCGTCTGACACTGTCCCTGTGCCGCTCCCGGGGTCATGGCACTCTTGAGAGGGGACATTTTACCACCCGTGTCATTATGTGGGGGGAGGTGTTGGCTCTGTTGGGTGAGGTAGGGGGGGGGGTAGGGAGGGAGGGAAGGAAGGAAGTAAGGAAGGGCTTACCTCACTTAGCTGAACACCTGGTAATTGGGTTTTTAACATCGGCGTGAGGTGATGAGGTGTGGGTTAATATTATACCTGTGGTGGTGAGGGTGTGGTGATAAGGGCGAAGGGTGATGAGGGTGGTGTGTGTGTGTGTTGTCATTGCCTTCACTTCCTCACCACAACCAGCTGACACACTCACCACACTCTCACACACTCACCACACGCCCACACACTAATTCACCACACTCTCACACACCATACTCACACATACACACACACTCCCCACACACCAACACACTCCCCACAACCAGCTGACACACTCACCACACTCTCACCACACACTCACACACTCACACAACATTCCCAAACGCACTCACACCTATTTTAAGCTCTCCAATAAGTTGTGGGCCGTTTCTGACCCTACCAGGAAGAACAATTATTTCTGACGGGACGAAGAGGACTCGGGGAAACTTTTCACACAACACTTTTAACATTTTCAAATATTATCGGTAGAAATGTAACGTATAAAGATGTGTGTTCGTGGTGTTAAAGACTTGTGTTCGTGGTGTTAAAGACTTGTGTTCGTGGTGTTAAAGACTTGTGTTCGTGGTGTTAAAGACTTGTGTTCGTGGTGTTAAAGACTTGTGTTCGTGGTGTTATGGACTTGTGTTCGTGGTGTTAAAGACTTGTGTTCGTGGTGTTAAAGACGTGTGTTCGTGGTGTTATGGTCATAGATTTTGGTGTTAGTGAAGAGTATTAACGTGTTTTAGATTGTGTGAGATATTGGGTTAAAATTCTCTCGTCTTTCACACGATATTGGTGCCTGTGTTGACGTCTGGTGGGAAGGACCTTGTTGGTTGAGTCACTGGGGAGGCGCACACTGCCTGGCTCGCGGTACTTTATGTCACCTCTCTGTTACTGCGAGGCTGATGTATTGTGTTGACTTGATCCCCGGCCTCCAGTATAACCTCCATCAGGGGTGAGGTGACCCCGGCCTCCAGTATAACCTCCACCAGGGATGAGGTGACCCCGGCCTCCAGTATAACCCTCGCCTGAGATGAGGTGACCCCGGCCTCTACCAGAGTTTGAGGTAACCCCGGCCTCTACCAGAGTTTGAGGTGACACCGGCCTCTACCAGAGTTTGAGGTGACACCGGCCTCCACTAGAGAGCTTGAGGTGACCCCGGCCTTTACCAGAGTTTGAGGTGACCCCGGCCTCCAGTAATACAGTGTCCCCACACACCCTGGAGGCGATAAAGGCCACTCACCAGTATCTTCACTACCGCCTGGCCGCCTCACCAAGACTTTAGAAAAACGAGTATCGATTCCGTGTAAAGTGTATGTGTGTGTGTGTGTGTGTGTGTGTGTGTGTGTGTGTGTGTTTGTGTTTATCTTCTTTAAAATTTGTTACGTAACTGGGATTTAATCTGGGGAAACTCTGCAGTAAATTCCCTTTAGGAAAAGATGTTGTTTTGTAGCGCCACGAGTCGTAAATATTATCAACCAATGTTTTAGAGGCTTTTCAACCCTCCTCGCTCTTAACCTCCCACAAGGTATTTGGAGATCTGGTCACTCTCTCTCCCACTCTCTCTCCCACACAGCCCCCCCCCCCACCCCACGAAAGATGAAAACAGTGTAAAACAGAGAATCAGAGAATGTGTTAAGTCAGGGCGGATTAATACACCGTCTCAAAAAATTGTATACAAACTTCATACGAAAATATAAGACATCGTGTATACATTTTTTTGAGACTGTGTACAAGAGTTTCAGATGTAAAGTACACACATGTAGGTTTTTCCCCCAGACAGACAGACAGACGGCTTAGGGATAGGAAAAATGACGAGCCGTGTGCTTATTCCCAGGATGAACGTGACGATGCTCCCTCAGGCCCCGGTAGGATGATTCTTTTCCCAGTAGAGTCTACGAGTTGCCAGATACCACCACGCCTGGAAATAGGAACTTAAGTATAGGGAAACATTAAGTCTGACATGAAGATTAGACACCCTAACTTATTTCACCTGAAGATTAACCACCCCAACTCTAATCTAACGCTAACCTAACTTAACCTATCCTAAATTAACTTAATCTATCCTAACCTAACTTAATCTAACCCCCAGGTGACCCCCCCCTCCAAAAAATAAAAAAAATTATATATACATTTCGTTAATAAATAACTAGTTTAGGGTGAGTGAGAGGTGAGGTAAATAACGTTAACTCTTCCATCACCTCAAGTAATTGCAGTCTAACCACAAGCTAGCGTCCCGAGTCACACAGAACCGTAAAGAAAAATACATTAAAAATATCCCTCTTAGTTACAGGTGTGCGAGTACTACACCTGTCTGGGTTATTTTAATTAATAGACTTGTTGTACTTTATTGATTTTTATTTATAACTGAGATAATTTATCATCTCCCCTCCTCCCCAATACGTTACCCCCCACCATACACCCCTCACCCCTCACCATACACCCCTTACCCCCACCATACACCCCTCACCCCCACCATACACCCCTCACCCCCACCATACATCCCTCACCCCCACCATACACCCCTTACCCCCACCATACACCCCTTACCCCCACCACCCACTCTACAGTATACAGTAGAGTCACTATAGCACACACCTGCGCCAGACAGACGTACACACCCACCCACACCACCCACCCACCCACACCACCAACCCACCCACACCACCCACCACCCCACCCCACCACCCACACCCACCCACACCACCCACCCACCCACACCACCATCCAACCCACCCCCACCCACCCCACCCACCCACTATACCCAGGTGTCCGTTATATACCAGGGTTACTATACAGGGAGGTTGGTGTTCGATTAACTGAGGCGAAGGAAAAGTAATAACCGATTGAATTAAAACTGACATGACCTTTGACCGAGGGAATCTGTTGGTGTTATCGTCACGTGTAGTGGGCGGGAGGTGGCTTATTCCATCACAGACGTACACACACACACGTACACATACATACATACATACATACATACAAACATGCATACATACATATATACATACTTTCCTACATTTCACCAATGAGTGATTCGGATTAATATTTCAATTAGGTGTTAGTGGTGTGTAGTGGTGGTGGTAGTGGTGGTGTGGTAGTGGTGTGTAGTGGTGGTGGTGTGTAGTGGTGGTGGTAGTGGTGGTGTGGTAGTGGTGTGTAGTGGTGGTGGTGTGTAGTGGTGGTGGTAGTGGTGGTGTGTGGTAGTGGTGTGTAGTGGTGGTGGTGTGTAGTGGTGGTGGTAGTGGTGGTGTGTGGTGGTGGTGTGTAGTGGTGGTGTGTAGTGGTGGTGTGTGGTGGTGGGGAGAGGGTGGCTGCCTGACCCTTTCTCCCTTCCTCTCTTCTTTTTCCCTTCTTTCCTCCTTCCCTTCTTTTTCCTCCCTCCCTCCCTCCCTCCCTCCCTCCCTCCAGTGCCAGTGTTTCCAGGGACTTGTGTAGTGATGATGATGGCGAGGTGTTTATTTGTGTCGCCGGGGAGGGAAACTTGGTAGGAGGGAGGAGGAAACTTGAGAGAGGTGAGGGAGCAAACAGGGTGAGAGGGAGAGATAGTGGGAACTTGGAGGGAGGGTAAGAGGGTGGAAACAAGATGGATAACGAAGACAGGGAGAGAGAGGGGGGAGAAAACGAGGCAGGAAGAAAGGAGGGAGAGGGGAGATTTAAACGGAGGGAAGGGAGGGAGGGTGAGGAAACTTGAAGGAGGGAGAGAAACGCCAACCATGTGACCTGAATCACCAAGTTTCCTCTGGATTTTGTGTGTGTGTGTGTGTGTGTGTGCGTGCGTGTGTGTGTGTGTGAATGACTGACTGACTAACTTACTTTATGACAACACACTCAAAGTTAAAAGCAAAAATAAGTCAAAAATAACACAGTAATTCTACCCTCAATAACCTTAAAATGTCCCTTTAAACTCCTGATCACTTTAGGACTATGATACACACACACACACACACACACACACACACACACACACACCACAAGAATGACCAATTAAAAACTATACCATTTCTACAGCAACAAATACCAAAAAAAAAATCCTTTACAGAAGCCAAACGTTGACTACAGCAGTTCCAGGACTTGTAGACCCACCTGATGTAAAGTATTTGGTGAGCACCTGCCGACGAAGGTGTCAAGTCTTGTGCCACCTGACAGTGAGAGATAAGAGAGCGTGTGTGGGTGTGTCGTTTATACTGGGAAGGTCAGCTGGAGGTGGCGTTGGCTAGTGATAAAGACATAGTTAATGGAGATGAAGGGGGGGAGGTGAGAGAAAGGGGGGGAGGGGAGAGAAGGGGGGGGAGGGGAGAGAAGGGGGGATGTAGAGAGAGAGAGAGTGGGTTGGTGGTGTGGGTTGGTGTGGGTGGGTGATGGAGCACTGGTATGCAAGTGAATGGGTTAGGACGAGGAAGGGGGTTGAAGAGCAGAAGTGGGCGGCGAGGGTGTCTAGATGGATGGGTTTAAGCGGGGAGGGAGTGTAGGGGGGCGAGGAGGGGGTGTAGGGGGGCGAGGAGGGGGGGGTGGATATGGACGGGGTGAGTGTAAATAGACAGGTGTGGGCGGGGAGGGTGTGCTGATGTACAAGTGTGGGTGGGGAGGTTGTGCTGGTGTGTCGGTAGACGGATGTGGGCGGGAATGGAGTGTAGACAGAGGGGCGTGGGTGAGGTGGGCGGCGAGGCAGCAGTAAGGCGCCATGGTAGTCCCAGAGCCGCCAGTAAGGTCGTCAGCCGGTGGGAGGTATTCGTGTGTTCAATCCTCAATTTTCTGTACTGCTGGTGGTGGTGGCGGCGGCCCTGTAATGTCTGTCTGCTGGTGGTGGTGGCGGCGGCCCTGTAATGTCTGTCTGCTGGTGGTGGTGGCGGCGGCCCTGTAATGTCTGTCTGCTGGTGGTGGTGGCGGCGGCCCTGTAATGTCTGTCTGCTGGGGGTGGTGGAGGTGGCGGCGGCCCTGTAATGTCTGTCTGCTGGGGGTGGTGGAGGTGGCGGCGGCCTGTAATGTCTGTCTGGGGGTGGTGGAGGCGGCGGCCCTGTAATGTCTGTCTGCTGGTGGTGGTGGTGGCGGCCCTGTAATGTCTGTCTGCTGGGGTGGTGGTGGTGGCGGCGGCCCTGTAATGTCTGTCTGCTGGGGGTGGTGGTGGTGGTGGCGGCGGCCCTGTAATGTCTGTCTGCTGGGGGTGGTGGTGGTGGCGGCGGCCTGTAATGTCTGTCTGCTGGGGGTGGTGGTGGCGGCGGCCCTGTAATGTCTGTCTGCTGGGGTGGTGGGTGGCGGCGGCCCTGTAATGTCTGTCTGCTGGGGGTGGTGGTGGTGGCGGCGGCCCTGTAATGTCTGTCTGCTGGGGGTGGTGGTGGTGGCGGCGGCCCTGTAATGTCTGTCTGCTGGGGGTGGTGGTGGTGGTGGCGGCGGCGGCCCTGTAATGTCTGTCTGCTGGGGGTGGTGGTGGTGGCGGCGGCCCTGTAATGTCTGTCTGCTGGGGGTGGTGGTGGCGGCTTTGTCTGTCTGCTGGTGGGGGAGGGAGGGGTTGTGTCCTTGTTTGTTTGCTGGGGGGTGGTGACCTTATCTGTCTGCTGGGGGTGGAGGTGGTGGTGGTGGTGGTGGCGGCCCTGTAATGTCTGTCTGCTGGGGGTGGTGGTGGTTATGTCTGTCTATCTGCTGGTGGTATGGGTCTCGCCTATTGCTAACGACTCCTTCTGTAACTGGTAAACCCATCCTACTGTACACCTTCCCCCTCCTTCCCCCTCCTCCCCCCCTCCTTCCCCCCCTCCCCTCCTTCCCCCACCTTCCCCCCCCTTCTCTATTGGATAAGACTGTCAGCGTCTCCGTAATGTCAGGGCCATTCTATAGCTCAAGTCTGCTCATGACGTCAACTGGCTTAATGTAAATGGCTGTTGGCTGACACTAATACGGCAATTACTCTAAAATGGTCATTATATCCTTAAATGTTTCGCTGACACTTGATTATTGGAGTTAATTAAATGGCTGAGTGGTTGTTGATATTGGTAATGATGTTATTGTTGTTGTTATTGTGACTTCACCTAGATGGAGTGAGGGAGATATTGGTTCTCTTGTTCTTCTTCCATCTCTTCATTCATTCTTTCCTTGTTTCTTCCTTCCTTTCAAGCAATTAATCGTCTCTTCCTTCAGTTCCAGCTCAATTAATTTAGAAACTTGGCAGCCTCCAATACACCAAGGAGAATATATCTGTTTTTATTTCTTTTTGGTCTTGAGGGAGGAATTCTCAGGCAGTCAAAAATGAAATTCTCGAGACACGTATATATATCACTGCTGTTCGCTCATGTTAAGGTCTATTGAGGTGAAAGTTGGTATAGTTATAGATTGTTATAGATTCTGTATTTTGATATTATTGAAAAATATAGTTATTGGGTTTTTAGGTCATTATATAGAGGTTAAAGGTCACACTATATTTAATTTGAAGGGGTTGGGACTGCCTTAATGCCGTAGTGTAATTAATATATGTTTAGGACTTGGTATAAAGGTGTATAGCTTCAGGCTTTGGAATATGAAGTTACTAATTTTGGGGTTAATGTATTTTTGACCATTTTATGAAGGTCAGAGGTCAACCAAAAGGTACAATTTAGTATTTTGGACCCTTTTAGAGGGGTCAGAGGTCAACCAAAAGGTACAATTTAGTATTTTGGACCCTTTTGGAGGGGTCAGAGGTCAACCAAAAGGTACAATTTAGTATTTTGGACCATTTTAGAGGGGTCAGAGGTCAACCAAAAGGTACAATTTAGTATTTTGGACCCTTTTAGAGGGGTCAGAGGTCAACCAAAAGGTACAATTTAGTATTTTGGACCATTTTAGAGGGGTCAGAGGTCAACCAAAAGGTACAATTTAGTATTTTGGACCCTTTTAGAGGGGTCAGAGGTCAACCAAAAGGTACAATTGATGTTTTTTTTACCATTTTTCTACTATATATCAACTATTTAGCCTAAGGGTTGGTATATAGATGCCTTCCTATAACAGCCACGTAACCCTATAGACAAACTCACATTTCCTATCTTTTTCACCATCATCTCCCATGAGCCAGAAGACACGATGGATGATGTTCAGTCACTCCAAAAAACTGTCTGTACTTGGGGTGATCGATGAATTCCAGAATGAACACTGTGACTCCTGTTGTCTCCATAGGGTTGTCAAAATCCTTCGTCCGTTGTGTCATATTTTTTCAACATAATTTTGTACAGATATTTTTTTTTAGGCATTACAATTTTGGGTTTTGGAGTTGGAGAGGGAGGAGAGGCCATCAAGAGTCGTGTGGGAGTGAATGTATGGAGAAGAGGTCGGTGGTGACAGGGTTGTATAATATAGGGTGCCCTAGAAAACTATCCCTCCCTCCCTCCCTTCCTCCCTCCTTGTTCCTCTTTCTGCTTGCTTGCTCCCTCCCTCCACCTCTCTCTCCTTCCCTACCTCCCTCCCTTCCTGCTTCCCTCCCTGCCTCCTTCCCTTATCTCCCTCCCTGCCTCCCTCCCTCCAACTCACGGTGTCTCAGGGAGCAGGCAGGGAGGTAGGGTCATTTTTCTCTTGCAAATATCGGCCTCTCTAGCTGTTGTTATTGTAGATCCGGTGAGCGTTCTTGTAATGTGGATTTAGCTAGAGGAGAATCCGCCTTAGTGATGTCATTGTGGATTTCTCGTTTAGCTGTTTATATAAGATGGATTTTGATGGTGTGTGTGTGTGTGTGTGTGTGTGTGTGTGTGTGTGTGTGTGTGTGTGTGTGTAAGAGCATCGCCACGAAGTATTAACAACGCTCCTAGACGCACACACACAAGGATAAAACAAGGTTGACCTCGAATACATTACAACAGTTAGGTAGCGTCCCGGCCTGGTGGTGAGAGAATAGGGGGGGGGGGGGGGAGGGGGTCGTGTGTGCTCACTGCTATGTAAATTCAATAACCTTCCCTGACCTGTCCCAACACGAAGCATGACCTTGTTTCTATAACGAGCACACACATACACGCACAGACACGCACACACAACGTACACATATACACACAGACACACACACCTGTAGACAGAGACAGACAGACAAGTAGATACACACACACACACACACACACACACACACCTTCACACACACACACACACACATCTTGTCCTGCCAGTGTACCATCCCCAGTAGTATGGTTGGCCAGGTTGTGTCATGGATGGTGGAGAAAATAGACTGTGAACAAACACGAGGTCAGAGGTCAACACTATGAGAGGTCAGAGGTCAACACTATGAGAGGTCAGAGGTCAAAACTACGAAAGGTTAGAGGTTAACAATACGAGAGATCAGAGGTCATACTACGAGAGGTTAGAGGTTGTATTATGAGGAGATGTCAAAGGTCAACACTACGAGAGGTTAGAGGTTAATATTACTAGGAGAGGTCAGACGTCAACACTACGAGAGGTTAGAGGTCGCATTACGAGGAGACGTCAGAGGTCAAAACTACGAGAGGTTAGAAGCCACACTACGAGGAGAGGTCAGAGGTCACACTACGAGAGGTCAGAGGTCAACATTTGCGAGAGGTATCACTGAAGTTTCTCTGTATACCAGAATTCGTTCGCCTTCTTCAAACCTTTTCTCTGAGTGTACTGTATGTATGTTTGTATGTATGTATGTATGTATGTATGTATGTATATATATATGTATGTATGTATGTATGTCAAGTGAGTGGGAGAGAAACACAGGGTTGAGATAACTTGCACCCCCTTCCATAACACGCCCCCCTCTCCACCCCCATCCCCCCTCCCCCAACCCCCCCTCGCCCCCCTCCTTCCACCCCCACCCCCAAAAGCACACTTGAAGTTATTAATATTCAGGTATGGTAGAATGTGTGTATATTAAGATAGATGAAGTGAAGTTATATTACAGGAGACGGCAGCGTGGGGTGATGATCTGACGACGGTGGGGCCTCGCTCAATGTGGTGGCGGTGGGAGGAACTAGTGGGAAAAATTGCTCTACCACGAAACATTATGATAAAATTAATTCGTTATATTCCTATGATAACTAGATAAATGGAAGCTAAGATAACATAATTTGTAATATTTATATGATAACCAAATATACTTATTGGATTAAGTTAGTGTAATCTTAATTATAGTAGTAATTCTTATTAAATTATGACACATACACACACACACACACACTCACTGACACACACACACATTACACATTATTACGACTAAACAAACATTCAGTCAAGCGAGAGGCAGCCAATTAGTGTATCTACAATTTACTTTTAATTACTCTTAACTACAGCATTGAATTACCTCAGCTCTGTGACGTCATTAGTTTAAGCTTATTTTATATCTCTTGACACACGACGCTTAATGAAGCTTAGTCGAGGAATGTCAACAGGAATTTTTCTGTTTATTCTCTTGTTTCTGCTGTTATCTGTTTATCCTCGTGTTTCTGTTGTTATCTGTTTATCCTCGTGTTTCTGTTGTTATCTGTTTATCCTCGTGTTTCTGTTGTTATCTGTTTATCCTCGTGTTTCTGTTGTTACCTGTTTATCCTCGTGTTTCTGTTGTTATCTGTTTATCCTCGTGTTTCTGTTGTTACCTGTTTATCCTCATGTTTCTGTTGTTATCTGTTTATCCTCGTGTTTCTGTTGTTACCTGTTGATCCTCGTGTTTCTGTTGTTACCTGTTTATCCTCGTGTTTCTGTTGTTATCTGTTTATCCTCGTGTTTCTGTTGTTACCTGTTTATCCTCATGTTTCTGTTGTTATCTGTTTATCCTCGTGTTTCTGTTGTTACCTGTTGATCCTCGTGTTCCACCTGTTACCTGTTGATCCACCTGTTACCTGTTCAACTAATTAAAAGCACAGGTGTATATTAATTTACTAGACTTATTATCGAAAGTTATGAACATTACCAAGAAATATCCTAAATTGTTACGGTTGTTTATGTTGTACAGGTAATTATTATTGTTAGTTAATTAGTTAGTTTGTTTGTTTGTTTGTTAGGTAGACATAAACATCTTTTTTTGTCAGGTAAACATTTTGTCTTTAATGGGTCAATAGGGTTAACGTGTTATAACCGACCGGTTGAGGGACTTACCTGTACTGATGTTATGTGGTGTTGAAGGGGTAAGAGGCAGTTTATGTGGTGTTGAAGGGGTAAAACAAGAAGCAGTTTAAGGGGTAGTGGTGGTGAGTAGTGGGTGGGAGGTGGTGATGGTGGGTGGGAGGTGGTGATGGTGAGGTGGTGATGGTGGGTGGGAGGTGGTGATGGTGGGTGGGAGGTGGTGATGGTGAGGTGGTGATGGTGGGTGGGAGGTGGTGATGGTGGGTGTTTAGCGACTAGCACTTAGGTCTCACACACTCGCCTCCAGAATACGAATGACCGATAAAATATATTTCCCCGTTTCTAAATAGACCCCCCACCCACCCAAAGCTCTTCACACCTCACCACCTTAACCCACCCACCCACCCAAACCCACACCCACCCACCCACCCACCCACCCAAAGCTCTTCACACCTCACTACCTTAACCCACCCACCCACCCACCCACCCACAACCCATTTTTTTTATACCGATTTCAGGTTATTTTTATTCTATGTTAATTCTGTATACACATTAATGTATTTATAGTCGTTAATTAGGGAAGAATTTTACTGCGAATTATAGGGAGAAGATGAGGGGAAGGGGGAGAAGGGGAAAGGGGGAGGGGAAAGAAGGGGAGAGGGGGAGGGGGAAGATGGGGAAGGGGGAAGAAAGGGAAGGTGAAAAAGGGAAGTAGGGTTAATAACGATGGTGTCAAATAGGTTGAGACATGGTAGTAAAAACGGAGAGGGAGGGAAAGTAATGGAGGAGGGTGAGAGAAAGTGGTGGAGGAGGGTGAGAGAAAGTAGTGGAGGAGGGTGAGAGAAAGTAATGGAGGAGGGTTAGAGAAAGTAATGGAGGAGGGTTAGAGAAAGTAATGGAGGAGGGTGAGAGAAAGTAATGGAGGAGGGTGAGAGAAAGTAATGGAGGAGGGTGAGAGAAAGTAATGGAGGAGGGTGAGAGAAAGTAATGGAGGAGGGTGAGAGAAAGTAATGGAGGAGGGTGAGAGAAAGTAATGGAGGAGGGTGAGAGAAAGTAATGGAGGAGGGTGAGAGAAAGTGGTGGATAAGAGAGGAAAAAAATAAGAAAATAAGGACAATCGAACAAATAAAGATGGATAGAAAAGGCGAGATACAGAGACAGAATGAAATTGGCAAATAGAGATGAAAAAGGAAGATGAAGAGATAAAGAGAAAGGAACATAGAACTAGACAGACAGACAGACAGAGAGAGAGAGAGTTAAAAAGGAAACGCGACACGGACAGAAAGAGACAGGGGTGGGTAGGGTCGGGGTGACAGATAGGCGAAGGGAGGGAGAGAGGCAGGGAGGCGGGCGGGAGGGAGAGAGGCAGGGAGAGTGGGAGACAGGCAGGAGGGAGGGAGAGAAACAGGAGGTAGGAGAGGGAGTAAGTAGGGAAGGAAAGGGGATACAGGGAGAAGAGAGAGAAGGGAGGTATACATCATTGGGATGGACGGTGGCTGGGCGGGGTTTCGGCGGAGGAAATTGCCTCCTTTGCTACAGCTGAGTTTCCTGACCAGACTCCTTAAAAAATGAAAGGAAGAAAAACCCTCGTGGTGGTGGGGGGGGAGGGGGGGTTTAGTGGGGGAGGGGGGAGTAGTGGGGAGGGGGGGTGTAGGAAGGAGGGGGTGTAGTGGGGAAGGGGTGTAGTGGGGGAGGGGTGTAGAGGGTAAGGGGGTGTAGTGGGGGAGGGGTGTAGAGGGTAAGGGGGTGTAGTGGGGGAGGGGGTGTAGAGGGTAAGGGGGTGTAGGGAGGAGGGGGTGTAGTGGGGAGGGGGTGTAGGGAGGAGGGGGTGTAGAGGGTAAGGGGGTGTAGGGGGGAGGGGGTGTAGGGAGGAAGGGAGAGGAGAGGTGATATTAACTCACTCAGGCGCCAAATGGCTCTTCCTTGAGGCGTGTGTACCGGGCTATTGGGGTTGTGTTTTAATGAACCTTTTATCTTTAAATAGCCCTTAGGATTTTTTTGACACTTAAATGGCCCTTAGGATTTTTTTGGACACTTAAATGGCCCTTAGGACTTTTTTGACACTTAAATGGCCCTTAGGATTTTTTGACACTTAAATGGCCCTTAGGATTTTTTTGACACTTAAATGGCCCTTAGGATTTTTTGACACTTAAATGGCCCCGATTGAAGGTTTTCATCCCTGGAGAGTGGAAAAGGGAGAAAAATGTATCTATTGTATTAAATGGCATTGAGGTGTTATGATACGTATATCTTAGGTGACCTAATGGCTATTCTCTTCAACTGGCTTTTGATAAATGTTAATGATACTTTCACACCTAAATGGCATCATCTTGAACCATTTATATTAGGGAGAGTGATTAGCAAAATGACTTATGTAGTAAAAGACCTTGAAGATGCGATAGTAATTTGTATCACAGGTAAATGAGTGAAAAATGGCAATAAAAAAGGCCTCTTACATGATGCATTTACACCGGGTGAAAAAAAGGCTTAGTATTCATGTAAAAAAAGGTATTTGAACTGTCAGGTTAATGATATTTGAACACCTGTTGCTATATAACATTAAATACAGAGCGAGGAACATAACGGGGCATCAGTGGCTAATCTCTGTTATGTTACGTTACACAGGCAGGTGAAGCTTAAGTACGCGTGACGTGACTACTGTAAAGAACACGTGACGTCACTATTGTAAAGAACACGTAACGTCACTAATGTAAATACCATGTGACGTCACTAATATAAATAACATGTGACGTGACTAATGTAAGTAACACATGACGTCACTAATGTAAATAACATCATGAATTACCGAGGAACGAGGGATGTGGATTGAAAATAACGCCTGGGATATTATTACTAGACACGATGGGTAGTGAGTGCCTGGACAGTACCAACAAGGGGATGGTTAGCACCTGAACAGCAATAACATCGAGCGGGGTAAGTACCTGTCCAATAACAGCTAATGGTATGGACAGTGACAACCCTAGGGGGGGGGGGGGGTTGGTCAGTGTCCTTCAATGGTGTCATATGCTTGGTAGTGTCATATGTTACGTAGGTGCCTCCTCCCTCTAACAGGTGTTCCCAAACTCCCACAGGTGTAACAGATGCTCCTCCCTCCCACAGGTGTAACAGATGCTCCTCCCTCCCACAGGTGTAACAGATGCTCCCTCCCTCCCACAGGTGTAACAGGTGTTCCCTCTCTCCCACAGGTGTAACAGGTGTTCCCTCCCTCCCACAGGTGTAACAGGTGTTCCCTCCCTCCCACAGGTGTAACAGGTGCTCCCTCCCTCCCACAGGTGTAACAGGTGTTCCCTCCCTCCCACAGGTGTAACAGGTGCTCCCTCCCTCCCACAGGTGTAACAGGTGTTCCCTCCCTCCCACAGGTGTAACAGGTGTTCCCTCCCTCCCACAGGTGTAACAGGTGTTTTTTTCCTCCCGCAGGTGTGATGGCGTGAGGGTGTCGTGGGCAGCTATGGGTCGCGGCGCTGGCAGAGCCTCCCCCCCGGCCCCCACCCGCCCCACCCCCCCCTCCACACCCACACCTCCCACACCCACCGTTGTACAGGCTAATGGTGAGTCACTTACTCTCTCTATGGACATTGTATAGAGAAATGGAAAAGTCACGTAGCCTTTCTATGGAGAATAATGGTGTCTACGTGTTCCTTTTTCCGGGTTATGTAGACTAATGGTGTTAACTCTTATATCGGGGTTATGTAGACTAGTGTTAACTCTTATATCGGGGTTATGTAGAATAATGGTGTTAACACTTATATCGGGGTTATGTAGACTAGTGTTAACTCTTATATCGGGGTTATGTAGACTAATGGTGTTAACTCTTATATCGGGGTTATGTAAACTAATGGTGTTCACTTAACCCTTATATCGGGGTTATATAGGAAGAGAAAGAGGATATAAAGAGGAAAATAAAGAGGAAGAGAAAAGACGATAATCAATAGGGAAGAATCAGACTTGTTACTAGCTTATCCTGTACTAGTCTAAGCTATGATGTTACAACTAGCAAGAATATTTAATGTGGTGTGTAGATTTTAATAATTATACTCCTTACTTGTAGAGTCTTATAATTCTCAGTTTATATGACTCAGAGCTCCGTGTTGTTCAGAATATTATACATACCTAAACACACACACACACACACACACACACACACACACACATACATTATACAGGGTTGGGTTTATGTAGTTTAATGTGGCGTGTAGATTTTAATTATTGTAGTCCTTAGTTGGAGTTTTTTATGATATGACTCAGAGCTTTGTGTTGTTTGTTGTATTCATACATTCAAACATACACCTGAATGTATGCTGTATATGTATATTATACGTAATGATGATATAACAAAATTCATACTAATTGTTCACATTTACTATATTTAACTTTTTTTTTTTCATTGGTTTTATTGTAAAGTATTTTCAAAGTTGTGTTTACAAAGCTTTTTAGAAGTGATTCGCTGCATATTACGTTCCCAGAGTTCCAATAATGTTACTACTACTACTTTGCTGTCATTCGGAATCGAATACGACGATCATCCAGCTATGATACAATTATATGAGTTATTAGGGATGTTACCTTCATTTGTGAGCTTTAAGGTGACTAAAGAGGCCGATACAGGACCGGGAGGGTCGATCACAGATGTTGCACATGTGGAGGGCTACATCTAGTGCGGGAGGGGCGGGGGCGGCAGCGTCTTTCTGGCAATGGCACTTGTCTGCCTCGTTATGCAGTCGGACTAACTCGAAAGTATTGACACCTTCTCGTGTGGTGTTCCTCCACACACACACGTATGCAATTTATAAAAAAAGGCCATTCTATTGTTTAAAGTTTATAACAATACTAAGAAAACGTTTAAAAGAACTGTTAAACTTAAAGAAAATATATATATGGTAGGCGGGAATCGATGACGTGAGCTGATCTTTCTATTTCACTCTATCATGGAAGGTATAAGTTCTCGGACCACACGCTCAAGTCCGTCAGGTTTTAAGCTACGTTTAATTCAGAACGAGATTTAAGATTTATAGCTATTTATTGTCTCATTCATAGGAACCTAGGAACTGTTTCGTTAGATTGAAGAAAAGAAATATTCCACACGGCAGAAATATTAACAAAAATAAATTGCTTTTTAGAAAGACTAGTGGAAGGACTTACTCGACCCCCAGATCCTCTTTCCACCCGCTTGAGGCACAGAGCTGGCGAGTGGTTCATTGTCTTCGTCTCCTTAGCGCTCACACGTCACACTGAATTATTTGAGCTATTTATCTACCCCATAACTCACATGGCCGTCTCACCCAGGTGCTAACGCTGCTGGATAGTAGTGTAGTAAATGTGTAGGTTTGTCTTCAACATGACTCAGGTTTGTGTGTGTATGTCTGTATGTCTGTATGTCTGTTTTAAAGCACGGATTGGTGTTTCAGTCGAGCATGTGTGTGTGTGTGCTTGCGCTGGACTTGAGTTACCACAGTATATCCCCACCAAAAAACTATTGATTGTAACGCACTCAACATTCTTGCATTATACGTTCAGAGTTTATCAAGAATGTATGTCTGTACTAAAAAATGCTTGCGGTTAGTCTGAACATGCACTAATTTCAATTTTACTCGTATATATTGAACATCTTTAAATTATGTACACGAATATTGAAAATGTATATGCCTGCGTTTAACACATACATGCTGGTATTTAAACCTGTACCCGACTGCATTAACTATGTATAAAGTTGTGTTAAATACTGTATGTACACACTTGCATAAACATACACACGTTTACACTGGTTATACAGACACTGATCACTCACACAATAAAAATATTAAAAATTTTCTACACCAGACAAAATCACTTAAGAGAATTGGAGAATAATTACTCGTCTGTGTATAAAACATTTGTAGTAATAGAAAGAACTAGAATAAAACTGATGTAAATATAGATCAAGAAACTGAATCACTCTCCCGTTGCTAATCTGTGGAAGAGACGGAGTCTGACCCACCCACGTGTACAGCAGGGGCGGGAGTCATGGTGGAGGATGCACTCTGTGTAGGAGAGAGAGAGGACCGCAGTGACGCCAGTGTGTGTTGAGAAAGCGGTGTGACAGGCGGCTGCTCCCACACTCTGTTGATATTTCTACCAGTTCGTGGAGTTTAAGCACACTCGGAAATAAAACCTGATCGTTGTGTCATTCAGAGCTGTCAGAAGTGTTGGATCAAAGAAGAAAAATGTTCAGCTAAAATTTCCAAGGAGGAATACAAACAAGTTGTGACTGGCAGCGATGATTCATGGGAAATATTTTACCGTCAACGACAGACAGGCCGTGTCTGTCCTCAGCAAGACCCAGTTCACGACAGGTTCAGTAGCTTTTGTAATTTAATGTTGGTAAATGTAAGTGAAAATTAAATGAATCGTAGTATATTTGATAATGATTCTCTTTGCCATAAGTTTCAGTTTTTCAAATTATCATTAAGAAAATTTAAGAGACTTTTATATACCTTCTTCATTAATGCACACGAAAATTATTCAAAGTCGGTGAATCATACTGAACATCACAGCATTAATTTCAAGGACATTTTATACATTATAAGCACTTTGGTATAATCATATGCACTATTTAACGATTTAAGACTGCAGAATTCACTGATATAAAATTCTTACTGAAAAATTGATAAGAACATCCAAGGAGATTATTTACAAACGTGAAATACTGTACTGCGATGCTCACACACACGCACGTACTCACGCACTCACGCACACACACACACACACACACACACACACACACACACACACACACACACATACTGTCTAGCAAAACCAATCCTTTTTAAACCTTAAATCTCACTTGATAGCCCTCGTAGCTTACATAGTAAATGGACATATATTTCAGTCACTCCCATGCAATCAAAATATTACATAATAACTGGTCTTTTGAGTATCAGGCCGCTTTTTACGAGTTAATCTTTTCATTCTAAAATATCGTAGGAGCAGCGCCACTAATGTCATGATCTCCTGTAATCTGCTGTGAAGGCTCAGTGTAAAGTAAACGAGCTAAAGTGGTGATAGTTTAACAGCATGAGACTAGGAATTTACAGTTACATGAAGGAAAACATTGGTGACCTGAGTGCTGAAACGGATCACTTAAAGAATACGAATCACTTGTTTGTTTCAATGGTGATTTATAATTGATGAATCTATATTAATCGAGCAGTCATAACCATTACTTGAGTTATATATAAGCTTAGACTCTATAATTGAGCAAACCTGACGTAGGTAGTAGGCCGCTACCAAACAGGGAGGTACTACCGCCTGGGAAGATATTGGAAGCATAATATATTGTCTGATGGTAAACCTTGCTGCTACTGTATATGGCATCACGAAAATTGTGATCATGTCCCAGGTTGCTAATCTGACTTTCTGCCTCATTTACACACAATTGCAGGGTCTCAATTGTTTCTCTTACCATTGACAACACAACATACATATATTGTTTCTCACTCTTGATCTTTTCTTTTTTCATTTTTGTATTTCTTTGTTTCTTTATTATTATTATTGCAGTGTTATTATTTTTATTATTATTATTATTATTATTGTTGTTGTTATTATTGTTATTATTATTTAAGTATTTTTATTATTTTTTTTTTAATTTTACTTATCTGAATTATTATTATTATTATTATTATTATTATTATTATTATTATTATTATTATATTTTCGCCCCCCAGGCCCCGTTGTGGGTCAGTGACATGTCAGTGTCCATACTATTACACGCTATTAAACGGAGGCAACAAGTGTAACGATTATTTTTGTGTGAAAGATATAAATGTATACCTTCTCTTGTTGTGTGTCCTCGTGTCGATTGTGAGTCACGTAAAATAATACAACTAAAGAAACTATACTGAAAGGGAGAATAAAATAATTGTTAGATCATTTTTTCAACTTGAATTGCTAGAGATATATTGACCCCCCCTTCCTCCCCCCCCCCCTGTTGGTGAAGTGTTGAGGGGGGAGGGGAGGGGAGGACAGTGTTAATGTGAGAAGGCAACCAGGCCCAAAGTTAAGACCGGAGACATTAAGTAGTTTTAAGTTAAGAAGCAAGTTATCCCACCAGTTTAGGCTCGCGGCTGCCAACGGTTGACTAGTTTACCTAACCAACTTTAACTGTCCCCCCTCCTCCTCCCCCTGAACCGCCCCCCTGTGTTGGGCTGGGCATCACGCGCCGGGGTGTGGGTGGGGAAGAGGATGAGGCTGGCGAAGAATATAAATTGCAGGCTTGTTGGCGGTTGGCTGGTCGACGTGAATAACATTATCTTCGTCTTCGTTACTGTAGAAATATTTTTCAAAAGTGTGTACCGTATGTGTGTGTGTGTGTATGTCTGTTCTTCAATTTCCATTCTTTAAAATCGATGAAAATGGTGGGTTCTTTGATATATAACACCCGTGCACATTAATATTTGAAGAGGTGTTCGGGGTTATATCGAGTGTTCGACCTTAGGCCCGTAGTATGTGACTCCAGAAGAAATAATAATTGCGTTTTATCATATTTCAAAGTCTTTTCAACTCATCACAATATCAAAAGTCTTATAATGAGGATAATTTAAACCTGGGGAAGACTTAGAACCTAAATTCACATTCCAGGGCCTATTAGACTTGATTAACGTTTTGTAATTTACGTCAAAGTTTTAAGTGGACGAATAGCGTATGAGAGAGGCACAGGGAAAGCTGCCAAAGATCATAATCACCTCCAGTAAATCCACTCCCCCCCCCCTCCCTCCCTCCCCAGTGTTTCCAAGAACTCATAACTATGGTGACAGGGTGTGACCAGCGTGGGCGTGTGGGCATGTGGGGCGTGGGTGCGTCTTCCCCAAAATTTCAGTCGTTTAGCATAGGGTTTAAAAATAAATGTTAATTATTTATTGAATAACTGTGTAAAATATAAATAGATTTAACACATTTAATGTTTCCCAAAAGAAAATATTTGCGTAGTGGACATGGTAATATTACAGACATACATACAGAATTTTATCAAAGAGTAAAATAAATAAACACATTTTTTAAGAGGTGAGTAAAATACCTAACAATAATTTACTTTATATTTTCAATTTATTTTCTATATTAAAAAAAAAAGTCCAGCTCTTTAGCTCTTAAAATTACCGTGTCTAGTGAGAATTTTTTTCCAAGATTTGCGGCGCCTAATTGAATGTGTAAACCTGAGTCACTTTGCATTTTTTTCAATGAAATTCGTTTTCCTGTGAATCATCCTCACATAAGTGGTATATATAAGTGGTAAGGTCAGAGAGGAGGATTATACTGCGTGAATAAAGATAAAATAATTAATTGTGTGTCTCTAAAACGGTTAAATATTGGTTAACAGTCGTACAAGAATCCCTATTTCACTTGAGAGCAATGAAACATATTTGATCGTCACAGCACCACCAGTAACCAATGAGGAATAATGTGTGGTGATAAGAATCTCTTTGGCGGGGGCCTTTGACCGTCTCCTGCTCACCCGATTCACTGCTTGTCGTCACCCACCAAATTTAGTTAACAATATCGAGGAAGGAATTCAATTTTAGTCATATTTGTCCATTCTGTTGATTTAATTTATTTTTTAGGGAGGTTTATTGAGTTTTTTGTTTATTTACTTATTTGCTTTGTTCTTGGAGTATAAACTATTTTAAATAATGATAATTGTATTTATCAGTGCATCTCTCACATGGTATGACTGTTCGCTCGTTTTAGGTCCAAAGTTTCACACGCTGAATATTCCTCTTAACTGAAGAATTAAAAATGCACTTAACTAGTTGCCATAAGTCGAGACACAAAAGTAATATGGAAATTATACTGTGACTCGACATTAACTTGATACATTTACTTAGTTAAGAGACGAAATTAATATAACGGGTATTGTTTAAAATGGGTTACTTACTTTCTCTCTTGTGTTAAGTGAACGTATGTAGTTAAGGTAGAGTCTCTGAATAATATTAATGCCATTTTTGTTGCGTTTATGTTGTTATGTCTCCAACTACATTGAATATTCATCATGTAAACTTTATAAATTCTCAGTCGACAGAAGCACGCGCTGGCTGTGTCCGGAGACATCGCTTGACATTCTCGCGAGGAAGTAATTATTTTTTTCTTAGATAAAGTTATTCCGTTGACATTACCTGCAGAAGTAAAAGAATCCCAATTACAGTATTTTTTTTTTTAACTCTAAAATATGAAAATCAGAAAGGAAAAAAAAAATATGAACTCAGAAGTATTTTATTATTAATTTATTTTTGTTTAGTCTTTCATGCGTGTTGAGGCTCCCTGGGACACTCATGCAAATTTGAATATATGTAAAAGTTTCTTAAAGCGGCCAAATTATCTTTTAAATTTTGATAGATAATATCTCGTATATAAACTAACTTATGGTACGTACTTGAACACCTTAGATATTGTTGAAGAAGATTAAAAGAATTATTTATCCTATATTTACTAAACCTATTAAAAAAATTAACATAATGACGTGAATAAACACTTAATGATCTTTCTCAGGAACATATTAAAACACCGAAATTAATAACTAGATATTTCTTTAATAATTATGATACATTGATTACTGTAAGCCTCCCTCCCTCCCCCACACTGACTACTATAAGGCTCCCTCCCCACACTGACTACTATAAGGCTCCTCCCCACACTGACTACTATAAGGCTCCTCCCCCACACTGACTACTATAAGGCCCCTCCCCACACTGACTACTATAAGGCTCCTCCCCACACTGACTACTATAAGGCTCCTCCCCTACACTGACTACTATAAGGCTCCTCCCCTACACTGACTACTATAAGGCTCCCTCCCCCACACTGACTACTATAAGGCTCCCTCCCCACACTGATTACTATAAGGCTCATCCCCACACTGATTACTATAAGGCTCCTCCCCTACACTGACTACTATAAGGCTCCCTCCCCCACACTGACTACTATAAGGCTCCCTCCCCACACTGATTACTATAAGGCTCCCTCCCCACACTGATTACTATAAGGCTCCTCCCCACACTGACTACTATAAGGCTCCCTCCCCACACTGACTACTATAAGGCTCCTCCCCACACTGACTACTATAAGGCTCCTCCCCACACTGACTACTATAAGGCTCCTCCCCCACACTGACTACTATAAGGCTCCTCCCCTACACTGACTACTATAAGGCTCCTCCCCAGACTGACTACTATAAGGCTCCTCCCCACACTGACTACTATAAGGCTCCTCCCCACACTGACTACTATAAGGCTCCTCCCCACACTGACTACTATAAGGCTCCTCCCCACACTGACTACTATAAGGCTCCTCCCCACACTGACTACTATAAGGCTCCTCCCCAGACTGACTACTATAAGGCTCCTCCCCACACTGACTACTATAAGGCTCCTCCCCACACTGACTACTATAAGGCTCCTCCCCACACTGACTACTATAAGGCTCCTCCCCACACTGACTACTATAAGGCTCCTCCCCACACTGACTACTATAAGGCTCCTCCCCACACTGACTACTATAAGGCTCCTCCCCACACTGACTACTATAAGGCTCCTCCCCCCCCCCCCCCCACACACACACAAGACACACGCACACACACACACACACACACACACACACACACACACACACACACACACACACACCAGAACTCACAAAGTATCCAAGAAGAAGAAGAATTAACTGCGAGAAGTCCCCACCACCAAGGCTCACCCACCCAAGATACTGACTCATAATTTGGTCTTCTTGCCGCCCTTCGTCTCCGACTCTTACTAACTTTGCCGATATTGCTCCGGACTTTTCACTTCAATTCCATTTACATTATTATCAGTTTTGTTTTTTTTCTTTTTTAATCTTCGTGTTGTTGTTTTTTTTTTTTAAGTTCGTTTAGATTAGTTGTTTTGTGTTTTTGTTTGGTGTTTTTTTTTTTTTGGTCATGTGTGTTTGTGTGTTTTTTGTCTTGTTAAATATCTGTATATGTTTTTGTTTGTTTTGTCTGGTTATTTGTTTTCCTTTGGTGTTTATCTCATAGTAACACAAACACACATTCCTCTTCCCGATACACACACACAACATGACCCTGAAAACATGTCATGTTTTCTCGTTAATATAAACTGGGTATATTGATCATTCTCTTCTTAAAAGTTTGGCCCATGAAATATGCTAATCTTCTCCCTGGTGGATAGTGTCAAGTACTACAACTCTCCTCGGCAGGAACTTGGTGTAGGGGAAAAAGGGAATGACTGGGGGAGAGGAAAAGAGAGGGGAGAGAGGGAGAGCGAGAGGGAGAGAGAGAGAGAGAGACGAAAAGAGAGGGTGAGAGAAAGAGCGAGAGGGAGAGAGGGAAAGAGAGGGTGAGAGAATGAGCGAGAGGGAGAGAGAAAGAGCGAGAGAGAGAGAGAGAGAGAGAGACCAGTTTTAGGGGATGAAGGGGAACGAGAAGAGGGAAGGGAAGGAGAATAAGGAAGAGGTGAGGGAAGGATAAATGAGCGAGGGGAAGGAGGGATGAGGAAGAAAGGCGTGGAGAAGGAAGGGAGGGAGAGTGAGGTGACGCGTGAAGAGGAAAGTGAGGGGAAGTAGAAGTAGCCGAGGGGCAGATTCAATACGCGGGAGGGGAGAGTAGGAGGAGGTGGTGGGGGACCTTAGTGCCTCACCCCCCCTTCCACACACACACTTGAGAGACCTCCCCTCCGTCCCTCCCTCTATCCCTCTCTCTCTCTCCCTCCCTTTCTTCCTCCCTCTCCGTCTCTTTTATCACCTTTTATAACTATCCCCTTCCCCCTCCTCACCCTCCATAACTCACCACATTTCCTCCTCTTCACCCTCCTCCACAAGACCACTTCCTCAACCTCACCACCTTCACCCTCCACACCCCTCCCCCCTCACCTCACACCCCCCTCCCCCCTCACCCCCCTCACCTCACACCCCCTCACCCCACACCATAACAGAGACTCAGAGGGGCGAGAGACACACCACTCTAGCGAGCGTATTATCTGTGTTCATATTTATGTATGTACCACCCATCTCACCTTCATGCCTCATATTTCAACACCACTTTGGGGAATATCTGTTTTACGTTGGTGTCATTTTATCCGGATTACCCAGGGAGAAGCTGCTGCCGTGGCCCCCGGATACACACAAGCTCGTAAGGGGGGATTTTTTTCTTTTGTCTCGTATGTGAAAATGTATGAATGGTTTTAATTGTCTGACTTGGGTTAAAATACGAAAATGGTGTTTGAAATAACCCAAGACTCTACCTTAACTAGATACGTTTACTTAACACCAGTTAGGAGATTACGTAAACTAGATAAATTTACTGAGTACTTGGTTAAATTAACATAAAGAAATGTCTCCTAACTGGTGCTAAGTGAACGTATTTAGTTAAGGTAGACTCTAATTGTTAATTTCGTCTCCTAACTAGTGCTAAATGAACGTATCTATTTAAAATCATATTGCAATTTTATAGCAATATTGAATGATTTCCATTTTACCTCAACGCGTTCAGTTACGAAAAAAAATATATCGTACGAATCTTTGTAAATTGAGATCCTGTTTCTTATCCTACCCACCAATTTGACAGTGGCATATATTGTTACCTTGTTGATCCGTTTTTATGTCTGGTCATATATCTTGGGTGCAACTGGTGGACGGGGTGCAATGAAACTGACACTCTTGTACCGTCAGGGCTGCCACAGGGTTCACGTTAGGCAGAGGTAAATGAGTTGGTGTTATTTATTTATTTATTTTATTTTTTTTATGAAATTTCACTCATATTTCGCGGCTTGCTTAAGTGGATCATGTGAAGATTAGCCACTCTAACCAAACCTAACCTAACTGTAACCTAACCAACTCTAACCACACCCAACTCTAACCTAACCTAACTCTAACCAAACCTAACCTAACTGTAACCTAACCAACTCTAACCACACCCAACTCTAACCTAACCTAACTCTAACCAAACCTAACCTAACTGTAACCTAACCAACTCTAACCACACCCAACTCTAACCTAACCTAACTCTAACCAAACCTAACCTAACTGTAACCTAACCAACTCTAACCAAACCCAACTCTAACCTAACCTAACTCTAACCAAACCTCACCTAACTCTAACCTAACCAACTCTAACCACACCCAACTCTAACCTAACCTAACTCTAACCTAATCTAACCAAACCTAACCAAACTCTAACCAAACCAAACCTAACCACCCAGATGACGTCGTTGGTGGTTAGTCCTCGGCTGAAATAAAGTTTAGGGAGGGGGAGCTAATCTTCAGGTAATTCGCTCTAAGCCACAAAATTAGACAATCTGTTTAAAAATGGAATTGGTGTTACCGCGGCACAGCTAAAAGATGGCGATATCGGTTAGCCGTTATTTCCCCGATATTTTCATCTCTCTCTCTCTCTCTCTCTCTCTCTCTCTCTCTCTCTCTCTCTCTCTCTCTCTCTCTGGGTGTGTATAGGAGAAGCTATTGTAGTCGGTTTACGTGTAAGTCAGTCAGTCAGTCAGTTATTTTAGTCACATAACACTTTTCAGAACTATCAGTTAGTCAGTCAGTCAATCAATCGGTCAATTTAGTCAGTCAATCAGTCAGTCAGTCAGTCAATCAATCGGTCATGTCACAGAACATTTCAGAACTACCAGTCAGTCAAGTCAGTCAGTCAGTCAAGTCACACAGCACTAAACAGACAGATATGCTAGCCACTCTTCCTCCACCAGCCTCGTCTCCTCTCCTCAAAGCTCCGGTAATGGCGGCCCAGATACCCTGAATTAGTATAGGAATTCACGTAAAAAGGCCAAGATTATTATTATTATTATTATTATTATTATTATTATTGTTGTTATTATTATTATTATTATTATTATTATTATTATTCCTATTATTATTATTATTATTATTATTATTATTATTATTATTATTATTATTATTATTTACTCTTATTATTACTATACATTAATAATCCACATAATAACATTCCCCATTTAATTTACTGTCGTCACATATATAAAATAATCCTGTGTTCCTCTACCGGCCAGCGTGGGTCTGGGGTGAACAAGTCTACGGTGCCCACAACCCGTGTTTCACTTACTACTACAACATCACGCTAACTCTGTGTTCTTATTCCTAACTTATTTTCGTTGTGTGTTACGTGGTTATTATTGCCAATGTGAGGTAGAATTTGTTTTTTATTATTGTTATTATTGTTATTATTATTATTATTATTGTTTTTTTTATGATGGCGTAAGACGAACACTTTTCACGTTCGCAATTTTTCATCCCAATTTGGCTCTGACGACATTTTGGAACTATACAGCAGTTTTGGGGGGAGTCTAATGCTGTTAATCTTGACTTTACAACTTGTGTTTCATCTTACAGTAGATTAGGTGTAAGACTTGTTGGTTGTTTGTTGATGTTGACAGAAAGAAGGTCGGTAGGTCAGTTATACTTATAAACATGTCACCAGATCGAAACAAACTATGGAAAGATTTGTAATTTGTTCTAAGTTTCTTCTATTAACTGACAAATTTACTGATGAGGTAATTATATTTTTAGATAGTAATTACGTTAAATATCTCGTATTATTATCCTAACATCTTAATTTGTTGAAAAAACTGATCACGAATGAAAAATAAATACTCTTCGCCTCCACACTCATCAAATATTCTCCGATTATAAATTTATAATATTTAGAATAGAATTTAGACTAACTCATATATTGGGCCCAGCTGCAGCCTGACTGAACACAGCATAAAATCCCCGGGGACGATTGGTACATAATGCCCGAACACAGCTTTCTGGCTCAACGATATTTGGCGGGAAGGGGAGGGAGGTAACCGCCTCTCTCTCTCTCTCTCAGTTGCCAATGTGTAATGGGATTTAATTTTCCCTTACTTGACGGTCTATAATGGAGGGGGATTACAGTTAAATCCCTCGATGATATAGAATATAACCTCGGCGATTCCCTTGACGATATTACAATGGAATGTATAAACTGCTTCCTCGGCGATTTATACTGGAATATAGCCTACTCTCACGATATGTGTTAGAATATAGCCAGTATAGCCAATATAGCCCATTCACTCTACAATATGTAATTTAACATTCTCTCTCTCTCTCTCTCTCTCTCTCTCTCTCTCTCTTTTGACGTTATTTTACAGAATATAGCCTACTGTCTCGGTCGTATAGCGCAGAGTATGACTTACCCTTTTGACAATATGTGACGTAATATAGCCTTCCCGACAATGTTTGACGATAAAACCTCCTCCCTCGACTATATGTCACAGAATATAGCCTGCCCCATCGACTACATATTGTATAATTTATGCCATATTGTTTGGTTATCGTTCCAGTTTGCAATATATGAAAACAGTATAGTCACACACTTAACCATTCCTAGACGTATTTAGGGGTAAAATTCTCTCCTATATAACAGACTATAACCTCCTTCTTTTTATTATTTAAGGAAGATCGTCTCCTATGCAATATATAATGTCTCTTATACGATATATAGTGGTGATATAGCCTATGACTATACTTAGCCAGTTAGAGCAGTGTAAAATATAGTTAGGTGAAAAGAAGCATAGCTGATTTTTTTTTTGGATATAAATTCTTGTTTTGTGCAGTAACAGGACATCGTTGCCTGCCTGCCTGTCGTACCAACAAGTTACCCTACCCAGAGTTGTATGCTTATCCCCGTAAACAGTGTAGATAAAGTTTTTCACGAGCTTAACATTGGCGCGACGCAGAGTTATACACACACACACACACACACACACACACACACACACACACACACACACACACACACACACGCCTAGCACTTTCATTCTGGCTGCATCTGTAAGCATCATCTTGAAATCACAGGAAGAATTTTTTTTTTTTCGTTTATTACAATTATGATTAGGATAATTGATCTTTTTAATGCATAATTGATATTTAGTAAATGTTTTCTTCTTTAATGTGTTGTTTATTGGTATATGAATACTATTATCCACGTTAAACTGTTAATAGCTCTCGCCTAGTTTATTTTTGTTCACCTTCTAGTTTATTTTGACTAGAAATAGCTTCCCGACTCTCCCGACCTTTAGTGTAATTCATTATTTTACTGGGGCCGCTCTGGCTGAACGAGGAAAGAGGTTAAAATAAAGGAAAAGGGAAAATAGAAATAATCCGGAGAGAGAGAGAGAGAGAGAGAGAGAGAGAGAGAAAGGCAAGGAATGCTCTCTCTCTCTCTCTCTCTCTCTCTCTCTCTCTCTCTCTCTCTCTCTCTCTGCATTAATATCCCATTAGTTTAGTGTGTGGTAAATATTAAAACACTATTTGCCCGTTGCCCTAACCCTGAACGATTGCACACCAACAATCACTAACATAGAAAAGCGTTATTTGCAGCTGAACTTCCACATTCACGTCAAGAATATTTGGACATTATTTACATTATTTGTCTGGCTAAAAGAATAGTCTCCATTGCGGAATAAATGTTCTTGATTTGCCCCGAAAGGTTAAATATTTGTTTTTCGCTGTTGTTGTTGTAGTGAATCACGACCTTATGTTAACCTAGAGTGAATATAGCACTATACTGACACTGAGCTATGACGTCACAGTTGGAGGTAACTGGACTAAACTGTATTTGAATTCTGAAGAAGAAAAATGGAATCATTCTTATATAGGAAAACTTTTTAAATGAGTTTTTTCTTCCATGAACTTACACTACAGAAATAAATTAAGAGTTATATTTCTGATTTCCTGGTATTAGTTTTCTCATGAGTGTAACCGCTCATCCGTGAACACTACAGATGTAAACAATAACAATGAATGTTCCTGTTACCTAAGTGTTTACAGCCGACATCCAGTCATTTCGGTTAATTGCTCTCCCCCATCTGCCTGTTGCTCTTTATTTGCAGGGGAACGATAGCACGAAAATCCCCACAGCGTTGTCCCTTTATGATTATTTCGTGTTGACAGATGTTATTATAGCAGATGTCCTCTGGGAAAAATATATCGTAGCTCTTAATATATGGTGAAAAATTACAAACATCCCTTTATATACAGCATATATGTATATAGGTATATACATTAGTACATATAGCATCCACCTCAACGATATATAATTTTAGACCATATTGAACGACTAACAGTATACCTATATGGATGTATTCGATGAAAGACAGTGCTATACCCCGCTTCAGTTTCGTCCACTCGGGGTAAGACATCTGGATAAGCACTTGACCAGACAGACCAAAATATATAACCCGCCAATATTAATTCTAACGACATGGGATTAAACTAACCCTCAGCTCATAGGGTAAAAACCTCAGTACGGGAGACTTTTGCTGAACCTTGTGAGCTCCGATAGATAATAATAACCTCATTCGTCGTACAATACTGGAATAATTCATGTTTTTAAAGTTTATCAGGGCAGTGTGTGTGTGTGTGTGTGTGTGTGTGTGTGTGTGTGTGTGTGTGTGTGTGTGTGCTTCATTCGTTAATGGTGTTGCTTCCCCATTGTTTATTTTCACCCACAGTTATATATACAGTATTCATATCCCCGGCTCCATAAACCTCGACTTGGCAACCATGACCATTTATTTTATTTATTTATTTGTTTTCAATTATTTTTTATAAAAGTTATTAAATAGAAGAGTAGAATTAATTATGTGGATTAAAGGCCTGTCCTCGGTGTGGTTACGTTAGGTTAAGTGAGATTAGGTGAGGTTACGTTAAGTGAGGTTGGGTTAAGTTAAGTGAAGTGAAGTTAGGTTAGGTTAGACTGTATTTACAACGTTAATAATCCGCCATCAGCCTCGACAATGGCAAGACTGGAGCGTCCACAGAGCTGACGGCGGCGCGGCAGCAGCTGGTCGGTCACGACACTCACACGGGTATCGCCTCAAAATATATAGAGTCATTTTACAACAGTGGAAAAGATGCAAATTAGGGAGAAAGTTTTCCCAGATAGAAAAATACGCCGGCCATTGTAACCAGGCAGCTCGTGGCCATAAATAAGTGGTCCGCCAATCCAGTCCTATATCTTCAAAATACACGGAGCAGTTTGGCCCCATGAGTCGGTGTGTGAGAAAGGGTACGACTGTTTGGCCTCATGGTGATGTTCCAGTGTTAGTGTGGCCAGGGTGGTGGTGATGTTCCAGTGTTAGTGTGGCCAGGGTGGTGGTGATGTCCCAGTGTTAGTGTGGCCAGGGTGGTGGTGATGTCCTGGTGTTAGTGTGGCCATGGTGGTGGTGATGTCCCAGTGTTAGTGTGGCCAGGGTGGTGGTGATGTCCCAGTGTTAGTGTGGCCAGGGTGGTGGTGATGTCCTAGTGTTAGTGTGGCCAGGGTGGTGGTGATGTTCCAGTGTTAGTGTGGCCAGGGTGGTGGTGATGTTCCAGTGTTAGTGTGGCCAGGGTGGTGGTGATGTCCCAGTGTTAGTGTGGCCAGGGTGGTGGTGATGTTCCAGTGTTAGTGTGGCCAGGGTGGTGGTGATGTTCCAGTGTTAGTGTGGCCAGGGTGGTGGTGATGTCCCAGAGTTAGTGTGGCCAGGGTGGTGGTGATGTCCCAGCGTTAGTGTGGCCAGGGTGGTGGTGATGTTCCAGTGTTAGTGTGGCCAGGGTGGTGGTGATGTCCCAGTGTTAGTGTGGCCAGGGTGGTGGTGATGTCCCAGCGTTAGTGTGGCCAGGGTGGTGGTGATGTTCCAGTGTTAGTGTGGCCAGGGTGGTGGTGATGTCCCAGTGTTAGTGTGGCCAGGGTGGTGGTGATGTTCCAGTGTTAGTGTGGCCATATATAGTAGTTGTGGCCCTGTGTGGTAGTTGTGTCCCAGTATCTATATGTGTTTGTGTCTCAGATCAAACCGAAACATGACATAAACACTGAGAATTGGTTTAGTCTACCTGATACCTGTATAGTTCAATTTCAATTGTATATTCCTTGATAGAGGAAGCGGGATCCTAGTCCTGTCACCTAGGTACCCCTGTCCTGTATAGTTTAATTAATTCTTCCTGTTTGTGTCCACCACTTGATAAGTCATTATGATATTGTAATAGTTATTTATGATAATTGTAAAATAATTAATTTTTTTAATATATTTTTTATTGTGATCAGTAAACAATGTATATCTTCTCTGTCTGTCTGTCTGTCTGTCTCTCTGTCTATCAATGTAGCTTTTCTATCTGTGTATTAAGAAGGTCTGGCACTTGACGCTCTTGAGATACTGACTGGCACAGGAGGCAAAGAGACAGTGCCGGGGGTAGGGTCAGTGCCACAGTGCCAAGAGGTAGTGTAGGAGGGATGGAGGGAGCAGTGCAGGGGGTGGGGGGGATGCAGGGGGGCCAGTGGGGGAGGAGGGGGTTAGCAGTGCAGGGGGAGGGGAGCAGCAGACACACAGGACCCACACCACAAGTTTACTTCCTGGTGGGTGAGGGGAGGGGTGTGAGGGGAGGGGTGGGGTGGGGTGGGGTTCCGGGAAGTGATGACCATCGGCACAATGATTGTGTTTGGGGGAGCCTTTACCACCTGATGAGAGAGAGAGAGAGAGAGGGGGGGGGGGGGCAGAAAGAGAGAAATCTATTACTTAAATATCCTAATATTCTACCGTCATCTCTCTCTCTCTCTCACACACACACACACACACACACACACACACACGTCGGGTGTTTTGGTCAGCGGAGGGAAGACAAGGCGCCGGTGTTCAGTTCAAGTGGAGGGAGATAGTCTGTACCAGCCTTGACATCTTGGTATTGTCTGTGGCTCACGAGTTATGTCTGGGAATCAATATGGGGGTGTGTGGGAACTAATTTAAGAGTGATGAAAGTGACGGTGTGTGTGTGTGTGTGTGTGTGTGATGTATGTATGCCAGGACTTAGAAGGAGGGAGAGGGGGGGGGGGAGGAGGGAGAGAGAGGTGAAACAGGTGGAGAGCAATTCAATTACCTGACCTCAGTATCTTGCCGGAAGACCAAGAGGTTCCCGTAAAAGAAGGTCAGGCAAGGTAGACTATGGTGAAAGTTGGTCTCGCTAAGAAAAAGGAAGAATATCTATTGACAAGTTGGAGGAAGACTTTTAAAAAATAGATTCGTGATATGTTTGAAGGTGATCGTGAAATTTTTAGGAGGAGAGAGGAACCAGTGGGGGGATTTTGAGGTGTGTGAGTGAAGAGGTAAGGGGGGAAAATTTCTGCTGGTGTTCAATAAAAATAGAGATGGAAGAGGAAAGATGCATTTACCTGAGGACAGAAAGTTGATTGATACCGTCACAGGTAGGCAGGAATTTATTTCACCTGATGTGTGCTAAAAGTTCACCCAGTTTGATGGAGTTTTTTTTTACCCTGGAGCACACACACACACACACACACACACACACACACACACACACACACACACACACACACAGAGGAGGTGGAAAAGACTTATGGACAGCTTTAGCGGAAGACAGAGTGCTGAGGAGGAGGACCTGGGTGGTGAATGGTGATGGTGGTGATGATTGTGGTGATGATGATGATGATGATTGTGGTGATGATGATGGTGATCTCTCAATCTGAAGATGTATTGCCCACTGAAACAAGGGTATTGTGACGGTGTAAATGACATGCTGTGTGAGGGGTGAGGAGAGAGGGGTGAGGAGTGAGGGGTGAGGGGAAGAGGAGAGAGGTGTGAGGGGTGAGGAGAGAGGTGTGAGGGGTGAGGAGTGAGGGGTGAGGGGAAGAGGAGTAGTAGGACTTCAGGCAGCAATTAGTTGGCAAGAGGATTAAGAAGGAGTCTTGACTGATGGCTGGCCACAAACACACACACACACACACACACACACACACACACACGCACACCCTTACACATACATATCTACACTTTTACATACACACATGACCTCTCTCTCTCTCTCTCTCTCTCTCTCTCTCTCTCTCTCTCTCTCTCTCTCTCTCTCTCTCTCTCTCTCTCTCTCTCTCTCTACGGCCGGAAGTTTGGTGTGTTATGTCATGCATTACAGCCCCGCTAACTCTCCTCTCTTACTTCCTCACAGCCAAACTTTTCTGTCTCTCCCTTACGAGCCGCTTTCACCCACCCACTCACCCACCAACCCACCCACCCACCCACCCTTGCTTTTACCTAACTTAATCAAATCTAATCTGACCTAACCTAACCTAACCTAACAGTGCCAAATCAGTGTATTACCCCGACAGTGCCAAATCAGTGTGAGTATTACCCCGACAGTGCCAAATCAGTGTGAGTGTTCCCCTCCCCGACAGTGGCTGAGGTAGTCACTTAAGCCATCGGGGTCAGGTCGTAAGTCACCGGCAAATGGCTTTCCGATGTTCGTGCGTTTCATTCTCCACTATAATCAATTCCTTCACGCCTTGAATGAGTCTTTTTTCCCCCCTTCTGCCTTCTCTCACTTGGGGATGTCACAACGATCCATACTCGTGCAATCTTGTTCAATATGTACACCTGTCCCCTGGCCACTCTTTGCAATATTCTATCCCTCTTCCCGTCTTCTCCTCCACACATCTATATTACCTTCCCTACCCCTCAATTCCCCTTTCTTCCTACCTCTCAATTCCCCTTTCTTCCTACCCTCATTTCCCCCTTTCCCTCATTCTGTTTCTACTCTCTTTATCATCTTTTTTTTCCCTCCCTTTCCCCTTACGCCTTCATTTCCTCTTTCTTCCTATCCTCCTTCTCTCTCCCCCTCTCCCCCTCCCTCCCCCTCTCCCTTAATGCATATATTAGGAGTTACGTAATTATTAAGGAATTATGTAAAGTATGTGGTAATTTGAAGGTGTAATTACTGGTAGTTTTTTTTTAGAAAGAATTAATTGTTATTGATTATATTCTATAGGTTAATTTTGATGGCTAATAATGAGGTAGAATTTGTTTATTATTATTATTATTATTATTATTATTATTATGATTATTATTATTATTATTATTATTATTATTATTATTATGTTACAGTTAATGATAAATTCTGATAATGGATACTGTAAGGGAATTTTTACAGTACGTAGAACTTACTGGAATTCTGAGAGGGACATATTGTAATGATGGGAGAGGTGGAAGAGGAAGAGTGAGAGGGGTGGAAGAGGAGGAAGAGGCTGGGAGAGGTGGATGAGAGAGAGACTGGGAGAGGTGGAAGAGAGAGAGAGAGAGGTGGAAGAGAGAGAGGTAGAGAGAGGGGTTACCCAGGTGTGTACTCTCGGCTCTCAGTACCACTAATAAAGGTGTACTGTTAATTAATTGTCACCCAGAGAAGACTAATTACCCAGGTACTAATGAGCTGTGTGTGTGATAACCCCAGGCTAATTACTGGATATACGCCTCTCATCTCTCTCTCTCTCATCTCTCTCATCTCATCTCTCTCCCTCCCTCTCTCCCTCCCTCATCTCCTCCTCTATCATTATCTCCTCTCCTCCCTCTCTTCATTCCACCCCTATTCACCCTCTTCCCTCCCCCCCTCATTACCCTTTATTCACCTCCTCCTCACACCCATTCCCTTCCCCTTTCCTCCTCCTCCCCCCTCCCCTCCCCACCCCCCTCCCCCCACTCCCTTTCCCCAATCTGTCCCTCGCAGAGTAGCAAATCACGTGACCTGTTTAGCACTATATTACCCCAAATCGAATTTCCCCGATATAGCTCATTCCTCTGTAACTTATAACTGTATATAGGCCTATAGAGTTTACCTGTATCACTGTATATAGAATTAGCTTTTATCACTGCCTATAGAGTTAGCTGTATCACTGTATATAGAATTAGCTGTATCACTGTATATAAACATGGGTCTTTAAATCCCTTGTAATCATGTCTTGTCGTGTTTAGAGGTAGAGAAGGTAGATGGAAGAGGAGGTAGATGGAAGAGGAGGTAGATGGAAGAGGAGGTAGATGGAAGAGAAAGAGTATTGAACATGCTTGAGGAGGAAGAGTGTTGAGCATGCAGGGCGTAGGGAGGGAAGGGGAGGGAAGGGAAGGGGGGGTTGTGTAGTGAGGAAAGAAGGTGACGGATTAGGAAAGGGAGTGAATGGGGAGAATGAGGAGGTGAGAAAAGAGAAGAAGATAATGAAGTAAGGAATGAGGGAAGTTTGGAGGTTGAAGAAGGTGAGGGGAGTGAGAGAGGTCAGGGAGGTGAGAGGGGAGTGAGGAAGGTCAGAGGGGGTGAATGAGGGTAAGACCACAATAAGCTGTCAGTAACATGTTCGTCCACACAGCGACTCACAAATCTCTATTATTAAAACATACAATATGAAGACACTGGGAAAATTGGCTTGTGTGTGTGGGTGTGTGTGTGTGTGTGTGTGTGTGTGGGTGTGTGTGTGTGTGGGTGTGGGTGTGTGTGTGTGTGTGTGTGTGTGTGTGAAGGTCACTGTATTACAAAGAGTGTTAACAGGTATTGAAGATTTACCTGGATTTTGGAGGTACAGGTGCAGCTACAGTATTGGGGTAGGTGATGGTTTTGTTGTCTCGGGGTTATGTAGTGGTGGTCGTAGTGATGGTAGTGATAATGGTGAGGGTAGTAGTAGTAGTAGTAGTGGTGGTGATAATGGTGAGGGTAGTAGTAGTAGTAGTAGTGGTAGTGGTGGTAGTGATAATGGTGAGGGTAGTAGTAGTAGTAGTGATAGTGGTAGTGGTGGTAGTGATAATGGTGAGGGTAGTAGTAGTGGTGGTGATAGTGGTAGTGGTGGTAGTGATAATGGTGAGGGTAGTAGTAGTAGTGGTGATAGTGGTAGTGGTGGTAGTGATAATGGTGAGGGTAGTAGTAGTAGTAGTAGTGGTGGTGGTAAGATATAATGGTGAGGGTAGTAGTAGTAGTAGTGATAGTGGTAGTGGTGGTAGTGATAATGGTGAGGGTAGTAGTAGTAAGTAGTAGTAGTAGTGGTGGTGGTGATAGCAGTAGCCGTAAATGACCCCCTTGTTTTCAGTCTGCCAGGTGTACAGGTAATAGGCGGCCACACACGTACCCGTTGCATGGGTCTGTGCCGTAAATAACAACAGGATAGAGAGAGAAACAGCATCAAGCGGTAAAAAAAAACAACTTCGTTACAGCAACACAATAACGAATGGAGGTGTGTGTGTGGGGGGGGGGGGGGAGTCCAAGGAAGGAGGGAGGGAGGGTGGGTGGGTGGGTGGAGGTTTGGCATGGCTGGCTGGCTGGCGACACAGGCAGAGGGAAGGAAGGAAGGAAGGCTAGAGAGCTCCTCATAACATCAAGACTTAATAATAGTCACTCCGCCATCCCTTTCTATACATCCCCGTTGGACAAGGGGTGGGGTGGGGTGGGGTGGGGGGAGGTGACGTGGCTGGAGCAGAAACACCCCCCCCCCCCTTTCCCTCCACTCCCCCTTCTCTTCCCTCCCCCATCTACCCCCACGCCACCCTCCCTCCCTCCCTGGGCTCCCTGGGCTTCCCTCGCCACGCGCGCCATTGGATGAGCCAATCAGAACCAGGTTTACGGAGAGTCTGGAAGAAATCTACCAATCACGGGGCCGCGTTGGAGTATTTTTTTTATTTTCTTTTTATAACGTCATCGTCTTCCCCTCCCTCTCCCCCCTCCCCTCCCCTCCCCTCCCCCCCACTGTATAAGAGCAATCATGCGGATGTTTTGGGTTCGAGACAGCCAACCACAACGACGTTTAGAGACTCTGTAGGTAAGAGACAGTACACCTCTGTCTCTCTCTCTCTGTCTCGTGTAGTAATATACGTTAAAGTTAGTTAGTCATTAAAGGGAGAGAAAGGTAATATATGGAGTCCTGGGGGAAGTATGGAGGAAGATTAGAGCGAGTGGCAGCTGAAACTCAAGAGCCTCAGTGGTGAACTTATCCTCGTCGTGAAAGTTCAAGGGCGACTCACACAATTACCGGAGGGTGAGTTGTGGCGGTGGTCTGGAGTGGGGGGGGGATATGACTCGACCTCCATAACCTCCACTTCTACAACCTCCTACACCTCCACAACCTCCTACACGTCCACAATCTCCACCTCCACAACCTCCTCCACCTCCACAACCTCCTATACCTCCACAACCTCCTCCACCACCTCCACAACCTCCAATCAATACACACATTATTTCTACATCAATATTACACAAAAAACAATAAATTTAACCCCTTACTTTATTTTCCAGGATGATCTATTACATAAAATAAATGAAACCTTTTTTTTTTTTTGAATTAAATTAGGGTCCGTAATCTTATTTTTTTTCCTTTCACATATTTTTTTATTTTTTTATTTTTTTTATTTTTATTTTTATCGAATTTTAATGTTTTTTTTTAATGATTATAACAAGATGTAAGCGAGTTTTTTGGTGTGTGGGGGGGGTGGGGGTAGAGGTAAGGGAGGGGGGGTAAAGGTAAGGGGTGAGGGAGTGTGTCAAGGTAGGGGAGGGTGAGGGGAGTGGGTCAAGGTAGGGGGTGAGGTGTGAGGAAGGGGGCAGGGTAGAGGTGAGGGAGTGAGGGGAAGGGGATCAAAGGAGAGGAGGGGTGAGGGAAGTGGTAGGAGGGGTGAGGGATGGGGTAGGGGGGGGGGTGGCCTTGCTGGAGTCTTGTACTCTTCCACACATGTAAAAACGAATCAATATTTCAAGGAGATAGAGCTGGATAGAATACTTAGTGCCACCCTCGCCGCCCCTGCCACCCACCACGTGTAGCTTTCTGGTCACCCCTGCCACCCACCACGTGTAGCTTTCTGGTCACCCCTGCCACCCACCACGTGTAGCTTTCTGGTCACCCCTGCCACCCACCACGTGTAGCTTTCTGGTCACCCCTGCCACCCACCACGTGTAGCTCCCTGTCCACCCCTGCCACCCACAACCTGAAGCTTCCTGGCCACCCTTGCCACCCATAATATACAACTATCTTGCCGCCCTCCTTGCCACCCACAAATAACAACCTTACACCTGTTGTTGATGTTATAATGTAATAAAGATCTTCAACAACACAGGTACAAGTTACAACCCTCCGCATGTTGTTATAAATGTATTACAACACTTAAATCCGCCTTGAGTACGATGCCTTTCTCCTGAGTTACTATGAATCCACCTTGAGTACGATGATTTAAACACCTGAGTACTGTAATTAATCCCTTGAGTAAAATAACACTGTTTTTGTTATTATTGTTATTTAGGTTGTTGTTATTGTATGTTATCTCAAGCACTTGGGTATATCTGGTGTAGGAACGAACGTCAGTAGTGTTACCTAACCCTTGGTGGCATTAGTTGAGTGAGTTGGTCCCTTGCCAGCCTAGTGACCTGAGTGACGGGGGTCTTGTTATACCTTTCCTTTCATCCCCCTTTCCTTCTCTTCCTTTCCCCTTTCCCTCCCTTTCTTACCTCTTTCCTTCCCTTCCTCTCCCCTTTCCTTCCTTTCCCCTTTCCTTCCCTTCCTCCCTTTCTTTCCCCTTTCCTTTCCCATTGCTTTCTCCCTTTCCCCTTCCTTCCCTCTTCTATTTCACCATTTTCCCAGTATTCTAGGTTCTATTCCATCAACTCTTCCCGGCACTCCAGGTTCCATTCCACTCTCTACCTGTATTAAAGGTTCTATCCACACATCTGGTACACCTCTCCTTTCATTTCCGGTACGCCCCTTCCCTCCCGGAACGCCCATTCCCTCCCGGTATACCCCCTCCTTCCTGGTACAACCTCTCCCGGTTCACCCTCCCTCCTGGTACACCCCCTACCTCCCTGTACAAACCCCCTCCCTCCCGGTACACCCCCTCCTTCCCGGTACAGCCTCTCCCGGTACACTCTCCCTCCTGGTACACCCCCTCCCTACCCTGTACAAACCCCCTCCCTCCCGGTACACCCCCTCCTTCCCGGTACAGCCTCTCCCGGTTCACCCTCTCCCCAGTTCACGGGTCGCTGCCGTCCGTGGCCACATCTCACCATCTCCCATTCTCTTCCCTGCCATTTACTGCCCCGCGTCGCCTCGCTGTCCTCCCACCAACACTAAATTGTCCTAAATATTCGTCAAAATATTATCCGAGGAGGAGGAAGAAAGGGAAGGGGTGATGGGGGGAAGAGGAGAGGGGGGGATGGGAAGATGTGGTGGAAGAGGAGGAGGGGGGTACTGGTGGAGGAAGAGGAGGAGGAGGAGGTGCTGGTGGAGGAAGAGGAGGAGGAGGAGGTACTGGTGGAGGAAGAGGGGCGGAGGAACAACTGAAGGAGGTGGTGCATCTTCCTCCTCCTCTTCCTCCTCTCACACCTTCTGAATGACTCCTCCCACCCTCTTAAAGCCTCTCCTCCTCCTCCTCCTCCTCTCAATGCTTCTTCCTCTTCCTCCTTCACCCCCTCCCCTTCCCCACCCCAACAGACACCCTCCCCCTACCCCAAGAACCCCTCTCTCCCCCTCCCTCCCCCCACCCCCTCCCCTCCTGGCGGGTGTAGGTGGCGGGCAATATAATGTCAAGGGCAAAGCCGCCTCAGGAAATTAAGAAGTTGGTGGACGGGTGTTGTCTGGGGGGGGAGAGGGGTGGTGGGGGTGGGGGAGGGAGGGGGGACGATGGTGTTGGGGCGTGAGGGAGGGTGATGGTGGTGGTGGTTGGGGGAAGGTAGTGGAGGAAGAGATGAAGAGGGGAGGGGGAAGGTAGGAGGAGGGTGGAGGAAGAATTGTAAGTAGGAGGAAGAGGGAGTGAGAGTTGTAGGTAGGGAGGGAAGGAGGAGGAGGAGGAGGAGGGAAATGTTGTAGGTAGGCAGGAGTGAGGAAGAAGAGATGTAGGAGGGAGGGAGGGAAGATGGAGGTACTGGGAGGGATGGAGGGAAGGTGTGGTATAGAAGTAATACGTAAGGATGATGAGGCATTATTATTATCATTATTATTATTATTATTATTATTATTATTATTATTATTATTATTATTATTATTATTATTATTATTATTATTATTATTATTATTATTATTATTATTATTATTTACTCTTATTATTACTATACATTAATAATCCACATAATAACATTCCCCATTTAATTTACTGTCGTCACATATATAAAATAATCGTGTGTTCCTCTACCGGCCAGCGTGGGTCTGGGGTGAACAAGTCTACGGTGCCCACAACCCGTGTTTCACTTACTACTGCAACATCACGCTAACTCTGTGTTCTTATTCCTAACTCATTTTCGTTGTGTGTTACGTGGTTATTATTGCCAATGTGAGGTAGAATTTGTTATTTTTGTTTCTTTTGAGTAATTGGGGTTAGTAGAAATTTTTAGCGAGTGTATTTGTGAGGGGGGGGGGGGGGGGGGGGTTAAAGGTAGTTGTGGTTTTTGAGGTTGAGTGTGTGTGGTATTGTGGTAGGTAGTGTTGGTTGTTCCCCACCATCTCACACAGTATTCATCATGGTAGGTGGTGGCAGGTGGTGGTGGTGGCAGGCAGGTTGTGGTAGTGGTGGTGGCAGGCAGGTAGTGGTGGTGGCGGCAGGCAGGTCATGTCGTCAGCCTCCAGGTGTACATCATTTTCTTCAGCCTTTTGTTTAGTTTTATTAACTTAATATTTTTCTTTTCCCCGCAGCCGGATGAGGGCGGGGGGCCGTGTGGCGGGCGGCAGTGAGGGTGCTGCTGCTGCTGTTGCTGCAGGCGGGTGTGGCGTGGGCAGAAGTGTGAGGAGGGCGTGCGGGCGTGGAGTGGGCGGGCGGGTGTGGAGGCAGAATGAGCCCCGAAGAGAGCCGCAAGGAGCGGGAGGCGCGGTCCGTGGCCCTGGAACGAGCGTACGTTCACGACGTGTACGACCAGATCTCGGCCCACTTTTCCAGCTCCCGCTACCGTGCCTGGCCCCGCGTCAGGCAGTTCCTCACTGACCTCGAGCCTGGCTCCTTCGTCGCCGACGTAGGTCAGTATACCCCCCCCCCCTTTCTGACTATGCACTACCAGGGATTAAACCCAGTCAATACAGTACCTATAGCAGGTGACTCTCGCACCTCTAACCAGCTGTCATTACTAGACGTTCCCTGTGTACCAGTTTAACAGTAGATTAAGCTAACCCAGTTAAGACACAATCTACGGGTCAGCCGCCTCGCTCTGTGTATATTAAGATATCAAACCCTAAACGATAATTACCAGCAGTATTAGAGGGCGAGACTTTACTCTGAGACATTACTATCCTTAATCCTACAATTACGTGTCGTGCATCAGCCGTCTCTCAGGTGCAACACATAACACCTGTAACTCATTCTGTTGCATGTTGAACGATCCAATTTACTACATTACTTATAAACTCACTTATACAGTATAAATAATTTCTCTATTAGATTACTTAGAATTTGTGTAGAAAATTAATATTGAATTACATTAGTTCACCACAAACACTCATCCTCTGGTGTAGGTGTGTGGAGTCCAATTAAGTTACTCATTAGTACAGTAGCCATATACATGTGTGTTGTGACGTACTGCAGGTAGTGTGTGATGGAAGGTGGATCTGTGACTGTAGTGTGGTGAAGTGGAGACTAAACAGATGGAGAAGTGGTGGAAGATGTGGATGCGTCAGGTGGAGTGAGAGGAGGGTGGGGTCAAGCATAGAGAGAGAGAGAGAAAGAGAGAGAGTGTGAGAGTGGAGAGGAAAAGAACAGAGTATGTGAAATAGAAAGCGAGAGAAAGACCGAGAGAGAGGAGAAAAGTGAGAGTGAGTGTCTGTGTGTATGAGAGAGAGAGAGAGAGAGAGGAAGTGTCTGAGAGGCAAGCAGAGGCAGACAGACACTAAAATTCAGAAAATTGATTAGAAATGCATATCCGTGAAAATAACAGAGGCACAGGTGTAATGTACAGGTAAGATTAATCCCTTGTGGTGACGCTATCATAAACGCGGCGGTTCCTTGGCCTAGATGTGGAGTGATGCATGTGTGTGTGTGTGTGTGTGTGTGTGTGTGTGTGTGTGTGTGTGTGTGTGTGTGTGTGTGTGTGTGTCGACCAGAAGTCTCCTTAATAAGACGGAAAGCTGAGGTGGTGTGAACGTGTGGAGAGTGAGTGAGTGAAGTGTGTGTGTGTGTGTTTGGAGAGTGGTGTGTGTGTGTGTGTTTGGAGTGTCGTGTATGGGGGTGATACCTGGAATGATGTGTACAGGTGTGTTTGGAGGAATGTGTGGAATGATATATGAAGAAGGAAACTTACCATGAATCCACCTTCTGAATAGCGAAGATAACAAACTCAAATGTCACTCTGATTAACAAAGTAAAAATAACATTGAACTACTAATCAAACTGTGGAGGTAAATAACTCAGGTAAACCCATACAAGATTAATTAGCCATTCACAAAACATAAACAACAGATGACTTTAAGTTTTTCACATAATTCAACATTGTTTTGGTAATTAGGATATAAACTCAATTTTAGTATTTTATTATTGATGTTTAACCTTTGATAATGTTTGTGGGAATGTGTTGGTGTTGTTGTGTTGTAAGAGAGTGTGTTGGTGAGTTAATGTGTTGTAGGAGAGTGTGTTGGTGTTGTTGTGTTGTAAGGATGTGTGTTGGTGAGTTAATGTGTTGTAAGAGAGTGTGTTGGTGTTGTTGTGTTGTAAGGATGTGTGTTGGTGAGTTAATGTGTTGTAAGAGTGTGTTTTGATGATGTTAATGGTGGACAGGTTGTGGTAACGGCAAGTACCTGCACATCAATCAGCAGGTGATCAAGGTGGGCGTCGACCGATGCTTCAACCTCACCGGCGCCGCCAGGGAGCGAGACCATGAGGTAAGTACTAGGGAGAGGGAGAGGTGGGAGGGAGAGGGGTGAGAGGGACAAGGAGGGGGGAAGAGAGGGGCTGGAAGAATGGATAGAGGTAGGGACAAGGGGAAGAGAGGCAGAGAGGAAAGAGAAAGGGAGGATGGCAGAGGAAAGGGAAGGGGAGAGGAAGGAGAAAGGGAGGGGCAGTAGTAGGGAGGGAGACGGTATGGTAGGAGCAGGAGGGAGGCAGAGAGTGAATATGAAACAAACAAACACACACACAGACTCCAAACCACTACAACAACAACAACAACTACAACAGCGTTCATAAACAACCACAATCTATGCTTTCAATCTGTTATAACCCACTGACTGTACACTGCCTCTGAGCCCCGACATACACACACACACACACACACACACACACACACACACACACACACAGCAGCAGCCTTGACGCGAGAGGTCATTTACCCCGAGTGAGGCCTCGTCTGCTCCACCCTTAAGCTTGGCTCTCCAGTAGCACGCTTCCTCTACCTGCCTCCCTACCTACACCTCCCTACCTACCTACCTACACCTACCTACCTACCTACCTATCTACCTTCCTCAACCTTCCTACCTACCTGTCTACCTATTCCTTTCTTTGACTTGGGTGTTGATTCTCTCTCTCTCTCTCTCTCTCTCTCTCTCTCTCTCTCTCTCTCTCTCTCTCTCTCTCTCTCTCTCTTCTTCATTTATCTGTCCCTATGTTTCTCTCTATTTCTTTCTCTCCATTTTATTATTTTATCTTTCTCTGCTTCTCCTTATTCTCCGCTGGTTCTTCTATTCCTCTCTTTATTGTACTTTCTTCTCCATTCCCTCATTACACATCAGACTCGACCATACATCAGAGACCAAACTCGACTAACAGCTGAACCCAGGAGGACCCGAAGCATTGAAACTTTCCCAGCAAATTCTCCTGCCAGGGGGGGATGTAGTAGGAGGGTGTTGAAGGTTGTGGGGAGAGCTACTAATTATCAAGTCACCTGCATCTCTATAATTCAAGGAGTCCAGGGTTCGTATCCCAACTTCAGTATGTGTTGTGTTTAAGTGGTTATTCAGGTGTTTGTTTGTTTTGTTTTGAATTTTTTGTGGTGAGGTGTTTGTGTGTTTGTTGGATCAATGGTGTTAATACATTTTCGAAAACCTGTCAAAGAGAGGAGTATTTATGGGGGGTGACACACACACACACACACACACACACACACACACACTGTTTTCTTCCCACTCGTTTTTCCGGATTAAGGAATAATGGTTACGTGTACAGATTTATGGCTCATACAAATCATCTCACAGCTTTTTTGTCCAGTAAAGCTTTCTGGTATTGTTTTCAAGCCAATAAATGATAACAGTTTTTAGGGGGTGGGGGGGGGGTGGGGTGGGGCAAAGCCAGCTAAGGCGTTGTTCATCCCTTAGCCCACAGTGTTTTCGGGTCAGCAGACAGGGTGAAGTGATAACAGATTCGTAAATAATTTGGAAGTAAAATAATGTTGATAACTAGTTAAAGATGTTTTTGTTGATTTTGTCTTCTTACCTGATAACGTGTTGTAACCGATCACACGTAAGCGATGTTCTTTTGTTTCATCCTCCTCCTCCCTCCCCCGAGCTTAGTAAACAAACTACAGCCCCTCCTTCTTCCTTTTCCTCCCCCTTCTTCCTTCTCCTCCCCCTTCTTCCTTCTCCTCCCCTTCTTCCTTCTCCTCCCCTTTCTTCCTTCTCCTCCCCTTTCTTCCTTCTCCTCCCCTTCTTCCTTTTCCTCCCCTTCTCGTCCTCGACCTTCTCCCCGTTCTCGACCTTCTCCCCGTCCTCGATCTACTCCTCGTCCTTGACCTACACCTCGTCCTCGACCTTCTCCTCGTCCTCGACCCCCCCGTCCTCGACCTAATCCTCTACTCTTGCATGTTTTTACTCTTTGATCTTTAAGTTGTTGTTTCTTCTTGCGATAGTGCCGTTGTAACAGTGCCTTTGTAACAGTGCCTTTGTAACAGTGCCTTTGTAACAGTGCCTTTGTAGCAGTGACGGCACAACCACCACCACCTCTCCCATCCTCCTCCTCCTGTGTTAACCCTTCACTTCTCAACCTAAGAAACAGGGATAAATTGCTCCTTCTCTTCCTTTGTCTATCGTTTTACCCCCCGCTTCCTGCAGCCAGTTGGGGAAAAATACAGAGATATATGTCAAGATTTTCCCTGCCAGCTGGTGATGGATACAGGAAATGTGTTATGTTTTTCCCCTGCCAGTTGGGGAAAGTATAGGGTTATGTGTCATGTTTTTCCCTGCCAGCTGGTGAGGAATATATGGATATGTGTCATTGGTGTATCCCTGCCAGCTGGTGACGGATACAGTGATACAGGAAATGTGTCTTGTTTTATCCCTGCCAGTTCTATCATTTACAATGTAATTTACACGACAGTTCTTTCATTTACACGACAGTTCTATCATTTACACGACAGTTCTATCATTTACACGACAGTTCTATCATTTACACGACAGTTCTATCATTTACACGACAGTTCTATCATTTACACGACAGTTCTTTCATTTACACGACAGTTCTATCATTTACACAACAGTTCTATCATTTACACGACAGTTCTATCATTTACACGACAGTTCTTTCATTTACACGACAGTTCTATCATTTACACGACAGTTCTATCATTTACACAACAGTTCTATAATTTACAATATAATTTACACGACAGTTCTTTCATTTACACGACAGTTCTATCATTTACACGACAGTTCTATCATTTACACGACAGTTCTATAATTTTTTAAACAAATCACTGGAATAACACATGGTATGCGAGTCAGACTAACATTTACACATCGGTAAACACTCGGGTAAGCTGTTGACCTTGACCTCTGACCTCTCTCGACCTCGTAACACAAGAGGTTTAGAAGTTGTCATGATCTATACGTGTATACCATTTAGGAATACTGTAGGGGTAGGTAGACTTTGTGGTGTAGATACTGTGGCCTCTCTCTCTCTCTCTCTCTCTCTCTCTCTCTCTCTCTCTCTCTCTCTCTCTCTCTCTCTCTCTCTCTCTCTCTCTCTCTCTCTCTCTCTCTCCATCGTTCTCTACCCTGCTTCCCTTCATCTCCACCTCCTCTCTACCCCTTCCCCTCCCTTCCTCCCTTCCTTCTTCTCCCTCTCCAACTCTCCTTCTCTCCTCCCTCTCCTCCCACTATCTCCCAGTAATCTCGTAATATTTCTTCCCCAATGGTAGGAAACATCTGTGCCCCCCCTCCCCCCCCTCCCTCTCCCCCCCCCCTCCTCCCCCTCCCCACATTCCTCTATTTTCTCATTTTCCTTTTATTTTTATACATTGAGATTTATCTTTCTATTTATTCTCAACCTTTGTCTTATCCGTCCTCTTATTTCTTGTTCGTTTTTACTGTTTTGTTCTTTTTCTTGATATTGTTGTTGTTGTTGTTGTTGTTGTTGTTGTTGTTGTTGTTCCCCTACCTGGTTATTTTTCACGGTGATTCGTTCTGGGATTTTGTATTTTATGTTTTTTGTTGTTTTTGTTCTGTTGAGTAAAACCTCTATTTAACGGACTATATGGAAGGGAAAGTCCGTTATATAGAGGGTCCGTTAGATGTGAAACCCCCCATCTAAGGGATTATATATACAGAGATGAAAGTCCGTTAAATGGAGGGTTTACATTGAGGGTCTGTTAGATGTAAACCCTCTATATAACGGATTATACATATATAAGTCCGGTATATGGAAGGTTTCACATCGAGGGTCCGTTAGATGTAAACCCTCTATATAACGGTTTATACATATATAAGTCCGGTATATGGAAGGTTTCACATCGAGGGTCCGTTAGATGTAAACCCTCTATATAACGGTTTATACATATATAAGTCCGGTATATGGAGGGCTTCACTAATTATACCCAGCAGTTTCTACCACTAATGCCTACTGACGTTCTTACAGGTGATGGTGAGTGACAACTTAGCACTACCTTTCCGAGACGAATCCTTCGACGCCGCTCTCAGCATCGCCGTCATCCACCACTTCGCCACCACCGAGAGACGTGTGCGGGCCCTCAGGGAACTGGCCAGAATCCTCAAGATAGGAGGACGTCTCATGATCAGTGTTTGGGCTATGGAGCAACGACACAGGAAGGTATTGGAAGGATGTGTGGTTTGGGGGTCCTTTGGTTACCTTTGCTAGCCAGGAGGATGTCTGAACTTGGGTAGTGTGTGATGGAGGATGTCTGAACTTGGGTAGTGTGTGATGGAGGATGTCTGAACTTGGATACTGTGTGATGGAGGATGTCTGAACTTGGATAGCGTGTGATGACCTTTAATTATAATCACTCTAATTTAACACTGTGATTATCAAGGTCTTAGGCGATGGGTGACTGTCAGGCTTGTTGGCGATGCAAGAGTAAATGATACAAGCTTTTTTTTTTTTACTCAACATTACATACAGAAGCAGAGAAATTACACCTTGATGTAATGTGTTTCAAGGCCAACTGTACCAAAAAAAAAATAATCTTGCACAGGTATAAAGCATTATCAGAGTTTCAGATTCAATTGAAGTCTGTTTGGATTATTTGATTTACGTCTTATTAAATGTTATGAGGTATTTATGGCTTAACTATTCTTGGAAGGCTTTCGTATGTACAGTCAGGGACCAAAGTTCACTCCCTGTGGTGAAACTGAGTCATGGGAATGAGTCTCCGAACTCATTTACCCCCTGACTGTTTCTAATTATTTTGGGGGGTCGATCACTGCTTCATTTTAGACAGGAGTGAACTTTTAACTCCGATTGTGTACATGTCATCAGGTTATTCATCTCGGGGAAAGTTTACTAGTAATGACTTTCGAAGCTTAAAGATTATCATGTCACAGCTTTCTATGTATACAGGGACAATGGGCCACTCAAACACTCTGTAATACTTGGACGTTAAGGAAACTCTCCATCCTCATAACAAAACCATAAACTTAACCTCAGATAATTTTTTAATCGTTCTTTTAGCTTTAGAACACATATTTCATCCTAATAAGACAAAAATACTTTCTAGTTCAGTAAGAGTTTTATCTACTAAGGCATTGATTCCTCAGAGCAGTCTTACCCATAGTTTTTTTTTATGGACGTTGTGTTTACATTCGAGTTCTTAAAAGCAGTTACTCGTGATCAGAATTGTTCCTGTTCATTCTGTAAAATCTAAACAGAAAATAAATATCAGAAGAGTGAACCTTAAACAGAATCTTCTATCAATTTATAATCATAGCAATTTAAGAATAACATTAATATATTTTTTTTCAGTTCGAATCTCAGGACGTGCTTGTACCATGGCACCGGCCCGAGCAGTCCTCTAGTGATGACAAGGCCTCCAGCATCGAGCGTGACCTCAACTCCACCACCACGGATGATGATGACCTCCTACACTACCACGCACACAACCACAGCGATAGTGACTCCTGCCCCTCCAATAGGTGAGACGAAAGAACCTAACGTGAGTCTGGCTGACGTGTACCAGCAGTAAGAGACAGGTAGCTATTGTCTCTGTAGATACACCCAGAGTAGAACTGTGAACGGTACAGAATTTACATCCCCAAATTGGTGACTGATGTGAAAGAAATCATATGACAAAAATCAATTGACAGTGTTTATAACTTACTGAGAGGAATCGTTATGGGAAAATAGAAGATTCGAGTCAGCTGATGGAAACACTGGCGGAATTATCGTCAAAGCGTTTTAGGCATCATATTTGAAACGCTGGATTCCCTTATCGGGTCCCTCAGATACCGTTCATAAATGTAGGATCTTCTTGGAGTTATTATTCTGACATGTAGTAAAGCCAGTATATGAGCCTGTGATGGTGAAGTATTATTTAAAACTAAACCACAGTAGTTTTTTCCTGGTCTCTTCCGCCTCTCTTAAAGGACACATTTACACCAACAGCTGCATTTAGCTTCTGGATGACCTTAGCTGTGCATCACCCATCCCTCCCTTTACCTGCACTTAGCACCATAATGAACGCTTTTCTTCACTGACTGATGGATCTGTTAAGTGAATTTATCTTCGTCGTTCTCCTTGCCACCTCGAGTGCTAATGCTGGGTGTCTGAACCAGGATGGCTGTGGTGGTGGAAGTGGTTATAGAAGTCTAGATTTTGTCATGACGTTTGGTGACTGTGTTTTATTATTGTGAAGAACTTGCAGTAAATAAGGCGGCTGCGTGAATACTAAGAATACTAGATCACTTTACATTGTACCTGTTCTTGATATTATAAAAGGTAATTATGGTAATGATAAGAGTAATGATAATATACATATTTTGAGGTATGCTAAAGATTGTTAAATTTATGTTATTATTAATCTAGAAATGAAGTTAGCATGCTCGGGTTAATATACTATGTACTGTCACTCAATAAACTATCTGTACTCGGGGTGATCGATGAATTTCAGAATGAACACTGTGACTCCTGTTGTCTCAGTAGGGTTGTCAAAATCCTTCACCCGTTGTGTCATATTTTTTCAACACACTTTTGTAACGATAGTTTTTTGAGTGACTAAGCCATGGGTGTGTGTTTGTTTATTTACCATACAGAAGTGTTGGGTCATGCTGTCTCATACTCTGTACATTTACATTGTCCTGTTCATCAATACTCTCTTGCCCAGAAACTTCAACTCCTCACCCTGCCATTATCCAGACTCCCACTGTAAACATTAGCCAAATTTAATCTCAAATATCTGAATTCATTTACCTTATCATATGTTATCGTTCACATAGATAAAACACTTCCATCTTATGTCCTCATTGAGTTGATTTTGCCACACAGTTCTCCAGTGTTATTCTCATCTAACCTGTTTAAGTTATAGAAAGTCGTGTGTTTCTGCCTCCAGTGACTACCTGACTTAGCAACGTCCAGGTATGACACCACACCCACCCACTTAACCTTGTACAAGTCTGTGATCTTCTCCACCTCCACCTCTCTTGCCCTTCTATATGTCGGACATTCATATGACTTTGGTATTTCTGGCAGCCACAGATGTCTTGACTCAAGTATGATAGCCTCACACACTAACGTCCACACATTAGTCAAGTATGATAGCCTCTCACCTTTTGCCAGGTGGAAAAGATTCACACTCCCACTTGTTGGCCCTTTTACATGTATGGGATCGTCACGCACTAGCTCTCAGACACTGTACAAGAATCATAGCTTCACACACTAACTCTCAGACCTTCTACAGGTATGGGAGCCGCAGAAATGGCCGGCGACGCACGAGGTCCCGCGCCATAGACCCCGTGGGTGCGGCCTCCTCGTCGCAGAGTTCCTCTGACCTCAGTAGCCCCAACGAGTCCTGCTACAGCTTCGTGCGACGGGCCCTACAGGTAGCCTCCGACAATAGCCAGCAGGTTGATTGAGGCGGATAGAGCAGTGTTTGTTCCTCTGTGTTAATATCTACACTTCATTTTCCCCTTTTCTCTCCAGTAAAATTTTAAAGGTTGTGGCCATCTTTGATTTACGATCGGGATTTGAATTTTCCTGTAAACATAACTCAAGTCTTCCCATCCTCGCAGACGGGAGATGAAACCTGAGTCTCACGAGGTGGTGGCCCCAAGCTTTCCTAACACTTCCATCTTATCTCTCTCATTTGTGGGAATTTTAATAATCTGAACATCTTGACGCTAGTTTTTATATTAACCAAAAAAATTATTAGAATTTTGTTTTTGTCTGTAAACTAGATGAGAAAACAAACTGCTGTAAGATCATTTCCTTCTGCACTGCATGTTTCAGGGATCTAGATGCAAGTTCACCTATTTTTTTCTACTAGATTATATTCACACATGCTTTGAGATACGGTCCATTTAAGGAGATAAAAAAAAAATAGCCTTAGCGTTCTAGTATCGAGAAAATAGCGCGTAGGGTTGTTGCTGCTATTGGAACTTAAAACATGGAACCATACCTGTAGTTACTGAATGTATTAATGAACGTACATATTGTCTTAGTCAACGTTCTGTATATATGAATAATGTTAGAAAAATCCCATAGTACTGAATGAATGTATTGCCTGGTTGGTAGTGATGTATAATGAACAAACTTATACATAAAAAACATCGATATTGCATGTATAGGGAAGGAAGGTATAGTGTATTTTATGATAGTGGATAGTGATATTCTTAAGCATGGAAATATTATTACAGTGAACGTATAATGAAGACCTACCATCCTGCCTTCTGTATGTGATGATAATGCAATGTCAACAGTGGTTATAGTATTTGGCAGGATAGTATAGCAATATATAGTGATTATAGTATTTGGCAGGATAGTATAGCAATATTGTAGTGATTACGGTATATATCAACTTCCCAAATGGTGTTACCTGTATAATATTATAGGTAGCCACTGCAGTATATCTTAAATGGTATATTAACTAGTATATGGCTCAGCATTCTTATTAGTAATGAAAATTTAACACCCAGAGTAAAAATCTACCATTCTTACATCGTCCAAGTGGTATAGTAAAGGTTTTCCAATAGCTGAACTTAATGAGATAGACTTAGTTTTTTGGTCTTGAGAAGTAAGAATCGAGAATGGAATGACATGTTACATTATGTTAGCGTTCTGTCGACTCAAGGTTCAGACTCGTGAACCCGAAGCAGTAGACATGTGTATTATTTTCTCCATGGATGTTTATTGTTCATGAATCTGAATCTAGTGGTTCATGAAGATAGCAGGAGAGTCGAGAGGATTTATTTTTTAAGCGATTGTACAAGATGGTGAAAGTGTATCATTCTGTGTAGAGATAAAGCATTATTGTTGGTGATACTACACTAGAGGGCGTATAGGCTTCAGAAATATACAGCTTAGAGACGTAACGAGATGGCGGTCTAAGTTGACATACAGTATTTCGGTTAAGTTGACAGGCGCATTGGGGCTCTGAGCTCTGAATTGCACACAGGGATTACTCTGTATTTACCAGTATAACAAACGATATTTTTTTGCAGAGATATCCAAGGTTGATTCATTGAGTAGCATTAGATTAAAACACGGTGTAACAAGGTAATATATTTTCTTTGTTTTATCTAAAGGTTCAAAGCGAAATGGAAATAATCTTTGAGTTAGAAGATATGATTACTTTTATTTTTTGCTATACTACACAGGAAATATTCTAACAAATTCATTTTAATCAATAAAACTGCATTTCAATTATGTGTTTAGGTATTTATATATACGTAGAAGGATTTAATATATTTTAATAGCTTCAACTCCTTAAAGAAATCCTACGGCCAGGTGTTTGAGGTGCAGTAATTTGACACACACACACACACACACACACACACACACACACACACACACACACACACACACACACACTGACGAAAATTGAAGATAAAAAAGTCTACCCTCGTATCTTTCAACAAATGAAAAGTGACAGTAACGAAAAATAATGTACACTTATGGAACAAAATTCTCTCAATATATTATGACAAGAAGGAACATCTACTGTTTATTTAGTCAGAGAAAATGATTGATAAAAATTGAAGGAAAGGTAAGATTTATTTTTTTGCATGGTAAGTTTTGTGATTGAGGCTACAGGTCTCTTGTAAAGGTATGAAGGTATTTGGTAATTAACGTTGGATCACCTGAAGATTAGCGCCCCCTCAGGTTATTTTATCTTAGGTTTATCCGCTGAATTGCTAACCTAACCTAACTTAACTTATCCTAACTTACCTCATATATTCTATCCTAATCTAACACTTCCTAACTTCACCTAACACAACCTAACTTAATCTAAGCCCCTTAAATATCATTAGGCTGTACAATCATTGGGTTAAATAGATTGGAGGGGTTAATTCTTCAGGTGATCCCAAACGTCTACTCTAACATAACCAACAACATTTTGGTACTATTTCAAGTTCTCTCTAGTTACGCTAAAGGGACGTACTGTACATGTTTTGGTCGTGTTTTAGTCGTGTTTTGGTCGTGTTTTGGTCGTGTTCTTTCTACCAGAGTGTGTGTGGGTTGACCTGTCTTCCACTCCTTGTTGATTCTGGACACGTCACCTCATCATAATTTCCGTTTTGTTAATCTGGATTACATGAAGATTACCCTCCCCAGGTTATTTAATTTTAAAGTTTAATCGACGTAATGTTAATCTAATCTAGCCTAATCTAACTTGATGCTAACCTAACTTAAGCTAATGCTAACCAGACTTAACCTAATGCTCACCTAATTTAACCTACTCTAACCTAACGTAACCAATCTTAATCTAAGTTACCCTAATCTTACCTAACGTAACATTACTTAACGTTCCCTAACCTAATCTAACCCCCCCCCCCCTCCCACCTTTTCCACATAGCATTAAGGAGGAATAGCCTAGAGGGGGGGGGGGGAGGAGGTGGAGCTAATCCTCATGTGATCCGATCTTGTTGCTGGGGGGTTGCTTGGCCTAACCGAGTCTTTGATCTCTTCCTCTTTATTCTCTGGGGGATCGACTCCTCTTCCGGGGGGGGGGGAGGGGATTCGACTCCTCTATCGGGGGGGAGGGAAGGGGGGTGGGTTCGACTCTTCTACCATCTCCACTTTTTTTTACTCAGAGATAACGTTGGCATGTGTGGATGTTTACCGATGTTCTGTTGCCTAACGTTATTCGTGTATAGTATATCTCTGATTGTGTGCATGTGTGGGGTCTTTTGTGTTGCTCTACGGAAGACTTTTATATTGCCATTTTTTGTGAGTTGAGAAGAATTAATGTACAGTCTAGGTTGATTCTGAATAATGTTGTGTATAAATGTTTAATACTTGTTTTGGTGTTTAAAATTTACGTTATTTTGAGAGTTAGTTTTGTGCTGTACTGAATATTTCCTGTACACAGAAGGGGTCGTGAGAGGGGCTGGCAACTAGTAAGCCTCCCATAATCCCCAGCACCAAGCTTATCGTACAGTGTTGCGTCGTACTTTGCCTGCCATTAAGCAGTAATACGTCAATTTATGAAATATATTCGTCTTTATTACGATGGTTTAAGTTTTAGCCAAAATTAGGTCAATGATTGTTTATGTTGAATTACAGTAATTGCACATCTGGCAGCAACGCGTGCCTGGCAACAGCTGATAAGGGGGTGGAGGTCCTCTCTGCCTCCCTCTCACTTGTGGGGATATGATACTGCCATTAAGGAAGCTGTTATTGTAGAGTTATCTCACTAATGTATGCTAACCTCAGCCTTGTGTTCAGGGTTAAGTTTAAGGGAGCTTGATATCCTGCAACACTGGAGTAAGACTGGTGCGCAAATATTGTTCCACCAAGAGAAACTACGTTATAGTACCTGTCACATTATCTCAGTCCTCCATTACTCACAGAAAACCATTCTTCCTGCGCTGCAGAGAACTTCCGTGTTGGCTGGGAGTGGAGCCATTAAAGGAGCTCATGATGGCGGTGAGGGTAAAACTAGGGACATTTTAAGGGGGAAACAAACTTCCCTTTACAAAACAACGGGGAAATTATATCCAGTACATCAGCCAAGACAGACGGACGGTCATTGGGCTGAGTAACGCAACTACATGGGAGAAGACTGAGCAAAATAAGAGGTACACCACATCACAGTACACCTCTATATGTCATTGTTGTATGCAGTACTGAGACATTACCAGGGCGCACGGTGTTGGTGAAGCCCCTGAGTTGAGCCCCCAACTCCAGGGGTAAGGCATCAAAACCTCCAGTCAAAGTCAAGAGATTTTGTTCTGGTCCACCAACTACAGTTTAAGACTTTGTTATGGGTATATTTTCCTCACGTTACTCGGTGTTTGGGCAGTTTTATATCCTGATCATTCCGTGGTCATGTTTTACTATGGACGAGAGTTTACCGATCATCAGCCTTGACGTTCAGTACTGAGAAAACTTCCTGGTTCCTCTAACATCACAGGAACTAGAGACATTTGTACACTCGTGAATGATACTCCTAACCGACTCAACAGAAGTTCATATCACTTATATTTAACACCATATATCTTTCAGGCTTCTTTTTCAATCGTTATGGCAGCAATAAGCCATTAAGATAATTATTGAGACAGTTAGTGTATTATAATTTACTGTTGCTCATTATAATTACCCCCGAAATCATCAGGACACCGTAAAGTGATCCCTGTCCTTCTGCTTTAATAATTTACTGAAACACTTAATATATACTAAATCTCACCTGTATATAGTTCAAATTAATTTATATGTTTCGATAAGAGATCTCAAAGAACAAGGCGGCGAGGAATAGATTGGAAATGTGTTAGAAATTTATATTATGATGTATTTTGTTTTCAGGATATGTAAGATTTTTTCACATCAATTTATATACTTCCTTCTCCCTCTCCTTCCCCCTCCTCCCCCTCTCTCCTCCTTTCCCCCTTCCCTCTCCTCCCCCTCTCTCCTCCTTTCCCCCTTCCCTCTCCTCCCCCTCTCCTCCCCCTCCCCTCCTGCCCCACGAAAAAAAAAAATTATAAAATCGTCTTGGTTAATTTTTGTGGACTAGTTACCCTAAAAATATCGTTATCTCCTGAAGCGGCTGTCCTGTACTGTGTGAGTTTTCAGCCGCTTTAAGGCGAGACAGGGGACAGAAGAACAGCCGAGACGGGGAACAGGAAGAACTACAGATTGACAGATAATAATAATAGACGGAGCCTGTCACTTCTCTTAGTTTACTCATATGTTTGTGTGTTAGTAATGTGACTTTTAACGGACTTTCATCTGTATATAGTTCGTTAGATGGAGGTTTCATATATAACGGGTCCTCGATATAACGAACTTCCATCTATATAATGTATTTGATGGGTGTTTCACATTTAACGGACCCTCGATATAACTGATTTTCTTTTCCATTTAACGGATTTCCTCCTCCATATAACGGATTTCCTCCTCCATATAACGGATTTCCTCCTCCATATAGCGGATTTTCCCCCTCCATATGGTCCGTTAAATAGAAGCTTCACTGTATCTCTCTTTATAACTGATTGCATGAGACTTTTGATCACCTTAGGGCTTCTAGTTGCCTCTAGTAATCCCTGTAAGTCAAGCCTCAGTATCCTGTACTCCCACTGCCTCCCTGCTACGTCAGCCCCTCCTTCAGATGTCATGTACATTACTTACTACCTCGTCGGTGTTGAACCATCTGAAGGTCTTGCAAGGTCTTTTATAATGTATTTCATCTTTTTTTTAGTTGTTTTTTTACATAGTTGAAGCAGTAACTTGTGTGCTTTTTCCTGAGTAGATTGTTGTTGAAGAGCTTTGTTAATTCTGTGGATGTCTTAATAACATGTTTGGTTTATCACTGTTTTTTTGTTGTTCTCTCTCTCTCTCTCTCTCCCTCCTCAGCATCTCACCCTCACCATTTCTGCTTCAATGCTAGCATGTCTACTTTTACCATTTTTACTATTTGTGATGTTCTTACTCTTTGATAATGTTATAAATGAAATACAGAAAGAGATTTGGGTATATATTGTCCATCTTGAGATATATTTGCTAGTTAATCATGAGATAATAAGATACTGAGATACTCTGAAGTTAATGATAATCGATTCCTTTCTTGTTTATATCTGTGGTTATTTGGCAGAAGCTGACCAGCAGTCGTCGCGGGTCGTCTGCGTCAGGCAGGTCTTGGTTCATGCATGGCGGAAGCCTCACGGCATTTAGATCTGACAGCCACTCCCTTAGCATGGAAGTTGGAGGAGCCTCAGAGCCTCGGCCCTCCTTCAGCGAGGGCCAACGCCATTCAGTCAGCAACGATGGTTCCCTGGACTCGCAGGAGAACCTGGACGATGTGCCTATTGAGCTGCGACATCTGGAGCCTGATGACCCGGCGCTCCTCGACATTCCTCTCTCCCCCGCACCTCCCCTGCACACCACCTCCGCCTCTGTCGCTGGGGACCATGACAGTAAGGCCAAGTCTAAGAGCCTGACGGACCTAGTGCAAGCGTCGCCGCGATCACCGGGGAATCCCCTAGGACCTTCGGGGACATTCTTGGCAAGGAAAAAATCCATCAGTCGGGAAGCACTGGACACCAAGAGAATTAGTGAAGTGCCGAGCAGTGTGTTGCGCTCTAAGTCTAGCTCCTCTTGTCTCTCTCTCTCTAGTCATGAAATCTCGATTGAAAGTTCAAAAGTAGTGCCGGTGGTGAAGGGGTCTGGTGAACAGCGGGGTGGTAGTGAGGACATAAAGAAAGACACTGTGGTGGAGGAGCAGTGTGGTGAGGAGGGGGGAGGTCCACAGGTGAGTAGGAAAAGACCTACCCTTAAAAAACAAAAAGCCTCTATTAATGAAAGTGACGTAAGTGATGTAGAAACACCTATAGTTATAGAAATAAGTAAAGCTCCAAAAGCCTCGGAAAGTGTCGCTGTGCCTGTTGCAACGGATGATAAGGACCATTTAAGTATCCCAAAAGGACTAGGTATAATAAAACAAAGTTCACTCAATGATGAATTTATATGTATAGATAGATTTTTAGAAAAAGAAAAACTAAAACAGAGTATTCAGAAACAAAGTTCACTCAACGAAGACTTGATATACGGGAATAAAGAGGAGAAGCAAGAGACACTGAGAGAGTCATTATTTACGGTTCAGTTTAAAAGACTTCAGAATATACGTGAAAGCTTTCAGAGACTACGAACTGCAAGTCTTGATCGGTTTGAGAGAGAAAAGTCTGATTCCTCCCTAAAGAAAGGTATTGTTAAGCTCTTACAGTCCTGGAAGAGTGAGATCCTGGTAACTAAGGAGTCCAGACCGACCTCTGGCGAGGAGTCTGACCAGGAAGATGACCACCAGGAGTCTGGGGACGTGGACCATCAGTTAGACGAGAAACACAACGAGACCAGACCTAGAGCTCAAAGTATAAACCAGTTGGGGAGGTCCAGTGATGGCAACGATACTCTGGCTGATAAGGCAAGGACGTGTGTGATGGAGAAAAAGTTCTTAGGCAGAGAACCGAGTGATAGAAAATCTTCCCGCGAGGAAAGTTCCGACAGTTCGAAAGAAAACAGTTTTCAGAGCGACACTAGTCTTGACTCTGAAGACAGCTGTGTGTCTGTGATATTTATTCCCAAGCCAGGTCAGGCTGGTATTAATGGTACTGACAAGGAACGGAACCGATCTGTTTCCTCAGAGTCTTCAGAAGGCTCTGATAAACAACATTCCCCAAAGTCACCCAAGTCGCCTAAATCACCTAAATCTCCAGGTCCCGGTGGCCGATACTTCGCTCCATCGCGCTACTTGGGAGCTAAAGGAGGGGTTAAGACAGGGCCAAAGATGGGCACCCAAGTTCTGGGAGGGCCGTCGAGACCTGACCAACAACAGCGTATCAGTCCTCCTTCAGATGCCCCGCAGGATATTCCAGTCTCAGTCCCTAGTCCTTTACCAATTCCTGAAATAACAAAAAGTGAGTCTACCGTTAGTCGTGAAGTGCCAACTATCCGTACGGTAGCCACAACAACGCCGAGACCTCTAACTGGGCGCGGTGGAAGCCTCGGGCGTGTTATAAGCCATAGTGGGACAACACCTCCTGGCACACCACCACCAACCATGTCTTCACCCGGAGGTTCCTATTTCTCTCATATAACGGTTCCCAAAGCTGTGCCTACGGAATCACCGCCTCTGGTTAGGAAATCTACCAGTGAGGTGCCCCCTGATCCAAAGAAATCCCCAACTTCCACTAAGCCAACTACCTCTGTAAAGGCTCCTACCTCGACACAACCCTCCCAGCAAACCTCTTCACAGCTGAGTAAATACATACCTAAATACGAACCACAAGTAGTGAAGCGAGATACCAGCTTCACCCAACAGCTCTCGTCACTTCTTCTGGGTGAAAACGTGGAAATAATTCGAAAGACTGGAAGCAGTGGCAGCCGGAATGTGCAAATTGTACGCAAGACTGTGCCTCGCTTCTTGACCTTTGATGTCTTTAACCCTGAGACTGACGACCTAGACAGTGACTCCTCAGCCAGCTCCTCCCCCAACTCAGGGAGCTCTGTGATTGAACGTGGCTGGCCCACTGAGAGAGACATCGAAGAACTAGACCGTGAGATTAAACGTCGAGAAGAGGAAGAACGTCGTCGTCCTGTGCCTTCCTCAGGGGCGGCTGCTACCGAAAGGGTCATACCGCCAGCTCCTGAGATGCCCAAATTATCCTTAGTCGAAGACGTTCACCGTATGGACACAATAAGTGAAGATGCTGGCGAACATTCAGGTAAGATTTCACTCACGGTAGATGCTTAGTGTACTAACCTGATAAACCTTTTAGTATTACACAGGCTGTAGACCTCACCTAAAGTTAGAAGCTATAGGCTGAGTCTATTGAGTACCCAAGTGACTAAACATCTTAACCCATCTTGGTGTTGAACATCTAACAGTAGTCCTTTAGACATTTAATGAAGTATTGTAGGTGTTGTTATGGTCGAGGCGGAAGTGAGCATAATTGTGGTAAATTATAGTGACTCATATTTTATTTTATTACATTAATTCAGAAACTTTAGTACAAGTTTAGATGCAAGTTACAGTGCAGGTACAGTGAATACAGTACCATCACAATACACCTCACAAGCACAGATAATAAATTACAATAAACACTGGAATTTTAGTTTGATTGGATTTGTGTATAATATTTACAAATTACACAAAACTCCATCTCAACAGGAACTGAGTTAAACGGAGCAAAAACAGACAAGAAGAGGGGGTGTAGAGTACCACCCTCGCCTCTAGTGGTTAAGTCCCAGCCGCTCCCTAAGACGCCCTCCAGGTCCACCTCCCTCACTAGATCATATATCGAGCCGGCATCCATAGGTAACTCTTGCCATAGTACCTTATTCCATCTAGATCCTTTATTTCTTCTTTTGCTAAATACCTAATGTAGTTTTATTATAGAATATTGTCATGTAATATCCTTAAAACAACCTAATACAGGTATCACAGTATAGTATATCCTTAGGTAGACCTTCTATGATGTTATACTATTGTCTGATTATTATATAGTGATCCAACACTTAATGAAATTGTTTCTTTGACATAAAATATAAATATTATATAACGATAGACTAAAATTATCTTGGCTTAAAATTAATAATTATTCCAGTCAGTGCCATGGAGTAAAAAGTATTTAGCAGAGTAAATTAACTTCACTACCTCCACAGGAATCGCAAGAAGAGAGCTGGAGTCCATGAGACAGCGGTCAGCCAGCGTGGCCAGCACAGGTGCTGTTAACGTGGACAAGAAGCTGGAGGATGGATCAAAAGTGTCCACTTCATCCCCGTCCTTAATGGCAATAACCAGCAGTAGTACGTCGTCGCTTGATTCTGCCATAGAACCAGTCCTGAAGAGAAGCCCCAAAGCCAGACGTAAACTCACCATAGGTCACCTAGATCAGCCATTGCCTTTACAACACACAGTAGAACATAAGCCAGAGACAAAGAAGCCCTCCAGAAGTCCCGACTCATTCTTAGAGAGACAGAGTTTCAGAAGTCGGGTCCCTGAACGCCACCAACAAAGCAAGGCTCTCTCACCCCTGGGGCCAGACACCGTCGGGAGAAGCGAGATGAAGCCATGGGCCGAGGTAGCCATCAAGCCTATAACCGAAACAGTGAATCTTCCACCACACACTGCCTGGAGAGGAAAATTTTCCCCAGAAAGTATTTTGAAGGGAATCTCAGAATTTGATAAATCCTCAGGACAGAAGAAGAGCCAGGAGGCAAAGAAGGGTGCGTTGGAGTTGCCCTTTAGTTCTCCTTGTAAGTCTTCCCTCTCCCCCAGCAGTAGTGTGTCCTCAACGTCTTCTTCAATACCCCGAGATTTGGGAAAGGAGGATCCAATGTCAAGGAGTCCTCTTCTTAGTTCCCCAACACTGTCGACCAGCAGCGGTGAGTCTCGATCTGGCTCACATGCAGCCATGTCCTTCTTTCGAGAAAATCCATTTTCGTTTGATATGTTCAAAATGAATCGCAGCGAAAGCAGTTTACCATTGTTGAGTCCAGAAGAATCACAACCTAACCATGGCACTTTTAAAGAACCAGCAAAACCAGTTGTACTTAAAGAACCTAAACGAAATAGCAGAGTTAAATTAGATATAGATGAGATAACAAAGGAAGCCAAGCAACGCAGCGCTCCCATACCAAGTAAGAGTCCTACCAAAGAGAGTGACAACAAGGACGACGGACCCATTAAACCAAGAAAACCCCATGGTAGTTCCTTAAAGGTGAGGATAGAGGATAACAAGCAAAAGGATAGTGGGACTGGTAAAAAAAGCACGTGTCGCTTATGTGCACGAGAGAATGACAAGCGACAGAAGAAAAAGAAGCAGGAGCAGCTGGCTAGTGTACTCGGGTCTAAGGAACAGCAGTTAGGCATCTCCACTAAAAAACGATCTACGTCTCAGGGAAAGGCAGATGGCTGTCGAAGAGGAGAACTTAAATCACAGGGTTCCCTTGACTCGGCGAGAGAAAAAGAGTCTGCAGCGTCAAAGTCCTCGCCACCTTTGGTTCGCAGCGGCTCCTTGGACTTGGAGAAGGCAGAACGAAATCAGAAGGAGGGTAGTTTGAGTCGTGACGCATCTTTATCCACATCACAGGACTCCCTTCAAAGCGACATGGGCGGGGCACCAACACTACACCGCTATTACCATGTGTTCCGTGAGGGAGAACTGGACCAACTCATTGAAAAATACGTGCACAACCTCCACATTATCTCCTCGTACTACGACCACGCTAACTGGTGCGTTATTGCGGAAAAAGTACAGGTGTGGACTATATGAAGGAAGACTGTGTCCAGGTATTATGTTAAATCAACAGAAGGTGAAATTCGTCTTCGCTGATAAGTGGGCTTTGTGTTGACAGGACATGAAGCAGACTTATAGCCAAAACTTTTATTAGACTAAGGGAGGGTAAGTGTTGCACATTAACTGTCTATCAGGAAGTGTATCACAGTGATAAGAAAAGCCTTTGTGTTGAAGTAACAAAGGTCGTGTTCTTTTTTCTAACATAAGTTCCCTGGCTGGTATCTCTCCTCACATAAAGTGGTGTTGTCATCTGGGTTTGGCTACACAGGAAATGGACACACCTAGTCCTCTACTCACATGAACCAAGTTTTTTGTCTGATTTGATTATGAATGGTACACACACACATATCCACAGATTCTATTGTTCATCGGTGTGTTAGTCAATGTTTACGGCGGATTGTCACATATCTGAATTTGTCCTGGAACAATGAATAAATATTTATGGTGGATTAACAAACATATCTTATAACAGTAAAATCAAGAATGAATATATTTATAGATATATATATTTATCAAATTGGTCGTTTTGTAGAAGGAAGTGACGATATCCAGTGATCCCCCTCCCCAAGTTCGAGTTGTTGATGCTGTCTCCTGTCCAGTGTAGACAAGGTGCTACCGTGTGGTCATCTCGTGAGCTGAAGCGGGTTGGCTACTTCAGGCTTACACTAAACTCTTAGCAACAGTTCAGACTCATCCATTATAAAAACAGAATAATTATGTGCATGAGAGACCATTCATAGTCTCCATAAAGGCTTACAGGTGATAAGAGTCTGAGTGAATGTTTTTGTTAAGAGTATGGAAGTCTTTCTGTATGTGTGAGGGTACTTGTGTGTCTGTATGACTTTTATGTACATCTTGGCATGTTGGGTCAATAGAGATGGATTTCTTGCTGACTTGGGAAAAAAAAAATTGAATTGGTATTATTTTCGTTTGTCCAAGAATTTATTAAACTATTACTGTAATTTGTCTCTTTTAACTGTACGTAAAAAAATGATGATATTTGACATTGAGAGATTGGTAATTGTCATGTCTCTCTTTTCGTCTTATTTTAAAGCTTTTGGTGTGTGAGGGAAATATAGTGTGGTAAGTAATAAGGTCTCCAGTTAGACTTAAGACACTCTCCTGCCTGGTACTGTAGGTTCCGAACATTTTATATATTATCTGTCTTGTTCACAACATTCTCGCCAAAAACAGAGTGTTGGAGGGTGCAATGAAATGAGGGAACAAAGTAACCAAGTTAAAACTCCTATTACTTTCTAGTTTCTCCAGTAATTTAACATAATGAATTTGCAGTTTAAAAATAACTATGTTCTCCATGGAATTGATTTGAAATAGTAAATGAAATAGAATTTTTTTTATTTTTTTTTCAAATTTGAGGTACTTTTGGTCTCATATATGATGCTTATATTTTTCCTTGGACAGTAGATTCTTACTTCAAATTTCTGTCATAAGATCAAAGCTCACACCCACTGCCTCCTTGCGGGTTAAGAACCACATTATGGCTGTTGCAGGAATATTGAATCAATCTTCTAAAAAAAAAAAATTATTGGCTGTCTGTTGCCTTCAGTCAACATCTCTTTCTCTCCAAACTTCTAACTAAACAAGCAGATGATTGCCAAATAATGTTGCCAAAGAGATTATTTCTTATTTGAAATATATATATTTTTTCCCCATAAAAGCCCTAAGAAAAGTATGTAATGTACACTTTAAATCGTTGAACACAATGTGAATGCTTACTTTAATATGTGTAAGGACTTCTGTTGGGATGTACTGTACCACAAACTCGTGAAGATGATGTAACGCCTCACTATTTGTCATGGTTTGTGGTAAGATGTTTTATATGAAGATAGGATTTTTACGGTCATGTTTTGCATGAATGTTTGTTTAATAAATTTATGACAAGTCTCAAGTATGTTGATTCTTGGTACGGGTCTTGTGAGGTTTTGTACTGTGAGGGCGAGAGTCGAGCCTAGAGGTATCTTAGCATCTACAACAGAGCTCATGTAGTCCATCATATTGTAGGTCAGGAAAACAACATGTAGAATGGTGATACATCGATTGATTTTACAGTATTTAAAAAAAATTCTTCCACCGAGAATATTTGATAAATATATAACCATAGTGCTTCAGGGTACATTTGAGATTGATTAAAGTAATCTTGAAATTTAAAAAAAAACTGACATTTATATATCAACAGCAAAATGACATTACAGAGTTTATTGATGCCACCAGTACTAAACATAGAGACGCTACATGGCTCAGTGTGATGGCTCTGACCGGGCCGTGAGATAAAACATTGCCATTTACTGCTGGTGATATTTAAAAGTCAGATCCTTGCATTTTAACCTGACACGGTAAACACTTGCTATCATAGAGCAAATATTTATAACTTAGAAGGATGTCACAATGGTATTACTGTCTATGGTCACGGGTTACGTTAGGTTTATATGACATAATTGTCAGTGATGTTTTATGTTTTAAGGTCTATTATGGTTAATGTTAACTACAGGGTCCGTCACTCAAACATAATATCCCAGGTCATAATTGATGTCACAAGGTTATATTGCTGATTAAATTCATAAGAGTGATGTCACAGGGTCCATTACGCACGGCTGATGTCACAAGGTTACAGATGGTGTTTGTGTCAGGTTCGATGTTGTATTTTTTTAGGGTTAAAGGGGAAAGGGATAGTCTATAAGCACGTCATGATCTCTATAGTTAAGTGAACTGATATACAGGAACTTGTTGAAGTTTAGGAGGGAATAACACGTGAAATTTGAGTTAGTGAAGGTCGTACGCTGGAGAAGAGACTAGGATATGTTTTTATATATTATACAAACATTTGAAGCTACGTGGTTATCGTGTTGTGTGTACTGTGAGCTGTAGGGCATCTCCACCTGTGTCTTGGGGGGGGGGGGGGAGGGTAATGTGTAAAGGGGAGATGTTCTATAGGGATTGAGGAGTGACGTTTAAGGGGTGTTTGGGGAAGGGGGAGGTAGTACGAATCGTCACAAGGAGTGGTTTTGAAGGGGTTAGGGGGTGATTCACAGGTGGGGGTGACAGGATGGTTTACATTAATAGTTAAAGGTATAAACGTATAATGTAATGAGGTATGATAGGGAAGAGATAAGGGAAATGAAAGATTCTGTAAGAAGAGTGAGGAACGATGGGTTAGTTCCACAATGATAGATACGTAATAATTCAAACTGTGAAAGACCTTTACTTAATCTGTCAATTATTTATTTATTATTATTTTTTCCATCTGGACGCGATATATCACCATAGATACATGTTACTTAGTGAGATTCACAAGGGTGGGGGAGCCCGACTCTCACATCCACCGTCTCCCCACGAACGATCCACAGACTACACCACACCACTACTTCCTTCATTACTTTATCATAATTCAAGTTTACGGTTCTCGTAATAATAATCTTTTAGATCACTTCTATCTAATAACTTCTCCGATTTATACTAAATTGTGGAATGAGTTTTCTTTTCATGTAAATTCATAGTTTCAAGCGAATTCTATGACACACTGGCTAAATAAAAGCGCGACCAGTCCGAGGATGTTTTAAAGTCGTTCACGTGATGTAACCATTTTATACTATGTGCTTTTGTTCAAGTAATGGTCATGGAATTCGCTTTGACCTCTTACTCTCCTACCTGATATCTAGACCTACCTTATCTTTATATAAACTCATTCTCTGTAATACATAGATAACTATCATCATGACAAGAAGGTAATAATGTTTCCAGCAAAACTCTGTATATTAGAAGTACGAGCCCCACACCAATGACTACCTTAGAGGTGGTAATTAATGTGTCTTGGATATCACATACACATTACCCCAGTATGTAAATATTAACCTTGCTGTTGATCCCACCAGCGCACTCTTCTGCCATTCTCAGACGGTCGCGCCCAGAAGCTCACGCCCACCTTCTGCTGTAAGGAAGATACTCCTGTATATTAGTAATGGAAGACCATCCTGATAGTGGATGTGGGATGAACCTCTGGCGCGACGCACGGGACTGTAACACGAGACGCCCCGCGATAATGGCGGCGTCTCTTTGTTAATTGTACAAACTGTAATATAAATTATGAATTATTTATGGAATCTTTCATTTTCCTGTACCGAAGCTCTAATTTTTATCAATATGATCTCGACAAAATTGCTTTCACATTTAGTTAGTCTAGAGTTTTTGCCTTCCCGTTAATTTTATTATATTTTACGCATTAAAAATGAATGCAAAGTGTATGAGTATGGACCACAAGACAAGTGTGTAGGTCAAAGTTGTCCAGATATACGATAACTATCAGTCACTTACGATTACTTTAACTATATCTCATATTAAATCAGATTGTTCAAAATAAATATCTTTCCTTATAATATTTCCAATATTCTCTCTTATTGAGTGTCGCAACGTTAAGATAGAAAATCAGTTAAGATCATGCGAACGGCTATAGCAAAAAAGAGCTACGAAAACAATACTAGAATAGCATTTATAATTGTTTATATTCATGATGTCTTGGCTTCTAGTGTCACCCACTGACAGCATATTAAAAAGAATTCAAATTCTTCTCACACTGGAATAAAGATAACTGTGTACTATACATTACCTTAATTTTCACGTAAGCGTAAGTTATTTTGTGAAGGATTGTACGATAGTTCGTTTAGATGGGTGTTATCAATAGGTCAGCCGCCAGTTGACTTTTGACTCTGGTGGTGTAAGGAAGGTGCGCTCGGGGATGTAACTTCTAGACGTCAACACCTTTAAATTAGTGCATGGAGCCTCCTCTCCTTCCATCATGGACTGGAACAACTCTGGAATTGCGAACCTTCTAGTGGCATGGCTGGGTGAGTAATGGTGTTCGTAATCATCTCGTTAGCTCATGGTTAGTCTGTTCTTTGATATAAACTTCATTGCCCTTAAGGAAGAAACTTGAGGGTTAAAAGACTTGATAAACACTTTGGAAGAGCCAAGACATACAAGTTGATTCATAGTTAATTTGTAGTGGGTTTTTTTAATTAATTTTCGTAACAGAATTAATAATTGTTAGATGTTCAAATTTGATAAAGAAAAAAGTATTGGAAATTAGCCGAAGTGATGAGTCTCCCATTTCACATAATGTGGTAGGATAAAACAAAGGGTAATGGCGGTTAAAGGCAGAAACACCATAAAAAGAAAAGATAATAAAAAAAAAAAATACAATAAGGAAGTGCATCAGAGTTACCCAAAACTGAAAGAAGTTTTCTGTGAGAGGAACAAAACACTGAAGGGGAAACTCTGTCATTTTTTTTGGGTGGCCGGGGAGGTTTAGTGGACTGTGGCTCCTGAATCTCTCTAGTCGTACTTAATTATGATTTATCCTGGAGCAAATGACAATTAATAAAATGAAAGCAAGACTTGTTGTACCATAGCTTGATGTTTTAGTAAGGAAAGTGGGCGGGTTAACAACACGGGTGATCATATTCTGTGTTGGTGGTGAAACGTGACTGGCTGGTGGGTGGGGCGGCTCTGTTGGGTAACTTAATTGCACAAAATGGATGATAATGACGATGAGGAGTAACTAACACATACAACACACAATCTTTGTTTTTTTTATTAACCCAAACTACGTATTGTATTTTGGTCTTTATCCGCACTTTAATCTGTTACCGTGAATCTCCAGGGATGAATTACATGAAGAGTAATATTTTGTTGTATTTTTATTGAATTGCCAAATGTTTTGATACACCACGGTGCTCCAGTGTCCTTTGTTGGTGGTCTTAATGGCGTTGCAACAGCTCCATTAACGTTGAAACTAGTTAACCCATAACTTAATGGTGCTTTTTTAGGGTTGTTTGGTGTTGTCTTTACACTATTATGTTGTATAACTGGATGGGTTAGGTGAGAAGGGTCAAAATAGACGCTTTACGGTTATAACCTTGATTTTCAGACATGCGCTCGTACCACCGGAATTGTGTTTAAATCGACACCAGGAAATCAGTTTTCATGGGCTGCAGCTGTTCGTAAATTCCTAAGGTTATAATAAATGTTTATACATGTACAAAAGTTTTTCTTGGCACTGCAGCGTCTGGCGATATATAAATCAAATCATTATAATTGCTAGGCTTGCTCGCGTCCGGGATAAATTCTTTGTTTATTATGCGCTGGTGTACCTGTCCACTGAGAGTGCGGAAAGATAAGCCGTCCTCTGCCCCCCCCCCCCCCCCCCTCACAAGTGGAGCTGCCATCGGCGGATTTAGTTGCTATCGTGTGGGCAACCTGGAGCGGTGAGGGCAGCAGCGGTGTCAATGCTCCGGCTCATCGCACTGCTCGACAATCTCAGATCCTGAGAGACGATACGTAATTTATTTGACAACACCTCGAGCGGTTGGTCTACAGGGCTGGCGATGATGCTACACTGGCCTCACGCAGGACACATTGTCTTCATAGGTTACGTATGGTGTTTAAAATTTCGCCCGAAGGTAAAATTATGAATGAATTTTTAACGCCAGAAAGCCTCGGTGTCATAGCCTGAGGAATTTTGGGTGCGTCTTCCAGCACTGCCATTTACCAATATTTGACATTATTATATCACTAGGGAGGTACAAATTCCAGCGTATGTCATACACGATACACACTTTATACTAATCATGAATAAACGCCAATATAATTCTGACGAAATGTTACCAAATAAATGTGGAATAATTGTGACTAAACATGTGGCAACGTTCGCCATGGTCGTTCACTTGTAGTGTGGCCAGAGGTTGCCTGTGAGAAACTCGCCGCCTGTTTTTATCCCTGGAACATTAGATGGCCCTCGGCGACTGGCACGTGGATGTTCTTTTAAACAATAAATGCATCTGGCGAAAGTTAAAGAAAATTATTAAAGTAACAAGTATTTTGCTTGACATCTAAGACGTCAACCACACATAATTTTTGTAAAACTTGGAATTTGTAAACTAAATATACTGGATTTTGTTTTATGTTTTAGATATATGGAATTAGCCGTCTCAACACAGGCTTGTAAAACAGCGTTTGTGTCTAACAAGAGTGAGGGTTGCAGGGAGCGCGGCAACTGTGGCGGCGGCTGGCTGGGATACTCTAATGCGAGGTGCTGAGACCACAGCGGCCCTCACAAGTTAGTGTTGATCCTGAGGCCGCCGAGGACGCAACCCGGCCGTAGTGTGCTCGCTAACTCCATTACCTGGATTGTTTTCACCGCCTGTCATGATTATCTCTCAAACCCGAGTTTCTCAGTTGATATAACCGCTTACCAAAAAGTGCAATATTAAACGCGGTTTGTTGTGTTTACTATGAGTGTGTGCCTTGTAAGGTGCAGTGTTTATGTGTGACAAGTGCATGCTTATACCTAACAACTGTTCAGAGGTAAGTGCTACTTGTTTTTTCTGTTCTTGGCTGTTTAGAGACAGGCTTCATCTTGTCAGTTTATCCTCAGGCTAGATCAGGTAAATACCCATTTTTAATGTACTTTTATTTAGACGAGTATTAGGCCAATCTCTGAGTTGAAGACAATTATTGTGTTTGCATTTAAGTTGTTCATTATAATTAAAAAAAATGTCTTATAAATTCAGCTGCAGTACACGTTTTTTCTGTCTCGTATTTTCTTAGTGCGTGGCAGTGTATTACCGACTTGCTTGTGGGTAGGATTATACCCTGCAGCAGTAAGTTATTATACCTGTATTCTGTACTGTTGATGTACCGCGGGAACATATGACCCTGATGTGCAGGTGTTGCTGACAGTATTTATCCTAAGCTTAGTAACCTGACAGTGTTGACAACATTGTGTTATGTGTCTATGTGGGAAGGAAATTGTACATGCAAATTTATGGCTTTCTTTATTTTTCCTTCATTAACATAATTAACACCAGACTGGAGTGTCAACAACTGATGGTAATAATAAAATATCAACCAATTATGTCGATAGTTGATAAAATCTTTGTCCCCTAAGAAAAAAAGTCATCCGGGAACATCGTTGCCAGATGGGAGTGTAAACAACTCAAACGCTGTACATAAACTATCACAATTTTCTTATCTCTTACAACCGGCCCACGAAGGTTGTTGAACTAAAGGCCTCAAATTACACTTTCTTTTATTAATGTATATTGTTGTCTTCGTAGAGGGAAATATAGGGGTTATAATTAAGTGCTCCTACAGACAGTTGTATATGTATCGCCAACTTTGTTAGACTGTTGAATTTTGGCTGCCGAACCGCCTAGGAATGTGTGTTATGTCCTGAGCCGCTGAGGGGAAGACAGTGGAGAGTGACTTGGTGACTGCACAGGAAATACATCTCTTGTTGTAAGTTTCTGTCGGTGACTGGAAGGAAGTGTTTAGATTCACAAGGAAAATACTTTGGTCAAGATGCGACGCGAGATCGTGGAATCCAAGGGGAGCTGCGGTGTAAATCATTCATGACTGCATACAAGAACCTAACCTAACGATCGTCCTGGCTGGTTCAGGTTGTGTGTAGCCATAAATGACGTACCCTGCCCCCCCCCCCTCCCCCCACACAGGCCTTATCAATTACCTTAGCCATGATCTGACTGTAAACGTTAAATTTTCTGTAACTCGTTAAATTCTTGAATAACAAAGCCCTTGCCTCTCCTATGTATAAATGTGTTTTAGTTGGAATTGTTTGTGTGGCTGACGTATTGATAAAAGCTCTCATTTGATGATCTTGTTTTAGGTGTTGTGAAAATCCTCAGAGGCTGCAGAGTAAATCTTTTTCACTGTCCGGCGAACCAAACTTTTTTTTTTTAAGTCAGGTTTGGTTTGATTGGCTCGTGTTGTATGCATATATAGATGATTTACACCGTAGCCTCCACCCTGGCTTCCAAGATGGCGCGTTACAAGTACAGTATATATAGAATACTGACCAGGCTTACCGCGTCAGTAAGCCATGGGCAAAAATAATTTTAACTGGTAATGGTTAAATGTGTCTTGGTATTACAAGGAAAAAATAAATCTCGTGTCATAGAAATTACATCCATTTACAGAACAAAAAATATCCACATGTTTGTAAGAATTGTTTGTGTAGACGCGTGGAAAGTAGTAAAATTAATTCTTAAGTTGAGTGAATCAATTTTTCTCAACGAACATCGACAAGGGTAACCACACCTCACCTCACCTCCATTCTCGCCCACACGCTCTCTCCTCTCCCTCTCTTTAGTTCATGAGAGGATGCAACATGCGAGGAATCAACGTATTAATTTTACGAAGTGGTTACTTTCCTGGAATTCAGTGGGGCGGGTGGCGAGTAGGATTATCGTCCATTCGAAACTTGAAATGAAACCAGATTCTTGATTCTAGGCTTGGTCAACATGTCGATAATTATGAAAGTCAATGTAAACAGAAAGTCAATTGATTTAGTGATTATATTCATCTAGAAAATCAGACAAAAGATTCGTTTATTTTACGAGAATGTGAACAAATGGATAAGAGGCAATTGGTTTTTTTGTGTTGGTAAGAAGAGCACGAGGCTCCTTTTTGTACCAGTCAAGCGTGTCGTGTTTAATGATGCTTTTTTGATAATTGTTAATATGAGCGGCTGGTAATACGTTTATTGTTCGGGTTGTTTCAGCCGCGTCATAGGAGCAATTATTCTACGGGATCACGTGAAGATTAGGCACCCCGGTTTATTCCATTTGGTTTAACATTAAAGCTAACCTAAAAATCACCCTCCCATTAGCGATCATCAGTGAAGTAAACTTGAAGTGCCTTATCTTCCCGTAATTTCTTTTTGTATATACCTCTCAAGGAAATGGCACTGCATACTAGCACTGTTTAGAAAGACGAAAATACAGTATAATCAATTTTCTGCGAGTTTAAAGGTAGCGTAGTATCATATCTGAAGTTCACTGTCTGGATCAGAATGTACACAAAAACTTACTATTTTTTTGGTCCTCTTGAGTTTTCTCTACAATTTGGAGCAAATAATGTGCTTTAGAGTGTTGTGTGTGAATAGAACCTAGCCAATCTGCATGTATTCATTCGTAAACAGTAGGTGCTTACGGGTGAACAAGTGATAGAGCGCGACAAATAATGGTAATCAACATGGGGTATGTAGTATTTGCGTTTCAGCTTTACCCAACACCACGAAGCTTTTGTCTTGCCTTGTAATAAAGATTTGTTTTGACTTTTATCTTTGTACAATTGATTGCATGTGAGTTTCATTTTTATATTTTCCTTACGATAAAATAACAGGAAGTCACGTGGTGTGGCTTCTTTGTTGTTGGTAGTTACTGGTGTTCATTTCGGAATGTTCTGTATGGCAACTGAACTGATTCCGAACAAGAGTGATTGTCAGCTACTGTACAACATTCCATTAGTAATATAACTAATGTTAGGTTTATTAACATTCAATATATTAATTTGTTGTTACTTGAATATATAATTTTCTTTATGTGGTCATTTTGAGGTATCTGAGTCATCGAATTTGTGTAGAAATTTTAATTCAGTACAGCTTCCTTTCCCAAGCCTGGCCATATCCTAGCTACACAATTAGCTGTAAAGAATGTGCCATGTTGTAAATGATTATAAACTTGCTATGGAATTGGGAAGTTGTTTATAATATGGTATCTAACTCTTCATTGTAACCCTCTCCATGTAAGCACTGTGTATGTCAGATGTTGCCAGTAGTGACCAAGGAATGTCATTCACTGATAGTTTGAGGGACAAAAGATTCTGTTCGATGCGATATTGAATAAGAATACGTCAAACTCGGAGCGGTCGCCTGGGTTTGTTTACATACTGAACTTGGCTTATACTCTGACCTACACTACGACCACACAACTATGTAAACAACGTTCCTAAAATGATCCTTGAAATGTGAAGTTTATTTTTATTTTTATTTTTAATTCTAGAAAAAATCATTTATGAGTCATGATGTGTTTTTATCGTTTAGTTTCAATGCAGTGACACGAGTTCAAGGTGACATCCGAGATATTGCATTATATTACCTTTTGACGGAGTATTGTTTATTTCCTTACATATCACGTGTTCATCTGGTAACGTGAATGTGGTGACAATATATTATTAGCTTTGTATAGTTGTAACTCACCAGACGAAAAGTTATGATGGTTGATAGGAGTGAGGGTCAGGTAAGGTGGTGGATGTTGACAGGTATGAGAGTGGCTAGATTGTTGGTGGTCGGCCCAGGTGTCGTGGCGGCGGCTCCTCCGTCAGGTGGGTGGTGTGAACGCCAGTAGTGGATGCACCTGTTGCTGCTGGAAGTAGTAGTAGTAGTAGTATTAAATCCAGCTCCTCACACCGTTATCACCACCAGCATTAAGTGGTTACTTCCTGCACTGGCCACACTACCTGGGCACCTGGGACGTGTGCTAATGACAACAACGTTACATCTCACCTGAAGGAAAAAAAAACAACTATAAAAATTGCTGTAGGTTTAACGCACCGAAATAAATAACAGGATATATGATAAAGTAAGGAGACATATTTATATAAAGTTAGAGAATAAAGAGTCGTATTAGAGTAAAGAGTCACGTTATTCGAGTAACACGTCACATTATTTAACAGTAAGAGAGTAAAGGATAAAAACATTAATCATAAGACCTCTGACTCAAAATATCCCAGGAAAAAAAAATTAGTCCTGTGAATAAGTATTGCCATATTGCAACACAAGCATGATGACCACAAGGAATAAGATAACATAAGAACTGCAGCGGGCCTATTGGCCCATACTGGGCAGTCCCGTTTACACCCAACCCCTATTGCTCATATGAGCATCCAACCTATGTTTGAAGCAATTCAGCGTATTCGAGTTAATGATGATATTTGGTAACTTGTTCCATTCATCCACTACTCTGTTTCCAAACCAGTGTTTACCTATTTCACGCCTAAATCTAAATTTGTCCAATTTAAAACCATTGTTACGAGTTCGCTCCTGGTTGGATAATTTGAGTACCTTTGTAATGTCCCCTTTGTTTAGCCCTGCCTTCCATTTATACACCTCTATCAGGTCGCCCCTCGCTCTACGTCTCTCAAGGGAGTGCAAATTAAGATGCTTTAACCTGTCTCTATACTCAAGGTTCCTGATACCCGGGATTAATCTTGTCATTCTCCTCTGAATTCTTTCCAAGGATTCTATATCCATTCTGTAATACGGTGACCAGAACTGGACTGCGTAATCCAGGTGAGGTCTCACAAGAGCAAGATACAGTTTTAGGATGACCTCGCTAGTCTTGTAACTAACACTCCTTTGTATGAACCCAAGTACTTTATTAGCCTTGTTTCGAGCAAAAACACATTGTTTACTTGGCTTAAGATTCCTACTTATCATTACTCCTAAATCTCTCTCGCAGTCGGATTTCTCTATGGCATCGTTGTTCATCTGGTTTCCCTGTTTACATTTCCTATACTGAGTACTTTACATTTGTCAATGTTGAATTTCATCTGCCATTTTTCAGACCATTCGAAAAATTTGTTTAGATCCTCCTGTAGTTTTGCCGAGTCCTCGTCAGATTTGATAACACGTCCTATTTTAGTATCATCAGCAAATTTACTTATGTTGCTGTCTATGCCGATATCTATGTCGTTTATGTATATAATAAACAATAATGGTCCAAGTACTGAGCCTTGGGGAACTCCACTTGTGACGTTGCTCCAATGGGACTTAGTGCCGTTAATGCTCACTCGCTGTTTCCTGTCCTGTAACCACGCCCTAATCCATTTAAGGATGTCACCTTTGATGCCATGAGCTTCTACCTTTCTAATTAGTCTTTCGTGGGGTACTCTGTCGAAGGCTTTGCTAAAGTCGAGATATACCACATCATAATTGTGCCCCTCGTCCACTGATTCGAAAACTGATGAAAAGAATGTTAATAGATTAGTTAGGCAAGAACGTCCGCTTGTGAAGCCATGCTGGGAATCATTGATCAATCTGTGCTTCTCCAGGTGATTTCGAATAGAGTTTGAAATGATTGCTTCCAGTAATTTGCCTACTATTGATGTTAGACTGATTGGGCGGTAGTTAGAGGATAGTGATCTATCCCCCTTCTTGAAGATCGGTATTACATTCGCTATCCTCCAGGATTCTGGTACTACACCTGTTTTTAAGGACATGTTAAACAACTTTGCAACATATATAAAATGTGATCAGTATAGGAAGATAACAGTAGTATTTTAGGTTAAGTTTATTAAAATGTAAGTAATTTTTATTGTTAGTATGTGGAGTATAGGTGTACTGAGAGGTGTGGGGGTTATGTGAAGGCGTGTCGGTGGAGCGGAAGTGTGTGTGTGTGAAGGTACCTGATAGAGCATACATCAAGCAGAAGGCATAGTGATGGTAGCCTGTGTCCTTGCCTTTCTCTACTCACCTTCTGCAACAAGCACTTGAATTATGCGTGTCTGCTTGCCTGGTAAAGACACACACACACACACAGGTCTAGAATCAGGGTAGGTGTGATTGTCTATGAATTGTAACTCACCGAAAGAGAAAGGTGATGAGAGGTACATTGTGTCTTTTAGAAATGTAATATCTATGCTAGTCGAGTCTTGTCATCTTAAATGGATAATAATTTCACACAGGTGGCGTGTAGTCTAGTCGGTGTTTTAGTATATGCTCATGACAGTCACGTCTTGTCATGTCAGAAATAAGTTTATATGCTCATGACAGTCACGTCTTGTAATCGTCACAGATTATATCTCGTGACAAGCTCATTATGTGTAGTCAAGTTGTGGATATGATCGGGAGAGTTATTTTGTGTCCAGTAATATTATTGCCTTGTATTCATTATGATTCTTCAATATATTACTTGTTGATATAAAAAACTTCTTGAACCAACAGCAGGTAATGTCTAGGTAAATCCTGTGTTGTGTTGGTGAGGTGGGTGTTGCTGGAGGGAAAGAGGGAAGGTTTTGTAGGAGGAGAGAGTGTGTTAAAACAGATAGAGGGAGTGAAGGAGGGAGGGAGGGAACTCAGAGAAGGAGAGACTGGGTTATAGCAGTTGTAGGAGAGTGAAGGAGGTGTTACAGCAGTAGGAGAAGGAGAGAAGGCGGGGGGTGGGGAGGGAGACGAGACGTGCCTGTGAGAGGGTGAGGGTTATTAAGTGTGGCAGCTGGTGGTGTTGATGGTGGTAGTGGTGATAGTGGTAGTGTTGGTCCTTGCTTCCACTGGTTCCTCGTGTTATGTCGCGTCCTCACCCTTCTACAGGCGGTCTTGACATCTCACTGTAGAGGTGCTGGCCTGCCCACTGCTGGTGTGTTAGTGTGATGTAAGGTTCGTAGTGGTGCTTGCTGTAAGTCGACGTGGCGTACTATGGTGTATGGGAAGGCGGAGTACAATGATCTAATCCCCCTGAGTACAATATCATCGTACTCTAGGGAATAGATCATCGTATTCAAAGACTTAAGACGTCACTCTCAAAGGACTAAATCTTTGTACTCAAGGGGTTGACTCATCGTACTCTAAAGGGTCAATAAAGACATTAAAGACCACTGAATCTCTCTCCATAAGGTCGATCTCCCTACCATCACGATAACCATTTACGTCCATCAGCGCTGAATGTTGTTGGTGGTATGTGTGTCGTTTAGTCACTCGATAGTATCTCGTAACCTCTATACATAATGTTGGTCAGGGAAGGTATAGTACTGTCCCTGGCCATGCATTATTCTTGACCAAGGAGCTGAAATGGTCCCTGGCAACCTGTAGCTGAGAGAGGGTCTTCTTGGAGCGACCTGTGAGTGTGTGTGTGTGTGTTAAATAGGTGTGAGAGAGAAAGAGAGGGAGGGGAAGAAAAAGAAAGGGAGAGAGAGAGAGAGAGGGGGGAGGGCTAAAGAAAAGGAGAGAGAGAGAGAAAGAGAATACCCAGATCCTTCAATATATAAGTGTATTACAGATTTCCCCCCCCCCCCCCTCCTCCTCCCTTCTCTGTATACAATAAAGTGAGTCAATAACTGCAACATACTACTCGCGGTGAGGACTAATAATTAATATCTCACACACTCCGCCACAGTGAGTACATCTGCATAATGCACTCAATGTTCATTATCTTCCAGCATGAGCAATAATCATCTGAGGGCGTAGAGGAATCGGTGAGCTAATCTTGTGTCTTACTGTACACACTTAAGAGTTTCTGGTCTGAGGGTTATGTAGTACATCAAAGGAGTACGTGTTTTATTTTTGTGTATTTGTACTTAATTTTGTCTGTGTATTTGGGTTGAATATGTGCTAATCTACACCTTTGTTATTTAGTCATTTAAAACGTAATGCCTGTTAGAGTAATTCAGTTTGCAACACACACACACACACACACACACACATGTTATCGTTACGAGTCGCTTCATCTTATAGACAGTGATGTGTGAGACGAGATATGTTTATTTCACTACGGTGTATCTAATGCTCTGAACTGGGCGTAAAAGTCTCACACATTTCTACGGGAATATCACGACTTGTTTTACTCCCGCTATGGTAATGGGAGCTTCACCTCTTGACATTTCAGGGCAAGAAGTTAATAGATTCGTTAGATTTCATGTTGAAGGACTGCACGTGACGCCATGGAGAAAATATTTACAATTTTACAAGATCTATAGCTTTCAGGCCGCCGTTGTTTGTTCCAAGAAAAAAACAATTCTGTGGTGTTTTGTGAGAAGTTGTGAGTTGAGGTAGGGTAATGTTTGAGTTTATTTCTCCGTTATAATCTTGTGTTGTATCTGGTTGTCATTGTCAGGTTGTCGGAATAGTGAAAACTGGCTCTCGTGTGTGTGTGACCCCCGCCGTTCCATACCACCAAGTGTAAATAGAAGAGTGTGTGTTCTGTGACTGTGCAAGCCACTTTGTACAAGACCCTTCTCTCTCTCAAAAGCTGTGAAGACGAGCACTGAGAGCGTTTAGCGACAAGAGCTACAATAAGCTGATGTAAACAAACGCTAATACACTTGGTAGAATTTCATCTCATAACAAAGGGAACCTTATCGAGTACTGTAGGAGGAAGTAGTATTTATTATATGTTATTTCCCGTAAGATCATCATGGTAGAATTGAATTATCTGGTTTGTAGAGTTACAGAGAGAGTTTGGGTGACTGTGATCGCCTGGGGGAGGTAATGAGGTGGTGGAGTGAGGGAGCGTCTCGCGTTCTCTTGCAGCACCTCGCCGCCTCGCTCATCTGTCTTACTCAGTTGTCTCTGAAATTGGAGGAAATTTGGCCAGACACCTGAGTTACTCCTCATGATGGACGACTCGTGGAGAAATACATGGTTATCGTATTGAGTGACGAGTTGTACCCTGAATCTTCTGATCTTAAGATGTTAGTGAGTTTGTTAGTGTTGTGTAAATAGTGTAGGGGAGAGGTTGAGGGGTGCAAGGTGCGTTGTTGTCTCCCGTTCACGATGACTGCGGCAGGCAACGGCACCGGCAGGAGAGAGACGCCGTAACACAGCTGGTAATGGCTGGGATGATGAATGACACCTTTGCTCACCCAGCGTCCTCCGGGCCGGTGTGAGCGATGCACCACAATTACACCAAATAATAATGGCGGTGGTGTGGTGGGCCATTACGCCGGACGACGCGCCAGCAGTATGGACAGAAGGCTTCAGTAGAGTGAAGAATGATACGTGCGTTGACCCCCTCCCTCTCACACACACACCTACTGTATCTCACTTCTCTATGATTGTAACTCCACCCACCGCCAACTCCACACTCCCACCCACTCCACACTCCCATCCACTCCACACTCCCACCCTCAGTCTTCATGAAGGGGGGGAGGGTGGAGACGTCTGACTGCTCCACATTCACCGGCCATTACAGTACAGGCTCGTGTTATCCGTGACAGATCGTGAGCAAGGCGCCCTGCGGGGTACAGTGCCACGGGTAGGTCGAGTATGTGATTGTTTCGTGGTAATTTTGTGCTGTAATTACCTCTTAGCCTCACAGCCTCGCCCGAGTGTGGGATAATTCGCGGGTTTGTTCCCAGGAGGGCACTTCGAGGTACCCGACACAGGGGCATCTGGCCTCTTGTCTCATGCTCTTCAGGATTTACACGTTAAAGATACGCAAATCATAGCACACACACACACACACACACACACAGACAGACAGACAGACAGACATAGGCACAAGGGCTATATCCGGTATACAGATAGTAGAGACGGACGTACTGTATTCCATTTAAATCTCACAGTAGTTACATCACCTGTATTTCTAACGTCTTCCGGGACCTAACCGACGTAATGACATGTTCTGGTGAGGGAGTGAGGAGGCGGATGTTTACCCCAGCGGGAGTTGTGAATGTCAACAACGTCCTCATGCCTTCAGAATACAAACCACTGTGTATTGTACTTCTCGGAATCATGTCGATGCACTTTTAGGTTGAAGTGGCCGAGTGGTTATAGCTCTTGTTTTTTTTGTTCTAAGCGACGGTGGTTCGTTCCCGGGGCGCCTTCAGTCCACCCAGCTGTCAGTGGGTACCTAACATTACATTTTTCCTTTGAGGAGTCGGTATGATTGCATTATGAAAGCAACCAAGAGACTAATGGGTTAAGAATTGTAGACCCCTGAAGATTGATCACGTTTTGTAACCATCCAGGTATTGAGGAATGATGAATTACCTTTTAAGTAGAGTGAAAAAACCCTGGTAGCTATGTGCTGAGTATTGTGGGTGAGGCTTGTGTCCCAGCCCGAGGCGGTGGTGGAAAGGCGAGCTACCACATACTATAAAATATGGTAGTAGATGACCTGTTTGGTGTGTGGGTGTGGAGCAACATAATGGATATATAAGTGACTGTCAGTAAATAATTTTCATGACTGTTTGGCTGTCAGCACGCATTAGCCTCTGGTAAATAACATTGATCATTTGGTGAGAAGGAGCCAGTGTATTTATGTAACAGGTTGAGTGAGGTAAGTTCGTGTGTTGCTCTGGTGGTGTTTCAGAGTGGTGATGTCATGAGCGTTGGTCAATGTGTTAGCGGTGGTGTAGCCTTTACATGAGTGTGGATGACAGTCCGAGAAATGACCACTACTGTACTGTACCTTTCACTAACATTTAACACTGACGACACTTGACACCACGACACGACACATTAAGAGTGAGTGAGTGTGTGTGTGTGTGTGTGTGTGTGTTTAAAATATTACTCTTATGCCTTTGGTGTCAACATTCGATTTTTTTTTATTTGACCAAAAATTTACCATTATTACCGAGAGTTTCTGAGGTGTGACACAGTGGACAGCCAGGTATTAATTAGACACGTGCGACCTGAATCTGTGTCAAGCACGCTGCCGCCTCACCTCTCCTGCCCGTTACACCCCCCCCCCCCCCCCCCCACACACACACACACACACACCACGCCTTGTGATTCGTGAAACACACACACACACACAGGTATCTTTAACGTGACTATATAATTATTATTATTGCAGGTACACAAGGACGTGGTCAGGGGATACATCTCAATTAATATACAGTTAATGTAATTTCCTCTATGCTTGCAGGGGAAAACAACTCCCCTTTTTTCCCCTGAGACAAGTCGTGATTCCGAGTTATGAAAACCTGTCTTGTCTTATACTGAGAAATAATTCGTTGATTTGATATTACAGTATTACTAGTATAGATATTTCCTCTCTGATTTTTACACTGAGAAGAGACAGTTTCAGGTAAGTTGGTGTTGCTAATATAATTCAGCAGGTGTTCCTAAGATCTTTGCTGGTGCCTCTATAGTTTTTAAGGCAGAAGCACTGTATAAGTCTCTAGGGATGGCTGCTCCTCAACCCATGTCTTGGAAACTATTGATATACTAACAACAAAAGTAATACTGATTTGAGATGTACAAATATTAATCACCATATTTACCGTAGTTAGGGTGTGAATCTTAATCAGGGTTATAAGTTGTTGACACGACGACGGTAAGAAGCAGCATGACTGATGGAAGGATTATCACAGTGAGGGATTATGGCTGGAACAAAGGGGATTGGTGTATCAAGGGCTCCTGAAGGTGCTGTGGTGCTGATGTTTCTCACGTTTAACACAGTAGAAGACTTAGGTGTTGCTGCCGTTATAGTTCAGTAGAGCAAGTTGACCAAAACCACGGGGCAGTGAGAAGGTTTAAATTGGTGTATAGATGTGTGAGTGCTGCAGGTAACGGTGTGGTGGTGGTGTGGCCCGTGGGAGGTGTGGTAATGGTGGTGTGGTGTGGCCCGTGGGAGGTGTGGCACTAGTGATGGTAGTAGTGTGGCCCGTTGGAGGTGTGGCACTAGTGATGGTAGTAATGTGGCCCGTTGGAGGTGTGGCACTAGTGATGGTAGTAGTAGTGTGGCCCATGGAAGACATCACACGCTGGAGGTCTCAACAAAGGAGATTGTTAAAAAATGTCCCCACAAGTCAGGTCATCCATCTTGCCCTCTGAAACTCTGTTCCCTGTTGAGTGTTTACCTAGGTGAGAGAGACGATCAACCTGAGAGAAATAATACAACATATACACACTGTTTACAATTGTTTACCTATATTTGTTGATTCTGATGTAAGATGTATGAAATTTACCCCAAGAGACATACATATATATATAATACATAAATGCATACATACACACATACATACACACTCATTTGCCCTCTGCCATAGCTTGTCATGTTCACCTCGCAGTGCTTTTCAATTCATCTGGGAAAGTAACCTGAAATTTCCCCACGGTACATGAGACGTCTTTGGAAGGTGTCTAGTTTATGTAGTTTCGTCGCAGTTTGAGTACTGTTAGTGAACACGTAACTATGACCTGTGTTTGAGGATTGTAGTGCATGATGACAGTGAATCTCTTCCTTGTAGTTACTGTAGGTGATAGACAAGATTAGATATCAGATTTAAGACGTGTGTGTGTGTGTGTGTGTGTGTGTGTCAATCTCTGTTGTGCTGCAGACTAAGTGTGTGAGGAGCCTTAGGTTATGTCGTGACCTAACTTCTGACCAATCGTGTAATGTCATCAGTTTGTTTCCTCACAGTGTCCTAATTTCCTCTCAGTGTCCTAATTTCCTCAGTGTCCTAATTTCCTCACAGTGTCCTAATTTCCTCACAGTGTCCTAATTTCCTCACAGTGTCCTAATTCCCTTACCGTGTCCATAGACGTATATAGAATCATCGTTATGGTGTTATGTGACGCTATTTACCCCTACATGACGTTATAAGATACCAAGAGCGTGACACAGCCTTGGGTGGTATACTAAAGTGAGTTAACACGTTTGATTTATCGTTTATATCCGTATTTAACTTTTTACATTGTGGAATATTTAGAATCGGTGTTGAGAGAATTTAACAGAGACTTAACTTAGAGAATGAGGTAGATGGAGAGAATGGCCCACGTTAAGATCAGAGATAAATTGAATAAAACTTAAAATGAAAAAAACATCAGAACGAAGGGTATGGTTACAGAAGGAAAATGGTCGTACTTAAGTTACAGTCATTACAGGAGTCTCGGGTTCCAGGAGGATTTTAGTGTGTGTGATATAGCTACTGGGGGAGGAAACGCTTGTGGTGTGTGTGTGTGTGTCTTATGGCGTCAGGACAAGGTATCCGCGTTCCAGGTTTGCCATGTGGGCCCTCGTGACCTCCCTTCCTTCACCTCCTCTTCTTCCCGGACCTTGCAGAGCCACACACAACACTCTAGTTTCTGGAAGCCGGATGGACACACACACACACACACACACACACACACCGTCCCTCCCTGGTGTGTGCTGGGTACCTCTGTCTCTCTCAGGGCCACACACAGTACTGAGACTAGCGGTGTGGCGAATGTAAGTTGATAGTGTATTATGAGCGGTGATGTGTGCGTGAGTGCCCCCGCCTCCACACCCTCACCCTTGACCTCACGCCTCCACCCACCCAGGACCTGGTATGTGGGCGGGGTTATGTCACGTAGCCAAGCATGTGTGGTGGCCAGCGGACCTAGACCCCATCTCCTGCCCACCACTGCCTGAGTACATTGGTTCCCCCCCCCCCACCACCACCACCACACACCACCACCAATATATTAGTCCTCTCCACCACCACCACAGTACACTGGTTCTCTCCACCACCACAGGAGGCTACACTGGTTCTCTCTACCACAGTACACAACACAGTAGATAAGATAAAGACGTCCTGCACCACCACCTCCTCATCGCCACTCTCTTGCTTTCACTTTTTTTCGTGGAAGATGCGCGGTGTTGGCGTCGTGCCAGTAGTTTTTGTGGTGTGTGTGTGTGTGTGTGTGCGGCGGCGGGCTGCGGGAGACGCGGGCGGCCTGAGTCCCGCAGCGCCTGGCGGTGTCCGTCGCTGCCATGCCCACTACCAGAAAAACCTAAATACCTCCTGGTTCACCTTTGCTCGACCTTCACGTTTTTAATGTATTCGTGGAGCTGGTGGAGGAATGTTTTGCTGGTCACGGAGCCAATGTGACCTGGGCCAGTGATCAGCTAAGGTGACCCAGAGCCAGATACACCCCCAGGGAGTATTTAGATTAATCCCGCGAGAGTGACCTAGGATAGACTTGGCGCTGATGGGTCATGATGCGGTAATGGGTTAATTGGGATGTCATGCTATAGCCTTGAACTAAATAATGGGAGTTGCGGTCCTAGTCATGGTTAGATTTGGTTAGGTTAGGTTATTCTTGGTTAGATAACAATTGGTTGAGTTTGGTTAGATGTTATTAGGTAAGATACGGTCTGGCTCTACAGTACTGACATGCAGCCTATGAACTAACACGTCTACATCGTCTGAACCCAATGATGTCACTACAACAAATCTCTCACACCCAATCATGTCAATCCGACCCCGATATGTCTTGTCAAATATTTCCCGTCACTTATTACTCAATGGTGGGGCTTTTACTTGCCCTGAACTATTGTGAAGTAGTGAACCATTGTACACCTAATGCTCTGTTCTGTATCGCTTGTGTGTAGTAATGGTATGGTTGAGTTGGGGATGGAGGGAGGGGTCGTATTGAAGGAGGGAGGTTGTGTTGAGGGAGGAGGGGTTGTGTTGAAGGGGGAGGGGTTGTGTTGAAGGGGGAGGGGTTGTGTTGAGGGAGGGAGGGTGGAGGAGGTCGTATTGATGGAGGGGTCGGATTAAGGGAGAAGGGGAGGTCAAAATGAATAAGGGAGAGATACACTGATAAGGGATCGAGTCTCACTGAGGTAACATAATCTGAGGGGGACACTGCCAAGGGTACCATCTTCCACCCCCCCTCCCCCGACAGTGCCCCGGCAGGACATGCGGGTCATCTATTGTTGTTCTTCTGGTCTTCAACGTTCCTCTTCTCCTTGTCGTCTTCTTCCTCCTCTTCCTCGTCTTCTTCCTTCTCCTCCTCCTCTTCCTTATCATCACCATCATCATCATCATCATCATCATCATCATCATCATCATCATCATCATCTCCCTCTTCCTTCCCATAGTGTCACCCATCCCCACCCCGCAGTGCCACCCATCAGTGCCTCCTGCCACAGCTCACAATAAGGTGCTTTTCCTGACGATCTGAGCCACCCACTATGAATGTTGTTGAATTCATTGACTTGAAATAAAACATTCTTGGATCTCTCACGTTCTTCCTCTTAAGATAGTCTCAGGTAAGAATGTTAATGAATGTTGGTGGTGTCTTGTGTGTCCAGGCGTTCATAAAGGATAGTATTTGTGAACGTTGTTGTAAGTGTTGGTGTTAATAAGGGAAATTTTTGAGTTTATATCATACTTGTGGTCTACTTAGGGATAATTTGTTTCCTGTTAACCCGAGGCGGCGTCGTGGAGGGAAGGGGCGGTGAGGGAAGGGAGGAGTGGGGGGAAGGGGCGGTGAGGGAAGGGGGGAAGGGAAAGGGGTGGGGGGGGGGGGGGTAGTTGCCCTGGAAACAAAACACAACCAGCCATGAAACAAGTAATTTACAGTAGTTACGGCATTCCATATCGTTGATCCAAGGCCGCTGATGGCGTCACTAGCGGGTTATGACATTCTGGTCCAATGAACTCCCCGGGTTTTGGCATTTCCCCGGTGAATGACTTTTGGGGATATTTTTTATTTATTTTTATTTATTTTTTAATATAAGGTGATGGAAGGTTGACCTGTGGGTGCTAGTGGGTGAGGAGTAGAGGTGTTGATGGATGACGAAAGGTGGGTGCTGGTGGATGACGAGGGTTATGACGTGGAGAGAGATAGGAAGGTGTTTAGGGGGACATGTTAGTGTTACCTGTCACTAATCCTCCTCCTCCTCCTCCTCATTCCCCTTGTTCTTCTCACTCTCCTCCACCTCCCCCTGTTCTAAGTTTGACCTTCTCGACATTTCCTTACACACCTCCTTTGACCTTACGTTCTGTGGAGGCTGGAAATTCTTCTTCACCGGCCGTCCACGTGAGGGGTGAGGCTGGCTTAGTGACGGACCCCAATAATCGTTTTAATATCACGATTACATTATGATTACAGCTGTAGCTATTTCGTAATGCTATTTGATTGACTGTATTCTGTAACCTTATAATGTGGCCATAATATTATTGTTATTACTGTGCTTCAACAATTAAGGTCTTTTAAGCGCGTAACTGTATCGGCAATTATACTATCCTTTAGTAATTAAGATGTTTGGAAGCACATTATGGTTATTTCTGTTCTGTTGGATATATTGTACTACTCACTTTACCTGTACAGTGTGACCCTTCACCTATTCTCGGCCATTTTGGTACACCCACCTCAAGTTACAGTGTTCGAGTTGTAACTTAAATTTTTCTGTAAGTCTTATGTAATCAGTTGTTAGTTAATTTGTTTTTGTAATTGTAATCGAGGGAAGTCATTATCTTAATCACGTGTATTGAAATTAGTGTAATGATAATGATGATGATGATGGCTGTGGTAGTAAAGATGATGATGATAATGACGATGATGATGAAGTATGATGATAACAGCCACACAGGTAGCTGAGGTGTGGGCAGTGTGATGTTATGACTCATATCCTGTGAATGTTGCAAAGGTTGAATGAGTGTTGCAAGGGGTGAATGAATAAATGTTGCAGGGGTCAGTGAGTGAATGTTGCAGGTCTTCATCTCCCCAGGTCATCGTCATATCGTCATCTCCCAGCTCATCGTCATCTCCCAGGTCATCGTCATCTCCCAGGTCATCGTCATCTCCCAGGTCATCGTCATCTCCCAGGTCATCGTCATCTCCCAGGTCATCGTCATCTCCCAGCTCATCGTCATCTCCCAAGTCATCGTCATCTCCCAGCTCATCGTCATCTCCCAGCTCATCGTCATCTCCCAGCTCATCGTCATCTCCCAGCTCATCGTCATCTCCCAGCTCATCGTCATCTCCCAGGTCATCGTCATCTCCCAAGTCATCGTCATCTCCCAGCTCATCGTCATCTCCCAGCTCATCGTCATCTCCCAGCTCATCGTCAGTTTTATTTTTCACGCCTACATTTCATTTTCTTGGTTTAAGTTGAGGTTTTGTGAGGTTCGGTTTAGGTTTTGTGAGTTTGTTATGGTTTAAAGTCGTGTGAAGTTAGTTTAGGTTAGGTTTTAGGATAGGTTTAGGTTAGGTTTTAATATGGTTTAAAGTTTTGACTAAGTTGTGTGAGGTGAGATTAGGTGAGATTAGGTTAGGTTACTTTTAAGTTAGGTTAGGTTTATGTTTTTGAGGTTACGTTAGGTTATGTTAGGTTTTCGTTAGGTTAGGTTTAGGTTTTCGTTAGGTTAGGTTTAGGTTTTCGTTAGGTTTAGGTTTCGTGAGGTTAGGTTTACCTTTTGTAGGTTAGGTTAGGTTAGGTTTACGTTATGTTTGGTTAGGTTTACGTTATGATTTAAAGTCTTGATTGAACCGTGTGAGTCCTCCTTCTTGTACCCAGACGTGATGGAAGGTTGGTGTTATTTCCTCTTCGTGATGGACGTATAGTGTAGACACAAGACAAAATAACTTGATGACCGTGATGGTGGGGGTAGTGGTGGTGTTGGAGGTAGTGGGGTGTTGGAGGTGATGGTGGTGGTAGGGGTGTTGGGGGAGGTGGGGATTGGTGGGGGTGTTGGAGGTGATGGTGGTGGTAGGGGTGTTGGGGGAGGTGGGGATTGGTGGGGGTGTTGGAGGTGATGGTGGTGGTAGTGGGGGTGCTGGGGAGGTGATGGTGGTGGTAGTGGGGGTGCTGGGGAGGTGATGGTGGTGGTAGTGGTGTTGGAGGTAGTGGGGTGTTGGAGGTGATGGTGGTGGTTGGGGTGTTGGGGGAGGTGGGGATTGGTGGGGGTGTTGGAGGTGATGTTTGGGGCGGTGTTGAAGGAGGTGTTTGGCGGGGTGTTAGAGGTAGTGTTTGGTTGGTGGGGGATGATGGGGATTGGTGGGGGTGTTGGAGGTTGTGTTTGGGGGAAGGGGCTAGTGGTGAGAGTGGTGGTGATAGTGGTCGTGCGGGTGGTTGGGTGGTGGTGAGAGTGGTCATGTGGGTGGTCGTGCGGGTGGTGGTGAGAGTGGTCATGCGGGTGGTCGTGCGGGTGGTGGTGAGAGTGGTTGTGCGGGTGGTGGGTGGTGGCGAGAGTGGTCGTGCGGGGGTGATAGTGGTCGTGCGGGTGGTGGTGAGAGTGGTCATGCGGGTGGTAGGTGGTGGCGAGAGTGGTCGTGCGGGTGGTGGTGAGAGTGGTTGTGCGGGTGGTGGGTGGTGGCGAGAGTGGTCGTGCGGGGGTGATAGTGGTCGTGCGGGTGGTGGTGAGAGTGGTAGGGAGTGGTAGATATGGGTAGTAGTTATGGTGGTGATAATGCAGGTAGAGGTGGTGGTGGTAGTAGTACAGGTAGTGAGTGAAGTTGTTGGAAGTCATCGTCTACAGTGGCACTCTTGGCACCCCTGCGGCTTTGGTGCCACTTGGATGTGTATCTAGTTAACAGTGGCACTCTTCTTTGTGACCGCTGCCTCATGAGTTACTTGGCACTGTTAGCTTTAGTGTCTGTAATTAATTAAGTGATAAAGATTGGAGTTCACCTCTGAGTGCGGTAGTGGTGGTGGCAGTAGCAGAGGCACAGCGGCAGCAGAGGCACAGTGGTGGTGGCGGCAGCAGCAGAGGCACAGTGGTGGTGGTGGTGGCAGCAGAGGCACAGTGGTGGTGGTGGCGGCAGCAGCAGAGGCACAGTAGTGGTGGTGGCAGCAGCAGAGGCACAGCGGTGGTGGTGGCAGCAGCAGAGGCACAGTGGTGGTGGCGGCAGCAGCAGAGGCACAGTGGTGGTGGCGGCAGCAGCAGAGGCACAGTGGTGGTGGTGGCAGCAGCAGAGGCACAGCGGTGGTGGTGGCAGCAGCAGAGGCACAGTGGTGGTGGTGGCAGCAGCAGAAGCACAGCGGTGGTGGTGGCAGCAGCAGAGGCACAGTGGTGGTGGTGGCAGCAGCAGAGGCACAGCGGCGGTGGTGGCAGTAGGAGAGGCACAGTGGTGGTGGTGGCAGCAGCAGAGGCACAGTGGTGGTGGTGGCAGCAGCAGAGGCACAGTGGTGGTGGTGGCAGCAGCAGAGCCACAGCGGTGGTGGCAGCAGGAGAGGCACAGTGGTGGTGGTGGCAGCAGAGGCACAGCGGCGGTGGTTGCGGTTCCTTGACTCCGGCAGCATCTCGCAGGTATTTCAAGGTGAGCGGCTGGTCGCTGGACGCTAGGCTCTCCTCCCTCCCTCCAGCTCTTCCCCTTCCCTCCTCCCCCTTACCTGCTTGCCCACTTCCCCCTCCCAGCCCCCTCCCCCGTGGCGAGAGCTGGCCGGACCTCACACACCCGCCTCCTCCCTCTCCTCCAAAGCACACCTACTTGTGGTGTTGGTGAGGGGTGGTGGGGGGGGGGGTGTTCCTTCAGCCTCCACAGCCTATAGACAGATGAAGTTTACCTGTACATGAACACCAATTAAGGCCTCATCACCTCTCCCCTCCTTTATCTTATTTACGCTGTTTATTTATATATTTCTATTTAAAAGGAATCATCTGTAGCGAGTGTCAAGGGTTAATAACTAGGGAGATGGTATTAATATTTTGTTAAGTGATAGAGAGAGATGTCTAAGTGGATATATGTACCTCCCGACGGCCCAGTGTAGCGGTAAACCCACATACCTGGACATAAAGGTCAACAAATCAAGGAAAGAACATCGCCTGGTTCCCTCCTCCTCCTTCTACCTCCTTCTTCCTGCTGTTCGCCTCTACCTTCACAGAAACACTGCCCTGTTTTGACTCACTATGACGGACCCGCGCCACAACACACGAGTCCAATCTTCTTCTTCGTCTTCGTCTTCTTCTTCTTCTTCTTCTTCTTCTTCTTCTTCTTCTTCTCCTTCTTTGGTTTTATATAGTTTGTCGTCTCGGTATTATTAATCGTATTTAGAACCTTATCCATCTTCCTCCTTCTGTCTGTGTCTTCGTGTTGGTAACCTCGGTTGCTGACTCGTTGAAATGTTTTCCACGGTGTGTTTCCCCCCCTCTCCCCCCCCCCTCCTTCCCCCCCCCCCCCCCCCGGGCAAACCTGTTTTCTGTCTGTGCGTTGACCTGTCTCTACCTGTCCCTTGACCTGTTTTTTGTTTGTCCTGTGGCCTGTTTTATCTGTCTGTTATTTGTTTGCCTACCGTTTGTGTGTGTGTGTCTGTGTAAGCTTGTGTCTGTTTGTACCTTAGTGCGTGTCTGTGTGTCCATCCATGTGGTGTTTTTTTTTTTTGTATGTTGTTTTTTACCTGTTAACTCGTTGTCATTAACCTGTTCTGTGTGTTTTTGTTGACCTTTTTATGCAACTTTGTTTCTATGTATGTATGTATGTATGTATGGTATGTGCGTGTATATGTATGTATGGTATGTGCGTGTATATGTATGTATGGTATGTGCGTGTATATGTATGTATGGTATGTGCGTGTATATGTATGTATGGTATGTGCGTGTATATGTATGTATGGTATGTGCGTGTATATGTATGTAAGTATGACCGTGGTACTTCTCAACATTTACATCTTCTGAAAAACTCCTCCAGCGGGACTGAGAATTTACATAGCCGCTTCTCAAAACAGCAACTTAAATCGAGGCTGAGAATGAGGTTAACTTGGCCTCTACCTCTTGGCCTCTTAAGTCGAGGTTGTGATTGAGGTTAACTCGGCCTCTACCTCTTGGCCTCTTAAGTCGAGGTTGTGATTGAGGTTAACTCGGCCTCTACCTCTTGGCCTCTTAAGTCGAGGTTGTGATTGAGGTTAGCTCGGCCTCTACCTCTTGGCCTCTTAAGTCGAGGTTGTGATTGAGGTTAACTCGGCCTCTACCTCTTGGCCTCTTAAGTCGAGGTTGTAATTGAGGTTAACTCGGCCTCTACCTCTTGCCATGTTCTATCCAACAGAGTTCAGAGAAGTTGTTCTTATTGTTCTTCTTGTTCTTTTTGCTGTTCTTGTTCTTCTTATTGTTCTTCTTCTGACCAAGTTTCCAAGACGAGTAAATTCCTTCATAAAATCACTGCCTCTTATGTAAAATTTCCTCAAACTGACAAAAAAAATAAGTTTATCCATCAGAAGGGAAAAAAATCACGCAATTTTAACATTATTTTCATTTACATTATTTTCGTCATTAACATTATTTTCGTCATTAACATTATTTTCGTCATTAACATTATTTTCGTCATTAACAATATTTCGTCATTAACATTATTTTCGTCATTAACATTATTTTCGTCATTAACATTATTTTCGTCATTAACATTATTTTCGTCATTAACATTATTTTCGTCATTAACATTATTTTCGTCATTAACATTATTTTCGTCATTAACATTATTTTCGTCATTAACAATATTTCGTCATTAACATTATTTTCGTCATTAACAATATTTCGTCATTAACATTATTTTCGTCATTAACATTATTTTCGTCATTAACATTATTTTCGTCATTAACATTATTTTCGTCATTAACAATATTTCGTCATTAACATTATTTTCGTCATTAACATTATTTTCGTCATTAACATTATTTTCGTCATTAACATTATTTTCGTCATAACATTATTTCGTCATTAACATTATTTTCGTCATTAACATTATTTCGTCATTAACATTATTTCGTCATTAACATTATTTTCGTCATTAACATTATTTTCGTCATTAACATTATTTTCGTCATTAACATTATTTTCGTCATTAACATTATTTTCGTCATTAACTTTCTTTCGTCATTGAGGCAAATTATTAGTCCTGTTGTTTTGATTTAACTCTTGAAATTGTTTGTCACTTCTTGTCTTATTTGAGATTTGTTTTGTTTGTTTGTGTACCTCACCTGTCCTCCCGTGGTCCAATTACCTGTATCGTGTTAATTTCGGGTTCAGTCAGGTGTGTAATGGTCAGGTTGTTTGTTTATTTATACCTGTGATGGGACTTTAATTACGACTTCAAGGTGTGTGTTTGTGTTTGTAGTGGTGATGATGATATTGTTATGGTGGTGATAGTGATGTAATAGTGATATTGTGATGATGGTGATGTCATTGTGGCGTTTGTGGTGATATTGTACAACAGGTGTGATGACGTGGTGGTGATGTTATTGTAGTGATGGTGACAATTTAGTGGTGACGGTGATGTTGATATAAAGAGAAGTGACCAGAGTTGAAGACCAAGACATTAACGTATCTCTAACAATATTGACACTTGACCAAACGTGGGCCTTCGAGTGTGACAGCCCGCCCCCTCGAGGATTACCGGGAAATCAGATGTCAAGGGCGAGTCACTATTTGGAGTATTACGTAATAGTTTAAATACTATTACTTAAACAACAGGGAGAGAAATTGGAAAGTATGTAAATATGTCCGTTGGTTTATTTGTCTATTAAAATATCATATATTTTTATTTATTTTTTATTGATTGACGAAGAGAGAATTGAAGGATTGCCTTATTAACACTTAGGCAAATAATGGTCTTCGAGTGTGACTGCCCGCCCGCTCGAGGATCACCTTCAGGTATAGTCGTTCAGTACCTACCTGAAGAACATAAGAAAATAAGGAGTCTGCAATAGGCCGGTTGGTCTGTGTATGGCAGCTCCACTCTCTATGATCCATGAATCTATCCAGCTTCCTTTTAAAGCTTTCCAGCGTTCCAGCACTTACTACAAAGCTGCTAAGCTTGTTCCACTCGTCCACCACCCTATTTGTGAACCAGTTCCTTCCTATCTCCCTCCTAAACCTAAACTTATCCAACTTAAATCCGTTGCTACGAGTCCTATCCTGCTCGGATATTATAAGAACTTTATCTATATCCTCTTTATTGATTCCTTTCACCCACTTAAATATTTCTGTCATAATATCTCCCCGCACTCTTCGTCTTTCTAGGGAATGCAAGTTTAGTTTCTCTCTTGATATGGAAGGTTTCTAAGTCTCGGAATCATTTTTGTCATTCTTCGCTGCACCGACTCCAGTGAATTGATATCCATTCTATAATAAGGGCACCAGAACTGAACAGCATAATCGAGGTGCGGCCTGACTAGCGCAAGATATAGTTGCAACATGACCTCCGCACTCTTATTACTTACACTTCTAGATATAAAATCCGATACTCTGTTTGCCTTATTTCGAACATTAACGCACTGTTTTCAAAAACGTAGGTCCGGGCGTACAAGTACCCCTAAGTCTCTTTCACAAGTCGACTTCTCAAGGTTGATGTTGTTAAGGCTGTATACATTGACAGTATTTGTTCATCCAATATTAAGTACGCTGCACTTGCTGGTGTTGAATATCATTTGCCATTTTTCTGACCACTCCTGCAGCATTGACTGACCGGCCCGCTTGACCATCTTCCTCTTAAGCTGACGAATGATGATGTGTGTGTGTGTGTGTGTGTGTGTGTGAGGTAAGCCAGGTATCCTCAGCCTTTACCTGGTTTCTTTTTGCTGCCACAGGTGTTATAATACTCCCAGAGACCCTAAGTGTGAGTCAATTCGATTAGCCTTCACATTTCCGGTTCAAGGAAAACATTAGCTGGAAGAACCTTTGGGAATCCGGATACTGGGGAGGTGGGGGCTGAAAGGTACTTGGTCCCCTCCCTCCCCCCTCCCTCATCTCCCCACACCCCCCCCCCCCACCTCTTTACCTGCCAGCTGGTCTAGTGTGAGGGGAAGAGGGAATCCCAGGTGGTAGTCGAGTGCTCTCTCTCTCTCTCTCTCTCTCTCTCTCTCTCTCTCTCTCTCTCTCTCTCTCTCTCTCTCTCTCTCTCTCTCTCTCTCTCTCTGACTGAGCCACGTCATTGAGGCTGGAAAACCCGAAACAGATCAATTATAAATGTAACGCAACACTGCTCGCCCCACTTACTCGCCACGCATGATATACTCGCCACACATGATATACTCACCACGCATGATATACTCGCCACACACACATATATATGAGTTACCTTTTGTTTATAATAACCAAATGTATTATCGACCATACAGTTTATTACCCGGACTAGTTAACTTGTGTGTGTGTGTGTGTGTGTGTCACCTGTATTATGAGAGGTTCGAACCCTTGCCCTTAGGTGTGGCTTATGAAACGAACAGAGACAAGGTGTGGCTTCATCACGTACTGTACTCTTGTAGGAAAATAAGTTACTTTTTTATGAGTACGTGGGGCGGATGCTGTACTCTTGACTTCATCACTCGGGTATATTGTAGCTTTGTGCAATCTCAGCCTATTGGTCGAGACTTCAGCCAATCACAGTAAGGAGATTTTGTTTTTGTTTTGGGGCGAAATATTTAGGCCAGGAAGTTGTTTTGGTTTGTATGGAGAGTCTTAATATTTTTCGTTCCATTCTTCTTCCTGTTCTTCCCTTTATCTCCTTTTCCTCATCGTGTTATCTCCTCCTCCTTCCTCTCTCCTCATCCTCCTCCCCCCCTCCCCTCTCCTACCCCAGGGTATCTCCACCAAGGGTCGTCAGGGATTATAGGAATGTACTACTAGCGAAAGTTACCAGATAGGACTGGGCCCTGGGCGAAGCTGACGTCACGTTCCCTTGGCCTATAACCTGGCACCCTCCCCTCCCCCTCCTCTAACTTCCCTGGGTGCCATGGTGGTCACAGGAATGGTTGGCACACTTCCTTGTGGGTGTCATGATGGCTGGCCCAGTTCCCACTAGTGATGGATACAGTCTAGTGCCATACCAGCGTGTACCTTTCTTCACCTCGGGACGTCAATACACCGGAGTCTCTTTAAAGTTCTCCCATTAACAATAGACCATGAGTGTGGTGGTGGTTATGGCACGGTCCGGTGTTGCAGCTTCCTCTACCAAGTCCGTGATATAAGGACGAGGAACTAGGACTACCTGTGATCACTGAGGAGGAGCTATTACACCCTGTGATCACGGACAAGGGGCTATTGCACCCTATGATCACTGACGAGGAGTACGGACGCGGCCTGAATTATTATTTCGCTCGTCTGAAAAGAATCCATTGGAGATTTGCATAAAATTAGAGAGAGATAGACAGACACACACACACACACACACACACACACACACACACACACACACATGTTTAGAGAGAACATCCCTCATTCTCTTATACATGTAACCGAGTGTTTTTATGAATTCAGGAATACTAATACTGTATTTTTTTTTTTGTATCTTTCAGGTAAATTACAGAGCAGAGAGGACACTACCAAGTCGATTTCCAACTCTACGTTAAAGAAAATGGGGTATGGTATCAGTATTAATGTTTGGAAAGGGGGGGGGGGGTTGCTTGAGGAATATATTGTTTGAAGGAAAAGTTGTCTTGGTTGTACTTGTAAGAAGGTGTGTGTGTGTGTGTGTGTGTGTGTGTGTGTGTGTGTGTGTGTGTGTGTGTTTTGTGCTGGGGATTCGTATTATTGTTCAGGCTCTCATGTATAGTATAAGGAAAATGTAAGTGAGGTGTGTTGTGGATGTTATGAGCTACAGGTGTGGTAAACTACAGGTGTGGCTATTGTGAGCTACAGGTGTGGTGTGGGTAGTGAGGTGGTTGTGTGTTGCTTCTAGAGGAACTGATATAATCTTAAGATGACTAATGATACAGAGGTGTTGTGATGGTGGTGGTTGTTGTTGTTGTTACGGTATTGTGATGTGTTGTGGGATTGTAGTTATTGTGCTATGATGTTGTGGTGGTGTGATGTGTTACAGTATCGTGATGGTGTGGAGTTATGGTGTTGTGATGGTGTGTGGGGGTGGAGGAATGGCCTAGGGTTGTGTTGCTGTGTATCGAGAGAGAGAGAGAGAGGGGGGACAGGACGCCACCCCTCACTGCTACACACCTCCCCATCCCTGCCCTCATGACCTCAGTATATCCAAACATATCTATAAATCAACACTTGACATAGAGTAAACAACGTGTAAACAATCCTCCCCCCCCCCTCTCCCCCACAACACAAACAAAATATGACTTTGGGGGAGGAGGGGGTGGGCACATAAGATCATCGTCACTTGAGAAATTTATAGGGAAAAATGTTAGAAAATTCTTGACTAAGTTAAAAATTACAGATGACAAGGAAGGCACCAATGAATTTATCTCGAGAATGTTTTGGTGAACCTAGTGACCTGCGTGTGTATATCCCCCTCCACCTGGTGACCTGCACGCCCATCTCTCCCTCCACCTAGTAACCTGCATGCCCATCTCTCCCTCCACCTGGTGACCTCCACGCCCACCTCTCCCTCCACCTAGTAACCTGCACGCCCACCTCTCCCTCCACCTGGTGACCTGCACGCCCACCTCTCCCCCCACCTAGTAACCTGCACGCCCATCTCTCCCTCCACCTAGTAACCTGCACGCCCACCTCTCCCTCCACCTAGTAACCTGCACGCCCACCTCTCCCTCCACCTAGTAACCTGCACGCCCACCTCTCCCCCCACCTAGTGACCTGCGCGCCCACCTCTCCCCCCACCACACTTGTACACTCCGTCATATTAATGTTGTTGACTAGACATGGTATGCGTCTCCCACCACTCGCCTCCGCCCATGTCGCTGGAGATATTTTTTACCGAAGAAGAATTCCCCAGCGGTGTTTAGGGGAGGAGACCGTGTGTGTGTGTGTGTGGGAGGAGACTGTGTGTGTGTGTGTGTGTGTGTGGGAGGAGACTGGCGCCAAGGAGGACGTCTACAGCAATGAAATAAATATGAGTGAAATATTGACGTCTCGTGTGTGTGTGTGTGTGTGTGTGTGTGTGTGTGGTTTATTAGGCGTTAACTGAAGGATAAAATTTCACATAAAGATTTAAGTAAAGAATATTATATTACGTGGATGTCCAATAACTATAAGGGACGTTTATTTATTTATTTTATATTAGGGGCTTACTCCACCCACAACTGCAAGGGAGAGTATTGATTTTGGTCCTGTCTGTCTGTCTCTGTCTGTCTGTCTCTGTCTGTCCCCAAATAACTCGAGAATTGGTTTACGAATTGCTCCAAAATAGACCAAAAGTGTTGCCATGACAAACCTTCACACAATAGTTACACAGATTTTGTTTTTCGTGAATTAAAGAAAACGATAACATGAGATAGTTATTCCAGGGGTGATTATGTTAAATTTACAGTTATTAGCGTCAACTAGTTCGTTCTGTACCCTACCATGGTAACGATTGGCGGGCAGGGTTTGTACCGTTGGAGATATAATTAATTTTAGGATATCATTTTCGAACAAGATTTAAACAAAAACATTAAAAGCAGAAGAAAAATTGGAAAAAAAAAAAGTTCGATGGAATGAGGAAGAAAATATGGCGTCCTGAGATTCCTTTTACCTTGGTCAGTTAATTAATTGAAGGTGAAATGGGGGAAAGGTGAGAGAAGTGAGAGAAAGGGGGTAGAGAGAGAGAGTAAAGTGAGAGAAAGGGGGTAGAGAGAGAGAGTAAAGTGAGAGAAAGGGGGTAGAGAGAGAGAGTAAAGTGAGAGAAAGGGGGTAGAGAGAGAGAGTAAAGTGAGAGAAAGGGGGTAGAGAGAGAGAGAGTAAAGTGAGAGAAAGGGGGTAGAGAGAGAGAGTAAAGTGAGAGAAAGGGGATAGAGAGATAGAGTAAAGTGAGAGAAAGGGGGTAGAGAGAGAGAGTAAAGTGAGAGAAAGGGGGTAGAGAGAGAGAGAGAGTAAAGTGAGAGAAAGGGGGTAGAGAGAGAGAGAGTAAAGTGAGAGAAAGGGGGTAGAGAGAGAGAAGTGAATTGAGAAGTGAGAGAACAAGATAGGGTGTGTGAAGTAAGAGAAGAAGTAAAGTGAGAGGAAGAGGAGGGGGGGGGATGAGAGAGGCGAGAAGAGTAAGAGTGATGAGATAATGGGCAGGTGAAGATAAACAGTAAAGTAAACAACACGTGGTTTTGTCTCTTTGTTTACTTCTAGGAAAGAATCTGAATGTTTTGTAGTTTTTCATTTTTTTTTTTTTTAGTTTTTTTGGTAGATGGTTTTGCTATTGTGTAGTTTATTTACTTATTTTTGTAGTTATTTTGATTTTGTTTTCGTATTTTTTTTTGTAATTGTTTTCGCATTTTGGTAATTTTTCATATTTTATTTTGTTTTCGCATTTTGGTAACTTGATTTTTTTGTAATTGTTTTCGCATTTTGGTAATTTTTCATATTTTTTTTTGTTTTCGCATTTTGGTAACTTGATTTTTTTTTTGTAATTGTTTTCGCATTTTGGTAATTTTTCATATTTTATTTTGTTTTCGCATTTTGGTAACTTGATTTTTTTGTAATTGTTTTCGCATTTTGGTAATTTTTCATATTTTATTTTGTTTTCGCATTTTGGTAACTTGATTTTTTTGTAATTGTTTTCGCATTTTGGTAATCTTTCATATTTTATTTTGTTTTCGCATTTTGGTAACTTGATTTTTTTTTGGTAATTGTTTTCGCATTTTTGTAATTTTTCGTTTTTATTTTATTCGTATTTTTATAATTGTTTTCGCATTTCTTATTTTATCTTTGTATATTTATAGGCTCATATAAATAATTAGCTTAATTAGGTGAACTCAGTAGATTTTCTGTTGAAATTTTATGTTAATTTATACTCATAATTTTAACCCAGAAATAATTTAAACAACTATAAAATATATTTAATTTATTCTATGTCTATTTAATAATTAATATTTATCACAAACGAAGAAAAATATTAAAATTAAAGTTAATATTTGTTTACGTTATTTTAAAAAGATAGCTGTAAATTATCCTTGTATTGTAAGAGCTAAATAGAGTTAACTGTAAATTAATTATCACGTTATCGTAATAGCTGAGTAGAGTTAGCTGTAAATTAATTATCACGTTATCCTAATAGCTGAGTAGAGTTAGCTGTAAATTATCCCTGCATCGTTATAGCTAGAAGTAGGATTAACTGTAAATCAACCATGTATTGTAAAAGATGAGTGGAATTAGCAGTAAATTAAGCTAAACGTACCTTCTTACCCCTGTACTGTAAAAGCTAAGTAGAGTTAGCTGTAAGTATGGATAAGCATCGTAACTTTGCTGACAGCTAGATTTCACGTTAGCTGGATAAGAAGTAGTCATTGTGGCGGTAAACGGTGATGAAATTGTGGCTTACCTTGAACAGTGTGTGTGTGTGTGTGTTTTACATCTCTCTCTCTCTCTCTCTCTCTCTCTCTCTCTCTCTCTCTCTCTCTCGTGATTGGTCAGATTATACAATAGATCAACCCAATCCCATCATTCCTTTAAGATTTTAACCAATCAGAAATCGATAAATATGACACTCCTTGGCAACTCTCCTCCTAAAGACGAATGTAAACAAGCCCGAAACACGTGTTATTGTTTTGTTCGACTTAAAGAGGTTGAAAGGTCAAATATAAGTCATAATGTTTTTAAGTAGACATAGACTAGACACAAAAGTTGATAAAATTAGACGTAGAATAGACAATTAGACGTAGAGTAGACAAAAGTAGACAATTAGACACAGTTAGACGTTTTTAGACAATTAGACGTAGAATATACAAAATTAGACGTAACCTTAACACAAATGTAAAAATCGCTATAGAGTATAAATAAATAAGTATTATGTATGTTATATGTTCACTATGTTAGATATACCTTATACCTGAGCATGGGGTTAGGTTAGGTTTTGTTAATATTTAGGTATATACTAATGTTAAATGCACAGAGGGTATATTATTTTGTGTTAATATATTTCCACAGTGTTGCATCAAATATATTATATCTCTAGGTATACTGTCCAGCTGGTATATTCATGTCTGACGTCGGGTATGATTGCTCTTTTATGAAGCTACCTGTCCGTATTAACTCTACTTCACTTTTTGATTAATTAGTGGAAGTATCAGATGGCTTAACACCTGTTCACCTGTGTGTGTGTGTGTGTGTGTGTGTGTGTGTGTTTTTCTGAATTCCCACAATAATTTTAAGCAAGAAGACCAAGTTTAGAATTTCTGTCAGTGGGTCAGTCAGTCAGTCGAGGCGTTCTCAGTGTTGCCTGTACAAGAGTTAAACGATCACACGTTGTCTCAGGAAGAAATAAGAAGGTTGTTAACTCTTTTCAATTAGAGTTTTGTTTTCTTATTTGTTTGAGGGACAGCTGTCGTGTAAACATTGGCGTAGTGATGCAGTTAAAGATGGGGTGGGTGGGAGTAAGTGCCCCCTCCTCCCCTCCCCCCTCACCCCCTGCCTCCCTGTGTTACTCGTCCCCCTTGTATAGATTTTCTCCCCTTCCTCCTCCTCTACTTCCCTTCCTCTTCTCCTTCTCTTCCTCTTTCTCCCCCTTCCTCTTCTCCTCCTTCTCCTGATGAGAGAGAAAAGGGAAAGGACGGGAAGGAAACATGGGAAACATCTCACTTATATGCCATATCTCTCTCTCCCATCTCTCACACTATCTCTCTCCTTGGTACTCTCTATCTCTCATCATCATATTCTTTCTCATACACTGTCTCTCTCCCATCTCTCACACTATCTCTCAACATCGTATAATCATAAGGTTTTTTGGTCTTACTTATGACGGCATTCCTAGTATGTCTCTTCAACACCACCTTGACGAGGCCAGTGTGATGTGTTGGCTTATCTGTGATGTGTTGGCTTACCTGTGATGTGTTGGCTTACCTGTGATGTGTTGGCTTACCTGTGATGTGTTGCTACTGTGTGTGGCTTACCTGTGTGTTGGCTTACCTGTGATGTGTTGGCTTACCTGTGATGTGTTGGCTTACCTGTGATGTGTTGGCTTACCTGTGATGTGTTGGCTTACCTGTGGTGTGTTGGCTTACCTGTGATGTGTTGGCTTACCTGTGATGTGTTGGCTTACCTGTGATGTGTTCTCTTACCTGTGATGTGTTGGTTAGGTTAGTCGGTATTCAGATCATTGTTCGTCGCCTACTGCACCTGGACGTGTGATGTGTTTAAGTGGTTGTGGTGTGTGAATTGTTCTTGTCTTTCTCTCTTTCTTTCTTTCTTTCTTTCTTTCTTTTCTACTTCCACTTTAATTTAATTTGATATTTATAATCTCACTTAACTGACCTTATCACCACAATACCATTAATAAAACAACTAAAATAACTTATAAATTAATAATATAACGCAACATTGTTTTCATAACTATAACGCAAACAACTGAAATGGCGTCGGGGGGAGAGGGTGGGGTGGGGTGGGGCGGGGTTGGGGTGGGGTGGGGTGGGGGTGTTGAGGGTGGAAGTACACGCCATAAGAGTGCCGAATAATTTTTAGTGGGTGTACACATATGATTGTCCTCGTCACACACACACACACTCTCTCTACACACACTCAGACTCAAGACCCATTCCTCTGTAGTCTCACATCCGCTACTTGCCTTACCCCTGGACATGTACACACTTGGTTATTAGGTTAGTGTCCTAATGGCCGTGGAGTGAGTGTGTCTCTGGGTCTTGATGGCTTTGTTTATATCCTCTTTTTCTGGGTTGTTTGGAGTTTGTTTGCTTTGTTTGGGGTTGATTATGAGGTTGTTTGCGTTCTTTGTGTGTGTGTGTGTGACTAGACAGATGCCAGCACCACTGTTACCTACATACACATATCATAAATAAATCAATATAGAGTAAGTAATAGTACAACATCATCATCATCATCTTTTATAAATATATCTTAAATTTCAGAATTCACCTCCAAAAAACAAATAATGTATTTTAATGACAAGTAAAAAAAAAAACGCGTACTACAAAAAACAAAAAAAATCATGTCACAAACGTCTTGAGTCTCTTAGGTTCATCTTAGGCTCATCTGTCCGTCCGTCGTGTTACCATTAGCCTCCATCTTGTATATACTCTACCCTCCCTCCCCACCCTGAAACATTTCTAGGGTGGCGACCATTTTGAATTTTGTCTTTTCATCTCGTTAAATTTACCTCAGGAACATCGCTAATTAACTCTACCTGGCTTACCTGTTAAGTACACCTGTGGGACTCTGATCTCCGCTGTACCAGTTATAAAATAGGTTTAAGTTAGTGATGTGGCGGCCATTTTGGTGGAGCTTTCGTAGAGGGCGCCAAGGTGTTAATTACTGTGTAGAAGTCATTTGTGTGTTTCAGGTGTGTGGGATTATTACAGGTGTGGTGGATTATTACAGGCGTGGAGGATTATTACAGGTGTGGAGGATTATTACAGGTGTGGACGTGGTGGTGAGGCGGAGCACAGGTGGTCATCGTACCTGGCTGTTGTCCCCTCCTGGCAGTCGCCTTTTGGCAGGAGGAATGGACTAACAGAGGTGGGGAGGAAGAGAGGAGACAAGAAAGAAGGGAGGGAAGGAGAAATGAAGGAAAGAGGGAGAAAAGAAACTTAAGAGGATACATATGGAGATAAGGAGAAGGAGGAAAGGAAGGAAATGAAGAAGACAGGGAAGGAGTTGGGTGAAGGAGGGAGGGAGGAAACGAAGGCATGGAAGAGGGAGACAAAAAAAAAGAGAAAAGGATTTTACTGAGGAACTGGAGATTGAGGGAAGGAGACGGAGGGAGGGAAGGAGGGCTGCACCGACCCAGTTAGAGGGAGTCAGGAGCGCCCCCCGGGACCCCCAACTCCTGAGGGTGAACATCTCAAGTCTTCCACCACAATCTAGTACTGCCATGAGCGTGAAGCAGCCTGAAGGAGGAGTAGGGAGGTGGGGGGGGGGGAAGAGGGAGGTGGGGGGAGGAGGAGGTAGTTGGGAAGAGGGCAATAGGAGGAGGAGGGAACTAGGAGGAACAGAATGATGGAGCTAGGAGGAGGATAGTTGAGGGAGGGAGAGTGAGAGGAACCAAGTGAGGGTAATGGAGAAAGAGTGAGAGAAGGAGTTGATGGTATGGTAGAGAGGGAAGTAAGGAAAGGGAGTGACTGTGAGTGTGAGGGAGGGAGGGAGAGTAAGGGAGAAGAAAGGGAGGGAATGAAGGAGGGTAAATGGAGGGAAGGAGGGTAAAGGGAGGGAGGGAGACGCGACCTTCAGCAGTAGCAGCCCGGGGCAGCTCTGCCACAGGTGCTGGCTGGGGCATTGTCCTGCCCACCGCCCTCCTCCACTGACCACTACCCTCCCCCTCCTTCTGTACTGACCACAACCCCCTCCTCCTCCTCCTGCACTGACCACAACCCCCCCCTCCTCCTCTTCTTCCTCCTTCCTTCCGCGAGATAAAATCATAAAAATGTCCAACAGATGCAGCAGCAGGCGAAGACAATATACCAATGAGCGTCATTAAGAAAGTAGCCCACTTATTACTTACCTGTTCTCCTACACATTTGTAACTCCTCCTTCACTAGTGGTGTCTTTCCTGATAAACTGAAAATTGCTAAAGCTCACCCAACATATAAAAAATCTGGGGACAAAGGTCTCTTGAAGAACTACCGCCCCATATCAGTCCTCCCAGCCTTGAGTAAGATACTGGAGAAGCTAGCATGTAGTAGACTAAATTCCTTCTGCAATGCCAATAACATCTTTACAGACTCCCAGTTTGGATTTCGAGCTAGAAGGTCGACTGAGAGTGCTCTGCTATCCTATACTAATGACATCTTAAATTCCTTTGATGACAGTCAGTTCACAGTCGGTATATTCTTGGACCTCTCTAAAGCCTTCGATACTGTCGACCATACCATCTTCCTCTCAAAACTTGAACATTACGGTGTTGGGGGCCTGTCCCACAATTGGTTTACCTCATATCTGTCCAACAGGAAGTAGTATGTCTGCTATAATAATCACCAATCTGACTCCTCGCCAATCTTATATGGCGTCCCCCAAGGTTCCATTCTCGGTCCAGTACTGTTTTAGTTCTACATAAACGACATAGTCCAAGCCAGCTCACTCATAAAATAAAACTTATTTGCAGACGATAGTAATCTCTATGCCAGCAACGCAGACCTCCAGACCTGGGTAATACGTGATAAACTGACCTTAAACCTTGAGAAAACCCACTACACGATCTTTCACAGAAGGAAAAAACTTACCCCCAGACTTGGACCCCCTGTACCTAGGTAATACAGTCCTCAAACGCGAACAAAATACTAAATTCCTCGGAGTTATTGTTGACGAGAAACTTAACTGGAGAAACCACATACAAGCCATACACAGTAAAGTCAATAAACAGTGCGGTATCATGTATCACACTCGACAGTCACTCACTCTCACAGCAATGAAAGAAATCTATCATGATCTTGTTTACCAACACCTGATACTCTGTCACACACTATGGGAGGGGCCTCTGGCTCTTCAAACACACAATCCCTGGTTACTGCACAAAAGAGAGTTGTACGGACAATGACCTACTTGAAAAAAAAAAACATCACACAAACGAAAAATTTGCTGAATTGAAAATGTTAAAATTCGAGGATATTATCACCTACTGCTGTGCCCTCTTTGTTTACAAGTCTATCAATCACTTACTTAACAATAATTATTTCCAGTTCCGGAATATTCAGAGATACAACTTAAGGCACCCAGAACTACTAAGACCCCCCCCCCCCCCCCATGCGCCCCTCTCAGTGCCAGACCTCCATAAAATATCACAGTGTGAAGGTGTGGAACAACTTACCCCCACACTCCCTTCCTTTAAATCATCTCTTAAAAAATATCTATTGTTGAAGTATTAATATTTCTTGTAACACCTACTATATTTACAGTACCTGCTTTTATTGTACCATCAAAACCGTTTTATCGGAAATTATCATGTAGATAGATAAGTATTACCATTGCAATAAACATAATTGCCAACTAGACATAATCCTGACAGCTCTGTCCTCTTGTTCAACCTTAATACTGTACAACCCAGGTTGTACTGCCTCCCCATTATACTTATGCTATTCAATTCCACTGTATTTTATGTATATACTTACAATATAAATAAAAAAAAATAATTAATAAATAAAATTAATAATATTGAAGTGATACCCGTGGCAACATTATAAGATGTTCTTATTACCAACATGCTATTGTACTATTCCAGATGATACTAAATGTTACATAATACTTCCTTTAGATAAATGTACAGTATATATCAGGTGCCTCAAAGAGAACTCAGGTACTCAGCTGGCTCAGCCATGTTAATATTGTTATTATTATCCACTCATTATCTGTGTTTTTCTGGCTAAATAAACTGTTTCAATTCAATTCAATACAGTCGGGAGGAGAGAGAGAGAGAGAGAGAGAGAGAGAGATTTAGGTGAGGTAGTTAAGGTAGCCTAGTTTAAGTCGTGTATAGATAGGTTAGGTCAGGTTAGGTTGAATAGTGTGTGTCTGTAAAATTGAATAGGTTTTTGAGATGACCTGAAGATTTACCCCCCCCCTAACCTAACTTAGGGTGGTTAATCTTCAGGTGATTTGCCTTGAGCTCATCTGGCTTGTTGGTCGCTAAGTGTCATCACCCGGCCCAGTACCAGTGACCTCTCGACCTTGTACACACACACACAGACACCTACTTAGCATTTCCTCCAGTGTGTGTGTGTGTGTGTGTGTGCTACATATGGCCAGGTAATGAGCCAACACTCCTTCACCACCACCAGCTGGAGGACTGAAGGGAGGCATTGGGTTAAGTCAGAGGTCAGTTCAGGTCATGTGGTGGTGACACGTGGAGGAGGATGTGGAGGCCAGCGTGTGTCACTACTCCCTGATACATACTGTACATACATACATACATACATAGGCCCTATTCAAGCTGTCGTACTTAAGATTATTCATTCATATACACACAGGTAAATAGGCAGGTGTCATAGATGAATACAGGTATTTAGACACATGTTCACAGTTCACACACACACACAGAGCAGGGCAGGCGGACATGTGTACCCGGACCAGCCGCCGCCTGCCCGCGACCTTGTCTAGGGCCAAGGTCACTCCAGGTGTTCCTTCATCTCAGGTAACCTTCAGTGGCTTAATAGACGCTCGACAACCAGGTAAATAGTTCACCTAACCTAACCCAACCAGGTCAAGGGTGGTTGTTGGTCGGGGAGTGGTTGTGGGACAGGGGTGGTTGTGGGTCAGGGGGTGGTTGTGGGACGGGGGTGGTTGTGGGTCATGGGGTGGTGTGGGTCAGGGGGTGGTTATATGTGGGTTACCTGATCTACCCAACCCTTAGCATACCATCGTCAATTATTAAAGATACAACGCGGGTTAAATCTACGTACTGACAGACAGACAGACACAGACTGACCAATGAGCCGACGATTAGCGAAGAGGTTAAAATAAATATATTCCTCTCACCTGTCCTTAATGTCTGCCGCCCCTTAGGTAGTGTCTTAACCCTTCATCTAACCTAACCTAACCCTTCACCGACTTTATACCTGTTGAGAATTAATGGTTTTTGTCGTGTTTATTCATTGTTTATTACCTTTTTGTTATTATTATTATCATCATCATCATCATCATCATCATCAGTATTCCCATAATCAGTATTGCCACAATTACCATTCATGGAAGTCGACAGTTGAATTACCATGAATACAACGTGAGTAGAAACATTCAGACTTACACACAAGGGCAGTGGGTGATCATGGGTGTACACACAGACGTACATAGGATACATGCGACCTTGGGTGGACTTACAGACATACACACAGACACAGGTGACCATGGGAAAGACTCAGACACACACAGACAGCCATGGGAAAGACTCCTCGCCCTCTCAGCATCTCTTCAAGGGCGTCAAGGCTTCAGCACATCTATCAATAAGTCACACAAGAACACCCGCTGACACACAAAGGGCCCCGGGTGTGTTGGCATGCACGGGGGCCCTCTGTGTCTACCTTGAATATGCAGAGTGTGTCCCACCTAATGCTTCAATTTATTCTTGTTGTATGTTATGCCTCGTCTGTTGGTGTGTGTGTAATGGTCAGTGAACACGCCTCGCAAGCAAGTGGTCCCAGGTTCCATCTCCGGGCAGAGTAATTGGGGACCTGGATGTTAATCGTTTTCAGGGTAATGGTTAGTCAGTGCAGTTGGAGAGATGTCCGGTCTTCTAGGACTGTTCCTTGACACTGGGTTGATGCAGCTCGTTAACTCGGGATGTGGTTGTGTTGGTGACAGCTTTTACACGCCTCAGTGGCTCTAGGGCCGACCATTATTATATTTATTATTTGTGTGGATGCAAGTATATAGACAGGTGTAACAGATAGACACAGGTGAAGCAAGAATTGATAGAGTTGGATGATGAGTAACTGAGTAAAGTACACACACACACCCACACACACACACCGAACAAAGACAATATCCTTAAACCATGATAACATTTTCGGGAAGTGACAGAAAAAAAAGAAGATATTTTCATGTGAACGACAATTGAACAGATGAGTGAACTGAAATCTCTTGGGATGATGTACACGATGCGAGTCAAGGGTCAGGGAGGCTGAGGAGGAGGGGGGGGGGGGGGAGGAGGAGGAAGAGAAAAAAGGAAGAGTAGAAGAGGGAAGAGTGGGAGGATGCCCAGCTGGAGACCCTCAACCAAGACCCCCGCCAGCGTGTAACAGGATTAGAGGCTGCGTGACCTACAGGTGGTGGCCTACGTGAGCTGGAGAAGGGCGGGGGAGTGACAGGGAGGGTGGGGAGGGGAGGGGAGAGCCACAGAGGGAGAGAGAGGTGAGGGAAGGTGGGAGGAGGGCCGACTTGTACCTGTGTGACGTCATACACGAGAGGAGGATCGTTGGTAAGGACGCAGCCAGTCGTGAGTAGAGGAACACACACACACACACACACACAGGCAGGAATGCTAACCTAGTAGACCTTGTGTATGATGTGTGTGGAGAGAGAGAGAGAGAGAAACGTAGATACAAAAATAAACAAAGACGAATACAATTATAGATAAAGACCTCAAGTAACACTAGCGAAGGGCTGGCGAAAGTACGTCTAGCGTTGTTCGCTGTCCTGTTAATTTAGAATGCCAGGCGTAGAAAAATGTACCTGTACTAACGTTGTTGTGTTTTGTGGTATTTCAATTCAATTTCAATTGTTTATTCCTTGATAGAGGAAGCGGGATCCTACTGCTGTCACTAGATACCCCTGACATTGTGGTACTTACCTGGATCGTCTGGGGCTGTTGGCTAGGTGTGTACAGGTAATGATAAGTAATTACCTGGATGGTGTTGTCAGGTGTCTTGAAATATAAAGGTGTTTGTTTTTTATTTAATGTGTATTTATTTATTTGTTGTTATTGTTATAATTTTTATTATTATTATTATTATTATTATTATTATTATTATTATTATTATTATATTGAAAAAGAACGGCATTACAAGTAGCGTGTATTCGAGGGGTGGTAGGGAAGGTGTGGGCGTGACAGTGGTTGTGGTAGGCAGGGTGTGGGCGTGACGGGGTGGTTGGTAGGGAGGGTGTGGGCGTGACGGGTTGTGGTAGGCAGGGTGTGGGCGTGACAGGGTGGTTGGTAGGGAGGGTGTGGGCGTGACGGGTTGTGGTAGGCAGGGTATGGGCGTGATAGGGGTTGTGGTAGGCAGGGTGTGGGCGTGACATGGGTTGTGGTAGGCAGGGTATGGGCGTGATAGGGGTTGTGGTAGGCAGGGTGTGGGTGTGACAGGGGTTGTGGTAGGCAGGGTGTGGGCGTGACAGGGTGGTTGGTAGGGAGGGTGTGGGCGTGACAGGGTGGTTGGTAGGCAGGGTGTGGGCGTGACAGGGTGTGGGCGTGACAGGGTGAAGTCTCATAAGGGAAGGAATAGAGTGGCTCTCACTTACCGTCGCTTCTTCTCCTTATGTAGACTCCTGCCAAACCACCACGCCCACACGCCTACCGGGGCCCCGCACACACACACACACACACACACACACACACACACACACACAGTGCCAAAACCACACGCCACCACCCCCGCACGCCACCACCCCCGCACGCCACCACCCCCACACGCCACCATCCCCGCACGCCACCACCCCCGCACGCCACCACCCCCACACGCCACCACCCCCGCACGCCCACCTTACTTACACAACCAGACAGATCGATCACACAAAAAGCCAATTGCTTCATGTACGTCTTTGCAGAACACACACCCGTACACTCACACACACACGCACACCCGTACACACACACACACACACACACGACCTGCCCCCTGGCCTGTGTTTTGGTCCTGTAATATCTTTGTTTATGTGATGTTTTAACCTGTAACTCCCATTCTTTGTCCTGTAACCTGTATAACCTCTAAAATGTAGGTCAGTCTGGAATAGTTAAATATCATATGAGAAACATTATTACGGCTCATATTGGCTTCTGAACATACATACATACATACATACATACATACTTATATTAGTGTGTGTTTGCGTGTGTGTGTGTAATAATAATAATAATAATAATTAACGGTTTATTGAAAGAGCTTGGCAGCCAGAAGGCTGAAAATATACAGTTACATATTTGGGGAGTGGGTTACGAATTACAAATAATATACAAGTAACATAAGTGACACAAATAAGACATATAACAACTTAGATGGGGAAAAGCTCAAACTACAGTTCAATTCAACATAGTGACAGTGTTACAGTATTACAAGTTATTGATAATTTTTACAATGGTTGGGACTGGGCTGTTCTTATAGCGATCAGTTCGTGTGTGTGTGTGTGTGTGTGTGTGTGTGTACTGTACGTGCGTGTGTGTGCGTCAAAGCTAATTTATCAGCCTAATATTTCTTTTCCCTGATGATGTAAGTTTGGTCACGATTGATAACCTTCATAAAATAATATTAAGTATGTAACAGAAGGCGGAAGTGATGACACCGTGTCAGTGAAAGTACCACACACACACACACACACACACACACACTCAATACTGCGTTACTATGTGCATGTCTCAGTCCTGATGTTGATAAGTGATTGCGTTATGTTACGTCAATTCACCTCTCGGGCTCGTCCGTGTTACAGGAAGCCCTTCAGTACATCGTGGTTGTGGTGTTTGGTAACGCGTAGTGTGTGGAGTTTTGGTAACGCATAGTGTGGAGATACTTGACCTGCCAATGGTGATCGCAAGGTGTATTCTGCTGGCCACCACACCTGTGAGTTAACCAGAATCAGGTAATTGGAAGGTAGGAATGGCGAGGGGCTGGGAGGACGTAGGAGTAGGAGTGAGAAGGGAGTGGAGAGAGAGAGAGAGAGAGAGAGAGAGAGAGAGAGAGAGAGAGAGAGAGAGAGAGAGGAGCAATTGGGTGTCCGTCACTCAGGTAATGCAGGTTAATTACATATGTAAATTTATGGCGTATTAATATCAATACAGGTGTGATATATTCTGGAAGGAAAGTGTGTGTGTGTGTGTGTGTGTGTGTGTGTGTGTGTGTGTGTGTGTGTGCTGACGTCACTAGACCCACGCTTCCACGAATCTCGGAACCCCCCTCCCCACACCCCCCCCTCCTACACCCCCTCCCCCAGGCACCACACCTTGTTCATTCACACAGCCACACCACACCTTCAACCATTCATAAACACAGCCACACCATACAGTCACACCACACTCCAAAACAGTCATCCACACAGCCACACCTTTAAGTTTACCCACACTGCCACACCATGCACCCAAACATTATCCGTAGAGCCACACCACACCACACCACAGCATCAAGTTCAGGGGAGGGGGTCACCTGATAATGTAAACAAGACAGGTAATGAGAAATATTGAACGTGTTAGCACAGGTGAGGTGTACCTGTTGGTGGGAGAGTCTACCTGGGGCAGTGAGGAGGTGGATGATTAGTTAATTTGGGGATACCTGTACAATAGGCCTCTACCTTACCTTACTTTACTTAACCTAAACTAACCTATCCTATCCTATCCTATCCTAACTTAACCTAGCCTAACCTATACCATCTCAATTGATTTTATCCTAATTGGCGACTTGTGTGTGTGTGGAGGAAAAATGTTAAAAAACAGAAATATTAACATTCTCGTGTGACGTCAGCAGTGGGATTATTTCCAACATATAATTACGGTTTTCCTCTCTCTCTCTCTCTCTCTCTCTCTCTCTCTCTCTCTCTCTCTCTCTCTCTCTCTCTCTCTCTCTCTCTCTCTCTCTCTCTCTCTCTCTCTCTCCACACCTCGTTGCTAATACTTGACCCCCAAGGTGTCCGTCCGTCCGTTCCTTCAAAGCCACTGTTATTACTCGATCATTTCCGTCAGCTTCTCCGGAAATTCCTGAAGATTTTGACGCCACCACAAGACCCGATCCTTGAGGAGGGAAGGTAGTGATCTTCCCCCAGGATGAACAAAGCCAAGATGAGTGTGTGTGAGATAATCCATGTTTATTTGTTTACTTTCTTATAAGGTAAACACAGTCGTCATTATGGTTGATTTTTTTATTTTATTTTTGTTTTAAGTAAGGTAATCAAGTTTTGGGTAGGATTTGTTTGGTTGTGTGGTGGGGAGGAGGAGGAGGAGGAGGGGGTCTTTGTTCATCCTGGGAATAATATATGAGGAGGAGGAGGGAGGTCATGTGTGTGGGGGGTATCTCATTCACTCGCATATTTACTCACTCACTCACACACTCACTCACTCACTCACTATAAAAGCATAATTAGTGTTATGTGTTGAGGATATGATCACCTTGACCACCACTCTGTGTGTGTGAACGTATCAGCCTATGTACGTATATACCTGTAAGTAAATCGACACATACACTCCTTGCTTGGTATACACACAGCCTCTTGATAGACACTTGAAGGGGACGTGGGGAAGAGCCTGAGTGAGTGTGTGTGAAGTAAGAAGGTTATGGTGAGGGCCTTGGGTCATTACTAAGTGTACACGTAAATACACACTCTTGTTAACAGTTGCTAGGTGTGTGTCTGTGTGTGTGTGTCTGTCCTGCTGACGCTGTGGTGAACGGGGGAAACTGCAGCCGCCTTAAGTATCACCTGGGGCGAAACTGACGGGGTGGGGGCGGGGCGGGGCGGGGAGAGGAGGGAAGGAAAGAAGGTAGGGAGAGGGAGGAAGGTAAGGAGAGGGGGTAGGTAGAGAGAGGGAGGTAAGGAGAGGGGGTAGGTAGAGAGAGGGAGGTAAGGAGAGGGGGTAGGTAGAGAGAGGAAGGTAAGGAGAGGGGGTAGGTAGAGAGAGGGAGGTAAGGAGAGGGGGTAGGTAGAGAGAGGGAGGTAAGGAGAGGGGGTAGGGAGAGAGAGGGAGGTAAGGAGAGGGGGTAGGGAGAGAGAGGGAGGTAAGGAGAGGGGGTAGGTAGGGAGAGGGCGGTAAGGAGAGGGGGTAGGTAGGGAGAGGGCGGTAAATGGTGGGTGATGATTTGAAGGTCTATGCTCTGTTTACATATCCGGCCAATCCGCCCGTTCGTGTAAATCCGGATATACTGCTCGCGTTTTTGGATTCTTTGTTTATATGTATCCGGATGTGTTGCTTAGTTTTGTTTTGTTAGACATTCAATACGTATTTTTATTTGTTATTCGACCTATGTTGTTGTTAAGATATTGTTATGCAGGTGTTGCTATGTTGTGCAGGTGTTGCTATGTTGTGCAGGTGTTGCTATGTCGTGCAGGTGTTGTTATGTTGTTCATGTTGTTGCTTAGTTATTGTTATGGTGTTCATGTTGTGGTACAGGTGTTGCTATGTTTTGTATTTACTGGGTTTAAATGTTGCTGTAAAATTAATATCACCTGCGTGTCGTGATAGCTTTGATCTATCACGTTGATGCATCATAGTGGTGGCGTTATATCACCTCTGTCATGTTAGTTGCGTTATATCACCTGTATATCATGGTTATATCACCTTTATATCCTGGTTATATCACCTGTGAGTCATGGTGAAGGTGTGTCATACATACTGTCACGGGAGCGTCTCGTCTCCACACAACACTTAACTGGCATTTGCATAATGACTAATGGCGCCTCTGAAGGATCCGACCTCTCTCTCTCTCTCTCTCTCTCTCTCTCTCTGTTTTCTTTCTTTCTCTCTACAAATGTGTCTGTCTGTAGTGTTTCTTTAGTGTCTGTCTGTATTTGTGTAGTATTTGTAGATGTTTATGTAGTAATAGTAGTAGTAGTAGTCGTGGCTATTTACCAACATGGACCACCTCTCCACTCGTCTTACCTCATGTTGTATTTTGGTTCCGTGTTGTCGTGACGAATCAGCTGACACGTAAACATCTCCTACACTGACGCTTCCTAGGTGACTGTCGTGTCCCCGTATTCAAGCTCAGGTGACGATCGTGACAGTGTGGTTAACTTTGTCTTATTAGCGAGGAGTTAATTGATTTGCTCTCGACATTCTTTTAAAGGGCGCGAGTATACGGTGTCGTGTGGGTGTGTTGGGGGGGGGGGGGGAGGATGGTGATTGGTGACCCGCTTTCCCTACCTGGACTCATCACCACCACTACTATACCACCCCCGTCTTGTGACACCGCCAAGGGCACACACACACACACACACACATCAATACCGCCACCACTCCAGTGCAAGCTCCAGCAGTCACAGTGGGTGCCCATCCTCTCCAGTTAGTGCAGTCTGCCAAACTCCTGGGTGTTACCATAGACCACAAACTTGACTGGAAGGCCCATGTAAACAACACAATCAAGGCAGCCTCGTACCGACTCTACATGCTACGACGACTTAGGTCACTTGGGACACCCACGCCAGAGCTGAGGACTATCTACAACGCCTTTATTCTCCCCAAATTAACGTATACGTCACCAGCCTTGGTCGTCTTCTCTCAACTCTACCCAACAACGTCAGCTGGAGAAGGTCCAGAAGAGGGCCTGCAGAATCATGCTCGGCGCAAACTACTCCGGCTACACCAACGCTCTCTCCACCCTGGAAATCCATCCCTCAGTGACCTCCACCACCAGAGCACTAGCAAGGTTTGGCAGTGGACTATTGCACCATCCTCGTCATCGCCACCTCCTGCCACCGGCAGTCCCCCGCCCACCTCGCGCAGTCTGCCACTACAACAAAATACAGTCCATAAGAGCCCCGCACTGATAGATATAAGAACAGCACCATCCCATCTATTGTTAAAATAATAAACAACTCCTGATTTATGTACTGTACAGCCCTGTAAATGTATTGAACGTATATCATTATGTCTAAATCGCGTGTAAGTTTGTATATTTTCAGCCACCGGCTGCAACTCTATTAATAAACCGTTTATTATTATTATTATTATATTAACACGTTTTTTGCAATATTTATTTAATTTATTATTTTTTTTCTTGCAGGTAAGCTCGCTGGGGGGTCCCGTCAACATACTTGCTATAGAGGTGTGGAAGCGACGTATTGGGTCACTCGTTAGGGGAGGAACACTGGATAACACAAGAGAATGAAAAGAACTTAAATTCAGGTATTTTTTTTTTGTTTAACAAATTTATTGACAAAGCTTGGAGTACAGTTTGCCTAGTCTGAGTAATTCAGTCAGGTCTTGACACTGAGGGTGGTATCACTTCTCACTGCCACGCAGGACAGAGGTTCATATGATGTTTGAGAGAGAGAGAGAGAGAGAGAGAGAGAGAGAGGTGTCATGGGTATACCGCCACATCAAGGAAGATAAAACGATGGAAGATTTTTATTTTAGAGGTGAATAAGTCGGTGTTAAGTGTCCTGGGTACGTCGAGTGAGTCTCCTTGTGTGTATCTTCCCTGTATGTGTGTGTGTGTGTAATGTGATTTTGTAGTATTTTAACAAGTTATAAATACAATATTGAAAGAAAATGTGTATTGTTGAGTATTTATATAAGTAGTGGAAAGACGTAACTCGACAATGTAAGAGGAACAACACAGCCATTTTGTATTTTCACACACACACACACACATACACCTACACATTAGCTCTTAAGACAATTGAAGTGTTTGGGACCTTAGGCAAGAGACGGTGGGGGGCGAGGAAGAGGGGTGGAGGGGGGAGAAGGAGGGGTGGAGGGGGGGGTAGACGTTGGTCCTCACACACCCAATGAATGGAGATGAATGGGCGGGAGGTGAGTTGTACCTTGCTAGGGCGGAGGTCGTGGTGAGGCCTCCCTTCCCACCCACCCACCCACCCTCTTCCCTCCCCACCAACCTACCCTCCAGCCTACTTGCCCACCCACCGTCCTACCTGCCTGCCTATCCACCTACCCACACTACCCACTCCTACTCACCCACCCATCCACCTACCACAGGGCGGAGGGCGTTGTAATCCTCACCACCTCTCTCTCTCTCTCTCTCTCTCTCTCTCTCTCTCTCTCTCTCTCTCTCACCAAGGGGCGGAGGTCGTGTTAGAGCTTACCTCTAGTCTGGCCTCCACGCCCACCACTACCACCACCCTAACCACCACTTCACCCACCACTCCACCCACCACGACTACCACCACTACCACCCCCTTCACCCCCACTACCACCCCCTTCACCACCAACATTGTACCACTACCGTCTACCTCCTCCCTCGCTATCACCACCACCACCGCAATTATTATTCCGTTTGACGCCACCATAACAGTACACCGTTGACGCCACCATAACAGTACCGTTGACGCCACCATAACAGTACACCGTTGACGCCACCATAACAGTACACCGTTGACGCCACCATAACAGTATACCGTTGACGCCACCATAACAGTACCGTTGACGCCACCATAACAGTACCGTTGACGCCACCATAACAGTACCGTTGACGCCACCATAAGAGTACCGTTGACGCCACCATAACAGTACACCGTTGACGCCACCATAACAGTACACCGTTGACGCCACCATAACAGTACCGTTGACGCCACCATAACAGTACACCGTTGACACCACCATAACAATACACCGTTGACGCCACCATAACAGTATACCGTTGACGCCACCATAACAGTACCGTTGACGCCACCATAACAGTACCGTTGACGCCACCATAACAGTACCGTTGACGCCACCATAACAGTACACCGTTGACGCCACCATAACAGTACCGTTGACGCAACCATAACAATACCGTTGACGCCACCATAACAGTACACCGTTGACGCCACCATAAGAGTACCGTTGACGCCACCATAACAGTACCGTTGACGCCACCATAACAGTACACCGTTGACGCCACCATAATAGTACACCGTTGACGCCACCATAACAGTATACCGTTGACGCCACCATAACAGTACCGTTGACGCCACCATAAGAGTACCGTTGACGCCACCATAAGAGTACCGTTGACGCCACCATAAGAGTACCGTTGACGCCACCATAACAGTACACCGTTGACGCCACCATAACAGTACACCGTTGACGCCACCGTTGTTAAGGCAATCAATAACGGGTCATCAGTGCACCTGGTCGAGGCAGCGGGTCCTACAAGGTTACCTGGGAAGTGTTCCTAATTATGGCAAGAGGTTGATGTCAGGTGAGGGGGGGGTAGGGTGTGGTGGTAGCGGGGGGGGTAAGGGTATGTTGGTAGGTAGGGGGGGGGGTAGGGTGTGTTGGTAGGTGGAGGGGGTGAGGCTGGGAGGGAGGGGTGTGTTAAACAATTATATTATTACCTGTCCTAACCTCCAACAGGTGTTAATTACAATAGCATTACCCAAACCTAATTACAACAGGTGTTCATATATGATATAATTACCCTTACCTGACCACTGTTTAATTATACCCACAAGTAAACATAATATTAAATAATCACAAAAAACACGTAGTTAAGCTCCCCTTCCTCTGCTCCCCCCCCCCAACCCCTCCCCCTTCACCTATTCCCCTCATTTCTACCTTTCCCCCTTCCTCTCCCCTCTCCAATACCCTCCAATACTCCTCCTCCCCTCTCCCTTCCCCTCCCCTCCCCCTCACCCCCCTCCTTCCCCTCACCTCCCTCCTTCCCCTCACCTCCCTCCTTCCCCTCACCTCCCTCCTTCCCCTCACCTCCCCCTCCGTACCCCCAGCATCTTGAAGGAGGTGTTATCTGCCTCTCCATCTTCTCATTTACCACCACCACCACCACCACCACCCACCACCACCACCTACGCCACCACCACCACCACCACCTACCACCACCACCACCTACCACCACCACCACCACCTCCTACCACCACCACCACCTACCACCACCACCACCACCACCACCACCACCACCACCACCACCACCTACCACCACCACCACTTACCTCCATCATTAAATATTCATTGTTTATCTTGGTATATTGTTGTTTATTGTTTGCTTTTGTTTATTGATTGTAAGTAGTGCATTGTTTACCTTTATTAATGTTTATATATTGCACGTGTTGAGTGTGTGTGTGTGTGTGTGTGTGTGTGTGTGTGTGTGTGTGTGTGTGCCGGCGTTTTCCTAGTGTTTGTCTTCCTTTATTTTGTCTGTTTGTTTGTTTGTTTATATGTGTTTGTTTGTCTCTCTAGGTCTTTCAACAGGTGTTTACTTAGGTCTGTGTCTGTCTGTGTGTAAGTCTCTGCCTATCTGTCTGCACATTTGTCTGTCTTGTCTGTCTGTCTGTCTGTCTGTCTGTCTGTGTCTGTCAAAGTTTAATCTCACTAACATCATCACCACTTTTCTACCTAATTCCTTACACGTCAACTAATTAGATAAACCTTTCTTACATCTTTGAGTTAATTTTATCGTAAGGTTTTTAGATAATGGAACCCTGAACTATTACGTCTGGAGCAACTCACTAATTACGGTTATTCTTATGGTCGGTAATTATTATCATTAAAATAAACTATTAATAATGGTCCTTCAAGAATATTATAAGAATATCCACTTGAGTTTATTCATTATTACTTAAATCTGTTGTAAGTGTTAACCTTTTTTGACTCCTGGGGGATGAAATTATTGTCCACAAAGGGTTAAATTATGAACTCAAAGGGTTAAATTATGTACTCAAAGGGTTAAATTATGTACTCAAAGGGTTAAATTATTGTCCACAAAGGGTTAAATTATGTACTCAAAGGGTTAAATTATGTACTCAAAGGGTTAAATAATGGGATTTAATGAGTCTCACTTATACACCATAGTGAAGATACGTCGTTAGTGCTCGTCAGATCAGGAAGTCGCCACCTCCTACCTCCTCCCTCCTCCCTCCTACCTCCTAAACTTCTTGTGGTAATAATTAAGGTGATTATTATAATTATTTCCCCTCACCTTGTCATTAAGGGAAGGTAAAGGTAAGGAGATTAACCTGTTATGTTTTGGTGTTAACCTATTTACCTGTGGGTGGAACATGATGCAAGGGGGGGTGGGGGGTGAGGTGAGGGAAGGGGGAAGGGGGTAAGGGAGAGGAGAGGAAGAGGGTAAGGGGGAGATGAGAGAGGAGGGGGAGACGAGAAGGAAGGGAAGGAATGAAGGAGATAAGGTGAGAGAGGAGAGAGAGGGAAGGAAGGGGGTAAGGTGAGGTAAGGGAAAGGAGGAAGTGGAGGCAGATAAGAACCGGAAGTAGGGGTAGGGAGGGTAATTGGGATGAGGGGAGAGAAAGGAGGTGAGAGGGGGAATGAATTAAGGGAGATGAAGGGAGAAGAGAGAGGTCACAAGTTATTCTGGGTCTGGCTAATACCCCCCCCCCCTCCCCCCTATGTTGACATATGTTGGTGGTGGTGAGTGTGGTGAGGAATGTGATGATGTGTGGTGATGATAGTGGGAGATTGTGGTATGGAGTGTGATTGATCGTAGTGAGGTTTATGGTGATGATGGTGAGGGAATGTGGTGATGGTTGTGGTATAGTGATGTAGTACTGTATGAGGGTGAGGGAGGTAGTGGGGGAGGGAGACACCACCACCAGTACGTGGCCAGCTGAGGGTGGGTGAGGGAGAGGGTGAGGGGGGGGGGTGTCCTGGATGGGGGGAAGGTTGACCGTCTAGTGAGGAGGGATGAGGGATAGGGAAGAGGGATGATCACTACAGTTGTTATATTTTTTACATGAATAGTTAGTTTCTGTGTTGGCAATGCTCAGTGGTGTGTGTGTGTGTGTGTGTGTGTGTGTGTGTCAGGAGAAGCACATCAGACAGCGGGTAAAAGGTGACTCAGGTTCCCACACTGGCGGCAGGAACTGAGGTCACAGGTCCCTCACAAGGTCAACCTCCAGCCCCAATCATGACCTTTGACCCGAGGAGTGAGGATGCTGCGTCGCCCTGAGTGGTGAGGTAGCCAGGGTAGGTGGTAGACGCTCACCTCACACTTTTCCCTCACCCCACACCTCGCCCTCACCCCACACCTCCTCCTCACCCCACTCCTCCCTCTCACCCCACACCTCCCCCTCACTCCACACCTCCCCCTCACCCCATACCTCCCCCTCACCCCACACCTCCCCCTCACCCCACACCACCTCCTCACCTCACACTCCTCCATGGATAGTAATTAGTGAGAGGTTCTAATGACTTTAATAAGGTTTACAACAGGTGAGAATAACAGGTAAGAGACAGGTGTATCAGTGAGAGTGGAGGAAAACTTGGGACCGTAAGTGTTAGTGTCAGCTCTGTGTCAGCCCAGTGTCAGCTCTCAGTAAAGTGAGTTTGAAATCAGATAGTTTACCCAGGATTACAGTCAGAGATACAAACAGACGAATTCAGGTGTGAAATACAGGTGTTGTAATCTACCCCCCCCCCCCCCACCACCCCTTCCCTACAGCTACAGCATCGTCGTCAAGGGTGTGTTAACCTTTAGCGGCCAGGTACAGTACAGGTATAGAGTACAGGTATATCTGCAATCACCAATTAATGTAGTGTGTATGTGTGTTTGATTTTTCTCATTAGCATACTTTGAAAATCTGTGTTCAAAGTGACATTTACTCTTATTATTATTATTATTATTATTATTATTATTATTATTATTATTATTATTATTATTCGCGTCACCCGGAAGAGTACAGTCAGGTAATCCGCCGCCACAGGTGTTAGGCTGGAGGTGATGCACTGAAAAGGTCATGGTTAGGTTGTTGGAGATTGTAATTGTTGACTGTTGGAGATCGTATTTGTTGGGTGTTGGAGATCGTATGGGGGGAGGGAGGGAGGGATGACTCAACAGTACACCTACCTTGTTGACGATGATTGGTGATGATAATGAGGGTTCAACACACAGGTAATTATGGAACACAGGTAAATCATGTTATTCTTCCCATCACGTTAATTGGCCAGGTAAATATCCCTAGTAAACACAAGCAGTTTGGAGGCCTAGTGAGGTGGACCAACTGACCTCTGAACCCTGTACCGTGACCTTGGCATTTGAAACACACAAACACACACACATACACACACATACACTCACACCTGTTGTACGTGTGTGAGGAAAGGCTGAGACACAGACAGGCTGAGAGACAGACAGACAGACAGGCTGAGAGACAGACAGACAAAAACCACGATAGACAGAGAAACAGACAGACAGAAACCACGATAGACAGAAAAACAGACAGACACAAACCACGAGAGACAGATAAACAGATAGACAGACAAACAGACAGAAGGACAGAAGGGGAAGAACGGACAGAGAAAGCAGGAACTCTCTCGACTCTCCCAGCATTCAGTGAGTCACATCAATGTTTATACTTCCGGTCGACGCTCTTAGCTTTGTTATTGTATTTACCTGTGTTGATATAGCAGTTGGTGGGAGCAGGTGTGTGTGAGAGAGAGAGAGAGAGAGAGAGAGAGAGTGTGTGTGTATGTGACTAACTGACTGGTTTAAGTGTTTGAGAGAGAGAGATTGTGTGTGTGTGTGTGTGAATCTCCCTACACAGATGAAACTAACACAGCCTCAGACATTACATTAATTTTCCCCCCTGCCATGTCTTGAGCTTCAGACAGGTGTAAATAATTCACCTTTTTTAAACTCTAGGAAAAAAAAAAACTGAATTCTTAAACCAGTAAAATTATCATAGGAGAAAGATGTGGTTTAGTTTTTCTTCATTGTTTGTCAAATGTAAACAAAAGTAATCATTATCACTATTAACATCACTGTCACCATCGTCACTACTATCACCGTCACACACACACAGGGAGACAGTGACTATGTAGAGCTGTGACTTAACACTGGGGCGTGACGGTGTGTGTTAGGTTAGGTTAGGTTTGCGTTATGGTGGTTAAGCTTGAGGTAAACTAAGCTGGGGTGTCTAATCTTCAGGTATATATCTGTTATTAGATGTACTAGGTCGTGCATAGTGTGAGGTAAGGTAATTAACGCTATATGGATGATGAGGCAACCGTATCACACCTGTTGGCTCATTGTAGGAGGGGGGGGGGGCGTCCTCACCACCACCAACCACCACCATCCATCACCAACCACCACCACCACCACCTACCACCAGTCAAAATACGGACGGACTGACGGACTTATGGACGGACGCTCGCCTGCTTAAGAGGACAACCTGATCACTGAATTACCCCCGATCGTCCAGGTTAATGAACTGTTATAGAACTTCTTGCTAACAACATAATTAACCTGAGCATCACCTGTCGCTTCGGTACTTCAACTGCTGTAACCCAATTCCCTCCCCTCCCTCATCCCTCCCCTCCCTTCCCACTCCCCACCCCACTCCCCACCCCTCCCCCTCCCCACCCCACTCCCCACCCCTCCCCTCCCTTCCCACTCCCCACCCCTCCCCTCCCTTCCCACTCCCCACCCCTCCCCTCCCATCCCCCTCCCCACCCCTCCCCTCCCCTCCCCTCCCCTCCCCTCCCCTCCCTTCCCCCACTCCCCACCCCTCCCCTCCCTTCCCCCTCCCCTCAGGACCGTAATGGTAACAGGTGACCAACAGGTGAGTGGCTGATGACGTACCTGCGGGGCATCTCACTTGTATCACCTCCCCGGGGTATAGGGTGTGGCGGGGAGAGGAGTGGGGAGGGGAGGGTCGAAATGTGGGCACGCGAGAGGGAGGCCACTGGAATGCGTTGGCGGTGGTGAGAGGGCAGGTAAGAGAGAGGGCTGTAGGCAATTTAACACAGTGGGTGGGTAGTGAGACCTCCCTCTCCCGGAAGTCGCGTATTACCAGGTGGAGAGAGAGAGAGAGAGAGAGAGAGAGAGAGAGAGACCAGGAACTGACCTCTCTGTATTTATAGTTTGCTTTGTTGAACACTTTTCTTTCTGTCTTTCTTTGAGGGGTGCGGCGTTGGTTGAGTGGATAAAGAGTTCGCCTCCCGTCCTAAGAGTCGTTGGTTCGATCTCGGTGCCCCCCCCCCCCCCCTCCAACTCATACAGCCATAAACAAGTACCTGATTTTACAGTTGGGTGAAGTCAAGGCGATCGAGTACAGTGTTGGTCCAGCTGCTTCCTTGTGTACCGAAGGCTGAGTACACACACACTTACCTGTCCTGTCCTAATTTATCCACCAACTCACCTGTCCTAATTTACCCACCAACTCACCTGTCCTAATTTAACATCACAAGGAGGCAGTTCTGTTGACGATTATAGCAAGCGGGAAGGTGTAGTGACCAGCATTGACCCACCTTGCCCCGTCTTGACCTTTGACCTTCTTGGGGGAACGTGTTTGGGCTGTAATGTGCAGGTGAGGTATTTTAGTCTACAACACCTGGTGCGCCGGGATGAGAGAAAGGGGGGGGGGGGGCTATCTTCTCTCCTCCCTCCTTACTAACCCCCCTCCTCACTAACCCCCCTCCCCACTAACCCCCCTCCTCACTAACCCCCCTCCTCACTAACCCCCCCCCACTAACCCCCCCCTCCCCCCTTCTTCCTTTCTATTCTCACCTAGCCGATACTTGGAATGTTTATTGACGATGGTGGTAGTGGTGAAAGATATGACGAAAGTGACTTGATAATGACCTCCACAGCACGTGCCTGGGGGAGGAGGGGGAGGGAGGGAGGGGAGGGAGGAAGGGGGAGGGGAAGTGGAATTCGTGGTGGGAGGTGCGACAGTGCCTTGAGGGGAGGACCATGAAGAAAGTAGATGGTACTTCTCCCTCTTCCCTACTAACCTGTCACTTGGGAGCGGAAATGCCACACCTTAAGAGTCTTTTAATACCTCCCTTCTTCCCCCTCCCTTCCCCCTTCCCCTTCTTCTCCCCCCCTCCCCCCTTCCCCCGAAATGGTTAGTTAAAAGGAACCTGAAGAATCTCCATCCCAGCTTATTTCGCCTGAAGTTTAACCACCCTAACATAGGATGAGGTTAGGTCAGGTCGCGCGGGAGTTGAGGTGGTGAACGCCCCTCAATACCCCATCAGGTAAAGAGGTACCACATGCAACAGGGTACCAAGGAGGGGGGGGGGAGGAAATACCAGAGGTGTAGTGAAGTACCATTGGAAGTGTGTGGTAACGGGGGGGGGGGGGAGGGGGGAGGGGGGGAGAGGTACTAGTGTTGGGGAGACAAGGGGAGGTAACATAGGGATGAACCAACATACTCTCTCTCTCTCTCTCTCTCTCTCTCTCCCCCCTTATGGCGCTGTTCTGTCTTGATCGCCTTCTGAATGGTGTCTAATGGTGTATAGTGCTGTGTATTGGTGCCTAATTGGCCCTTATTGGTGGAGGAAGTAGAGAGGGAAGGAGGGAGGGAGGAAAGGAGATGCATGTGTGATGGTGGTAGCGGTGGTGACGACGATGGTGGTGGTGGTGGTGACGACGATGGTGGTAGTGGTGGTGATGACGATGGTGGTAGTGGTGGTGATGACGATGGTGGTAGTTGTGGTGGTGATGATGACGATGGTGGTAGTGGTGGTGATGACGATGGTGGTAGTTGTGGTGGTGATGATGACGATGGTGGTAGTGGTGGTGATGACGATGGTGGTAGCCGTGGTGGTGATGATGACGATGGTGGTAGTGGTGGTGATGATGACGATGGTGGTAGTGGTGGTGATGACGATGGTGGTAGTTGTGGTGGTGATGATGACGATGGTGGTAGTGGTGGTGATGACGATGGTGGTAGCCGTGGTGGTGATGATGACGATGGTGGTAGTGGTGGTGATGACGATGGTGGTAGTTGTGGTGGTGATGATGACGATGGTGGTAGTTGTGGTAGTGATATATATAATAATGATTGGCAATAATAATAGTAGTAATAGTCGTAGTAGTGATCGTAATAGCGGTGACTGCGGCAGCGGAGGCGAAGGAATGCTCGTGGGGGTGAAGGAGGAGGAGGAGGGAGGTTGAGGAGTTGGAGGGGGAACTGAGTATAACGGCAGCTTCGAGTTATACCTCTACTGACTAACACTTCCGGGTGACTTGTTTCTCCAGGAACTGTGTAAGGAAGAGAGAGAGAGAGAGAGAGGGGTGCTTGAGAGGTAGTGTGTGTGTGTGCATGGAAAGGCAGGCATCTATACACAGCCGACACAGACACACAAGCTCTCTCTCTCTCAGATATACACACTCACATCCTTACGGGAAATATAACCCTTGTGGTGTGTCCAATATATCTGATAAAGACCTGATAAATGGTGACCGATTTAATATTCGACACAGCTCAATGGGTTCAGTCCATATACACCTGAGTGACGTTTGTGTTTTGCTGAGGTAGGGAATGATTTTGTGAATTATATAAAGATAAATGATAATATGACTTCGAGGTTTAGTTATATATTAAATAGGATTATTATGATTTTTAATGGATAAAAATAATTATGTGGTAATATAGAGTAGATGGTAATAATAAATGATAATGATTTTGGTGTTTGTAGGGAAATTATATGAATTTTTTTATCAACGTTAAAAGGTGATATATACAAAATAATACTTTGGTTATCTGAAGGAAAAATATTACGCGATTTGATAGGAATAAGTTTAGAATAGAGTGGGGGGGGGGGGTACAGTGGTAGTTTATCATTCAGGGGCGTGAATGTGGGCGGCTCCTTACCTGTGTGGGCGCCTCCTTACCTGTGTGTGGGTGGGGGGGGTGGGGGGCTTCCACGAATTGCTCCGCCCGATTACGCCAGCCAGGTGACTCTGTATAATGGAGGGTCAATATAACAACTTTTATTATCACCATTTACAATGCACACACACACACACACACACACACACATACACACACACACACACACTATCAATAACAGGTAGAATTTAATATTATACACCTGAACGAATGTCTGTCTGGAATAACATAATATATCGGGTACCATCTTGTCTGTTCCACAATCTTAGGTTGGTTTAGGTTTGGTTAGGTTGGTTTAGGTTAGGTTGGTTTAGGTTAGGTTGGTTTAGGTTAGGTTGGTTTAGGTTAGGTTGGTTTAGGTTAGGTTGGTTTAGGTTAGGTTGCTTTAGGCTAGGTTGGTTTAGGTTAGGTTGGTTTAGGTTAGGTTTGGTTTAGGTTAGGTTGGTTTAGGTTAGGTTGGTTTAGGTTAGGTTTGTTTAGGTTAGGTTGGTTTAGGTTTGGTTTGGTTAGGTTTAGGTTTGGTTAGGTTTAGGTTAGGTTAGGTTAGGGTTGGTTTGGTTTAGGTTAGGTTGGTTTAGGTTAGGTTGGTTTAGGTTTGGTTAGGTTTAGGTTAGGTTAGGTTTGGTTTGGTTTAGGTTAGGTTAGGTACGAGCCACCATAATTCCTGAAGGACTTTTGCCAGGAAGGAAAATATTTACTGTAGTGGTAGTGGTGGTGGTGGTGAAAGATAGTGGTAATGGTGATGCCAGGGGTGGTAGTGGTGGTGGTGTATGATGATGATGGTGGTGTATGATGATGATGGTGGTGGTGGTGGTAGTGCTGGTGGTGATTATGGCAGTAGTAGTGGTGTGTGGTGCTGGTGGTGATGATAGCAGTACTGGTGGTGGTGGTGTAGAGTGGTGATGGTGGTGGTGGTGGTGTAGAGTGGTGATGGCAACCAATGTTATTGATGACCGTACTGTGAGACCTCAAACCATGTTATTTACTCGTGATTTACCTCGCTTATAGGTAACTGTGAGAACATATCAAACTGTAGTTGATTTTTAATGTTATTTTTACAACTTCACTACAGAGAGAGAGAGAGAGAGAGAGAGAGAGAGAGAGAGAGATAGTCTTCTACAGGTTTTCCCAGTTTCTTTGAAGAGTGTGAGAGGACAGACAGACAGACAGACAGACAGACAGATACACAGACATATAAAGGCTTCCCAGTTTCTTTGCTTAGCTCTTGTCTCTGTCTGTCCACGCTGGTATCCCATGAGGGTGTGTTAGGGTGTGTTGGTCCACGCTGGTATCCCATGAGGGTGTGTTAAGGGTGTGTTGGTCCACGCTGGTATCCCATGAGGGTGTGTTAAGGGTGTGTTGGTCCACGCTGGTATCCCATGAGGGTGTGTTAAGGGTGTGTTGGTCCACGCTGGTATCCCATGAGGGTGTGTTAGGGTGTGTTGGTCCACGCTGGTATCCCATGAGGGTGTGTTAGGGGTGTGTTGGTCCACGCTGGTATCCCATGAGGGTGTGTTAGGGTGTGTTAGGGGTGTGTTGGTCCACGCTGGTATCCCATGAGGGTGTGTTAAGGGTGTGTTGGTCTCTTGTCTAGTGTGTGTGAGGTTAACGCTCTTATCACTCGGGTACTTTATTGGCTTGGTGAAGTGAGTCTTGAGATGAGTCTTGCTTGGTGAAGTGAGTCTTGAGATGAGTCTGGCTTGGTGAGGTGAGTCTTGAGATGAGTCTTGCTTGGTGAAGTAATATGTGAAATGAGGCATATTATATTGTTTGTGTTCTCTCTCTCTCTCTCTCTCTCTCTCTCTCTCTCTCTCTCTCTCTCTCTCTGGCTCTCACGGTCATCTAAACACTGCTGAGTGATGGTTTAGTCTCATTACACCCATTACGTTGATTGTGGCGGGTGAGAGCATCGCCTTCCATGCCTTCTCTCTCTCTCTTCTTCCTTCCTTCCTTCCTTCCTTCCTTCCTCTACCCAACCCCTCTCTCCCCATCCTTTTCCTCCACCCTCTTCCATCCACACACCCACCCACACACACCCACCCACCCACCCACACACACACACACACACCCACCCACCCACACACACACACACACACCCACACACATGTTGTCGTGGGAATCTCTGAAGCTAGGATTATTTTCACACTTATTATGACCCCTAAAGTTTCACACGGACTTAGTGACTCAATTACCGGGTTGTGGAGAGTTAGTAGTTATCTGAGGCGGTGGTGTCTTTAATAGGGTGTGTGTGTGTGTGTGTGTGTGTGTGTGTGTGTGTGTGTGTGTGTGTGTGTGTGATTCAGTCTCTTGTGTGTTTTGTTGTTTTAAAGCCCTTGGGAAGAGGTCTCACGGTAGGGGTTGGATTGTAGTGGTGGTTGTTGTTGTTGATTTAGTTGTGGTGATGGTGGTTGTTGTTGAATTGGTAGTAGTAGTGATGATGGTGGTAATTGTTGTTGTTGTTGTTGTTGATTTAGTGGTGGTGTGTGGTTATAGTTGTAGTAGTGGTAGTTGTTGTTGTGGTGGTGGTACAGTGCTCTCTCTCTCTCTCTCTCTCTCTCTCTCTCTCTCTCTCTCTCTCTCTCTCTCTCTCTCTCTCTCTCTCTCTCTCATGATACAAAAACTACCTCACATTAACATGATGTATAAGATCTCTATAATAATTTTGGTTATCTTTTTCAGGCTGGGGTAAAGAGCGAAGCAAGCAGGCAGCAGCAGAAGTGGCAGCAGAAGTAAGTAGTAGAAGGACCATCATGGCCATATCCCACCACTGACTGCTTACTACCACTCCCTTAACACCCACACGCGAGGTAATTACCCTTTGACACACACACACACACACACACACACAAACACACACAATTCTAATTTATTTATATACATCTTCTTCAGGTTGGTCCTCCAGTTTCTTCCTGTAGTAACACTGGTTAGCTTAGATTAAGTTAGTTTGGTTAAGTTAGGATAGGATAAGTCAGGTTAGGTTAGGTTAGGTTAGGTCAGGTCAGATCAGGTTAGGTTAGGTTAGGTTAGGTCAGGTTAGGTTAGGTCAGGTTAGGTTAGGTCAGGTTAGGTCAGATCAGGTTAGGTTAGGTCAGGTTAGGTTAGGTCAGGTTAGGTCTGAATATCATGGTCAACACCCCCACATAACACCTGAGGGTCAAAAACAAATATATCTTGTCTTGTTCATTAACCTGACTAAGAACATTTGTCCTTATAAGAGCAGTGAAGCACAAAGAACACCTCAGCCTCACAACCTGTTATATTATGTTCTTCAAAGTTGTTCTCTTAATGGATATAACTCGTATACCTGCACTAATAACATGGTCAAGGAATTCACTATTATAGGTTAGGCCATACTTGTATAATATTAGTTATCGACCTTACTATCGTCACTACTCTCACCATTACCACTATCTCCGTCACTATCATTATCACCACTACTACTTCACCCACCATCATCATCATCATCATCATCACTATCTGGACTGTGTGAGAGAGAGAGAGAGGTGAATATTTTCCTCGTTACATTAAACCGTGGGAACCTCTTACACACACACACACGCACACACACACACACACACACACCTTTCCTCCTAATATGGACTCTCATATTTTTTGATCTTATGCACAAAATTATTCTCAATTATTCTTAAGTTAATTTTTTTTGATCTTTTAATTGGGAAAAATACACAACACAACTAGTTATGGTAATCACTACAGAATCTTACGTCTATTGTATGCCTTGGGACCTGTGAGTGCGTTGGGTGAGTGTGTAGACAGGTGAGTGTGTAGACAGGTGAGTGTGTTCAGGTGAGTGTGAATTCACGTCTTGGCATAGGTGGAAGATATTAGACAGGGGGGGGGGGATGCTATACCTGTGTGTGTGTGTGTGTGTGTGTGTGTGTGAGGTGAGTAATTACAGCACTGCAGGTGTTACAAGGCCGCCATGTTGCTTATTGGTATGTTTACAGTCCAGTTACATTAAAGACACATTGTTATTGTTTACTTGTGACTGTTAACCGTAAACAAACAACAATGAAGACACTCAGACATACATACACACATTACACTCAGACATACATACACACATTATACTCAGACATACATACACACATTACACTCAGACATACATACACGCCTTACACTCAGACATACATACACACATACATTACACTCAGACATTAACTCTCTCTCTCTCTCTCTCTCTCTCTCTCTCTCTCTCTCTCTCTCTCTCTCTCTCTCTCTCTCTCTCTCTCTCTCTCTCTCTCTCTCTCTCCTAGACTTAACACAATAACAATCACAACACAACGATCAAGGCCACACTAATACACAGGCGGTGGACAAAATCGTGAAGTGAAAGTTTAATAATGAAGGAAGTGAATCAGGAATGAAAGGAAATTGTGAAAGAAGAGGTTAATGGAGGGGAGGGGTAGGAGGGGTAGGGGGTGGAGGAGGGGAAAGTGGTGGGGTAGGGTAGGTTAGGTGGAGAGGGTGTAGGGGGTGGAGGAGGGGATAGGGTAGGTGGAGAGGGGGTGGGGGTGGAGGAGGGGAGGGGGAGGTGGAGAGGGGTAGGGGGTGGAGAGGGTGTAGGGGGTGGAGGAGGGGCTGATAATGATGGGAATTATTAATGAATGGAAGGAAATGTGGTGTGAGGTGATGACACAACACCTTAACCTAACCTAACCTAAGCTTAACCTAACCTAACCCCACCCCACGTAACGCTAGGGTGGTTAATCTTTAGGTGTTCCAATTAAGTGTTTGTAAAGGTGTTGTTATTAGGTGTTAGAAAGGTAATGTATTTTATATTCCGTTGTATGTCAGTATATTGTATGATGTATGTTAAGGGGTACTGTATGACACCTTGTTGTATTACGTATGCTGTAGTTACTGTATTTCTCATTTGTCATAGTATTAATTATTTTAGCTTATTGTATCAGATGTTTTTAAGTGTACTGTATTTGTAGCCATTGCTGTATTTTTTAGTATGATAGAGTATTGTATTTGTGACTGTATTCTGCATGGTAAGGTGTTGTATTGCGTTGTGTGTGGCGGTGGGCTTGACTGCGTAGCTTAAGGTGAAGTAAATTAATCTATGTTGACCTTTGTGTGTGTGTGTGTGTGTGTGTTTCCTGGTAGCCGCGTCCCTTTGTGTGTATACCCCTGATCGGCTGCTCCTGTGTACGCACGAGGACACACACACACACACACACACACAGAGGCACGCTGGACTCAAGAATTTAAATTATTTATATATACAAACACACAGTAGAAAAAACGTCTTATTTATACAGTATTTACATTGTTTTATCCTTACCTCCCCCACCACACCTCCCCCTCACCACACCTCCCCCTCACCACACCTCCCCCTCACCACACCTCCCCCACCACCCCTCCCTCACCACACCTCCCCCTCACTGCCAACAACCTTATCGAGAACAACCAACAGTAAATATCCCTCCTCCCCACCCCCTACCACACCACACCCTCCACACCCCCTACCACACCACACCCTCCACACCCCCTACCACACCACACCCTCCACACCTGTGATTATAATACTTACGACTGACTCCTTCCGCGCGTGGCCACTCTTGAGGTGATCTTATAATTGCGTGGTCCAGATCGAGCGTCAGCCGGGGAGAATGACACACACACACACACACACACACGCACACACACACACACACACACTTCTGCAGGTGACGAGAGTTTGTGTTTTAATTGCTGGAGTTCATGGTGTTGTGGTGTCCGGTAGTGGCGTGGTGGTGTTAGTGGGAGGGTTTGGTGGTGTTGATGGTGTTAATGGCGTTAGTGGGAGGGCGTGGTGGTGTTAGTGGGAGGGTTTGGTGGTGTTGATGGTGTTAATTGCGTTAGTGGGAGGGCGTGGCTGGTGGTGAAGGTGTTAGAGTGTGATGGTGTTAATGGCGTTAGTGGGAGGGCGTGGCTGGTGGTGAAGGTGTTAGAGTGTGATGGTGTTAATTGCGTTAGTGGGAGGGCGTGGCTGGTGGTGAAGGTGTTAGAGTGTGATGGTGTTAATGGCGTTAGTGGGAGGGCGTGGCTGGTGGTGAAGGTGTTAGAGTGTGATGGTGTTAATGGCGTTAGTGGGAGGGCGTGGCTGGTGGTGAAGGTGTTAGAGTGTGATGGTGTTAATGGCGTTAGTGGGAGGGCGTGGCTGGTGGTGAAGGTGTTAGAGTGTGATGGTGTTAATGGCGTTAGTGGGAGGGCGTGGCTGGTAGTCCAGAGGCTATCATCAGGCTTTAACAACAGCCGTCAATAAAGCCGATGAAGTAAACAATCTTACGACACTAACGAGGGATGCAACCTAACTACCTAATTACCTTGTTCAGAAGTACCTGGGCTAACAAGACGCTGTCAGCCACAATAAACGCATGAGGTGAGTTGTTGTTGACGTGATCAGCATGAGAGAGGAAGACCGGGTTGGTTAGGTGTGGTGCCCATCTTCAACACTGTACCACATGTTTATGAACTACCGCCCGCCACCCATCCCCCTGACCTCCCTCACCCTCACCTTTACACCCTTACCTCTCCCTTACTCTTACTATGACACCTCACCTTCCTCCCTTACCCCTACCTTGACACCCTCACCTTCCTCCCTTACTCTTCCCATGACACCCACCCTTCCCATGACACCCTCACCTCCCCCACCCTTCCCATGACACCCTCACCCCAACAACACCCTCTAAATAACCACCTCTGATCCTCGATAAGGGCGACGACACGACACCCACCTCAGCAGAGAGCCTCACCGACCACCCGGGAGATCTACCTGACGGTGCGGGTTAATTTACGCCACCGTCAGACACCAACACAGGGGCGTGATACCTTTATATGAGAGAACTAGCTGGCGTTATGTGCCCCCCTCCCCACCCCCCGTGACCTCCTGGTAGTTATGGTCTTCAGTACACGACATGTTCTTTACACGTCATAATCCTCCGAGGAAAGAGTATGTGATGCGATTTTGGTTTTATCAATGTAAGTAAAAAACACACCCTACCCTTCCTTCATCCCTACCTACCTATCCTATCCTTCATCCCTACCTACCTATCCTATCCTTCATCCCTACCCCACCTTTACCTCATCTCCTACCCTACCCTACACCTATCATACACCCCCATTCCTCACCCTCCACCCTTAACCCCCCCCCCCACCCTCCACCCATAACCCCCCCCCCCCCACCCTTTTAAATGAGGCCAAAACAGCGGGTGTAAAGCTGAGTACACTGGTGAGGAGGACGATGCACTCTGGGATAAGGACGACTTTAACCACGACCAAGGAGTATTTTTAACCACGAGGAAGACGCTGGTTATTATCCCGGTATAATTGGCTCAGGTGTGAAGCCACAACAGGTGTGGAGGAGAAACACTCGCTACTCTGGTGTGTGTGTGTGTGTGTGTGTGAAAGCTATTGCTGCATTCCTGGATACCTTGTAGAGATTGGATTTAGGTTAGGTTAGGTTAGGTTTCATTTCATTTCAATACATTTAAGGAGTCGAGGCGTTTTATAGCTGTAATTAGTTCAGGGTCCACCGGTAATGACCCTCATACCTGACCGTCCACAGGTGAGGGAGGGCGATGTACTCCAGGACAGAGGGGGGGGGGGGGGGTGAAGGGGAGGGAGGGAGGGGGAGGAAGACTCTACTTACCCTCCAGGTGTAATTTGGGATCACTCTCATACCACGGTGAAGGAGGGACGCTCGTGTTGGCCCGGGAGGCACGCCGCTGGGGCTACTTCTGCGTCACCTGTGGGCAGTAGTGTTGACACCCCCCTCCTCTCTCTCTCTCTCTCTCTCTCTCTCTCACTAACAATGCCTCAATACGTCTTCCCAATACCCCTTGACCACACTATCCTCTCCCTCACTCTCCAACACTCCTCATCACCCCTCTCCAACACTCATCACCCCTCTCCAACACACACACAGGCTGGGTCACGCGCCGCCCACACCCAGGCAACATTCCAAGGTGTATCACACTTAGTAAGAGGAATACGAGATTACACACCTAACCTAGTTTAAATAATGACTCTCTTATACCGTAAACTTGGCGATAAATTTACATTCTTAAATATTAATTAATATTTTTTTTGTATTTATCTTAAATTATTCTTAAGAACTTTTAACTCGTTTTTTTAGTTTTGTTTACTTATTAATCAGTGTTGTGTTTACCTGTCAAGAATCTTATTCTTTCGTGGTGATAATAACAGGTGTTTTCCCCCGTTAATGAGACTGGTGATTACCTGGTTCACTCGGTGTGTGTGTGTGTGTGTGCGTGTGTGTGTAGAGGGGTGAGAGACAAAGGCCGCTGAGAGAATCGAGTTCACACAGCACACTTGGTGTTTGTTGTGAATTTTCTGCCGCCTCCCTCAGTGCCTCACTCATCACGGGTACTCGAGAGCATCTGGGGTTATATCTGTCAGCTAAGATGCCTGTCAGTCAGTTCTCTGGGGACCTGACTGGCATCTTACTGGATAGCTCAAGATATTGCCCCGTCAGTGTGCGTCTGTCAGCTGGACGGGCATCAGTCTCCTGGGACGGCGCCCTTATCATCTTGCCGTTCACCTTGGCATACTTTTATTCTCTTGCCACCGTCAGCGTCGGCAGGAGCAGTAATGCCTCACTCAACGTGGTACTTACCAATACCTGAATGTCTGTCTGTCTGTCAGTCTCACGGGCGGTACCCTAGGAGGCGTTGCAGCATTAGATGGCTGGTGACGTAATAACAGTGGCAAGCCTTCTGCAGGCAAGGGATCGGAGGTTACGCAAACACAGGTCAGAGGATCGCTTAATTCAAGGGTCAAGGGTCACTTCACAAGGTCACGTAGTGTGACAGGGGACGCGGGTGGCCTGCTGGAGGGGTGGAAGGGAGGGTAGGAGGGGGGGAGAGTTGGTATCGTGAGATGGTGGGAGGTCCTCTGTGTTAGGAACATGAGAGACGATGCTGATAGGAGGGGATCATGGGACGGGGTGGGATGGTAGGATGTCTTCTGGGATATGATGGTGAGAGATTGTGTGGAAGGGGGTCGTGGGATGGGCTGGGATAGTGATTAGGAGGCTGGAAGACGATAGTGAGGGGGGGAGTCATGGGTGAGGTGGGAGGGGGGGAGGGAGGCGTTGTTTTTGGAGCAGGGGGAGGTGCTGGAGGGAGCCGCCGCACCAGGATGTACTGAGGCTGTGGGCGGTTGTGGTGGTGTGGGTGTGGGCGGTTGTGGTGGATCAGGTGTGTTTGTGGGTGGGTGGTTGTGGTGGTGTGGGTGTGTTTGTGGGTGGTTATGGTGGTGTGGGTATGCGTGTGTAGGTGGTTGTGGCGGATCAGGTGTGGGTGATTGTGGTGGGACAGGTGTGGGTGGTTGTGGTGGGACAGGTGTGGGTGATTGTGGTGGGACAGGTGTGGGTGTTTGTGGTGGATCAGGTGTGTGTGTGTGTCGGTGGTTGTGGTGACCCGGATGTGTGGTGGCTGTGGTAGGGAGGATCGCTGCTCTATATGCATGTTTAAGAGGAGGGGGGGGGGGGGGTTGAGGTGGGTGGGTGGGTTTGTGTGGTTGTTCCTCCCACCCACACCTCCACCCACCCACGGCACAGGTACAGCTGGAAGCCTCCTCCACCTACTTCACCACCCACAACTAGCGAGAACTCTTGGGCTCCTCCTTCTTGCCCCTAGGATTCTTGTGAGTCCTAGCACGTCTCTTGCAGATCCTTCTCCCTCGCCTCCCCCCGGATGTCAGCTTAAGAGTCCTGCGGGCCAGTTAATCAAACCGGAGCTGGCCTGTCCATTTTTTTGGGGGCTCCCACAGGATTGCCCATGTAAAAACCAATTGATGTATTTCGTGAATGTTGTTATATTGCCCCTAACACAAGTAACATCTGAGGAGACCTATTATAATTTTATGGTATTTTGAGATATTATTTTTTTTTATAGACTGAATGTTTTGAGTCAGTCGTGGTGTTAAAATTGATCTTGTTGCTTATCCTGGGAGAAAAATAATTGGCCCCCTCCCCTCTCTCTTCCCCCCCCCCTTCTTCTTCCCCCCCCCCCCCCACTTCTTCTTCTCCCCTCCATACTCCATTTGCTGTGGTGTGGGAGGAAGGTGAGGGGGCGCGGTGAGGGAGGAGGGTGAGGGGGCGAGGGAAAAAACTCATGGGGTGTGTTGTCATATATGGCCGCCTGATTACTAGGCACAGTTCACTACGGAGAACCCAAGACCTTACCTTACCTTACCTTACCTACCGCTTTGATGTGCCTCTATTGTAGCTTTGGTATAAGGGAAAACTCTCAGACTGTATAATGTATATGTATAGTGTGTGATTTAGGGAGTATACATGCATTGTTTGGGAGTGTACATGCGTTGTTTGGGAGTATACATGCATTGTTTGGGAGTGTACATGCGTTGTTTGGGAGTATACATGCGTTGTTTGGGAGTATACATGCGTTGTTTGGGAGTATACATGCGTTGTTTGGGAGTATACATGCGTTGTTTGGGAGTGTACATGCGTTGTTTGGGAGTATACATGCGTTGTTTGGGAGTATACATGCGTTGTTTGGGAGTGGAATTTTGGGCTATGTTACTGTGATTTGGTATACTTGTTTGGGGTTGGTATACATAGGGACGGTAATGTATATATACGAGTATGTATCACTCATTCGGTATATACATTGTTCCGTATTGGTATTCAGAGCGACGGTACCACGTAAAAGCTATGTATCAATGTGTAATGGAGAGTATACATATATTTTTTGGTACTGGTATACATAAGCATTCCCTCTCATGATGTGCATTGAGTGTGACTCCAGCAGTACTTCTTGGTTCAGCGCTGAGGGGTGTGTGTGTGTGTGTGTGTGTGTGTGTGTGCTTAGCGGTGGAGCGCGGGCTGAACACACAAGAGAAATTCCTTCCAATATTGAAACAATCACTCAAGGGGGAGGGGGAGAAGAGGGGAGGAGACTTCTAACGATTTTCACCTGTCTGTCAGTCCGTCTATACTTCCGTCTAACCGAAGTTTGTCCTCAGGATTACACCAAAACTATCCTACGTAGATTAATAGGATTTTCTAGGATTATTTACATACATCCTAGGATTATGTGATTACAATTTCAAACTGATGGATTGATTTTGGTATTTTTCTATATATTTTTTGTAGTTTGTTAATTTTTTTGTAGTTTTTGGATTTTTATATTATATTTACTGACACTGTCTTATATTGGCCGGGTACTGTCAAATGATAGTAATTTATGGTTGACGTTAAGAATATCTGTTGGCTCTGTGTGTGTGTGGCAGCTGCTTCAGGTTAGAGTGAATCATTACCGAGATGCGCCCCTAGATGATGCTCAACTGATAGGATTTTAGTTTATGGTGTATTAATATCAAAGTTCTGAAGCACTTTAGTCGCTTTCTGGAGATTTTTTTAAAGGAACTATTTGAGTTTTGTAAGAATTTTCATTATTTTGTTTATTGGGGGGGGGGGGGGGTAATTTGAGTAGTCTGCATTTTTTCTTTGATAATCATATAAATTAAAATTTGTCCTTTGTAAAGATTATAAATTATACTTTTTTTTTTAGTTGAATAAGATTAAGATTACCAACTATAGTAAAGATATTTCCATAGATAAATAATAGTCAGTCGTCTTCCTGAACAAGTAAGATAAACTGTACATTTTTCTGGTAAAACAAATTAAAAATAAATTAGAAAAAGTCAAGTAAATTCACACCTTTTCCCCGAGGGTGAAGAGGTCACGGAGTATAGACAGCTGGTATGAGGGATGGTCGGGGCTCCAGCTGGTGGTGTGAGGGCAGGTCGTGGCTCCAGCTGGTGGTGTGAGGGCAGGTCGGGGCTCCAGCTGGTGGTGTGAGGGATGGTCGGGGCTCCAGCTGGTGGTGTAAGGGCAGGTCGGGGCTCCAGCTGGTGGTGTGAGGGATGGTCGGGGCTCCAGCTGGTGGTGTGAGGGATGGTCGGGGCTCCAGCTGGTGGTGTGAGGGCAGGTCGTGGCTCCAGCTGGTGGTGTGAGGGCAGGTCGTGGCTCCAGCTGGTGGTGTGAGGGATGGTCGGGGCTCCAGCTGGTGGTGTGAGGGATGGTCGGGGCTCCAGCTGGTGGTGTGAGGGATGGTCGGGGCTCCAGCTGGTGGTGTGAGGGATGGTCGGGGCTCCAGCTGGTGGTGTGAGGGATGGTCGGGGCTCCAGCTGGTGGTGTGAGGGATGGTCGGGGCTCCAGCTGGTGGTGTGAGGGATGGTCGGGGCTCCAGCTGGTGGTGTGAGGGCAGGTCGTGGCTCCAGCTGGTGGTGTGAGGGCAGGTCGTGGCTCCAGCTGGTGGTGTGAGGGATGGTCGGGGCTCCAGCTGGTGGTGTGAGGGATGGTCGGGGCTCCAGCTGGTGGTGTGAGGGCAGGTCGGGGCTCCAGCTGGTGGTGTGAGGGATGGTCGGGGCTCCAGCTGGTGGTGTGAGGGATGGTCGGGGCTCCAGCTGGTGGTGTGAGGGATGGTCGGGGCTCCAGCTGGTGGTGTGAGGGATGGTCGGGGCTCCAGCTGGTGGTGTGAGGGATGGTCGGGGCTCCAGCTGGTGGTGTGAGGGATGGTCGGGGCTCCAGCTGGTGGTGTGAGGGATGGTCGGGGCTCCAGCTGGTGGTGTGAGGGATGGTCGGGGCTGCAGCTGGTGGTGTGAGGGATGGTCGGGGCTGCAGCTGGTGGTGTGAGGGATGGTCGGGGCTCCAGCTGGTGGTGTGAGGGATGGTCGGGGCTCCAGCTGGTGGTGTGAGGGCAGGTCGGTCCAGCTGGTGGTGTGAGGGCAGGTCGGGGCTCCAGCTGGTGGTGTGAGGGATGGTCGGGGCTCCAGCTGGTGGTGTGAGGGATGGTCGGGGCTCCAGCTGGTGGTGTGAGGTAAACGAGGGGTTCATTGCTCCTGCTAATGGTTCACTGTCATACGGCACACAATGGCTTGTTTGGGGCTCACCGCTTTCTTGAACTGTGCAATGTTATGTTAACTGTTGCATGGTGGTGGTGAGTGATGGTGCTTGACGGTGAGTGGTGAGTGATGGTGCTTGACGGTGAGTGGTGGTGCGTGGTGAGTGATGGTGCTTGACGGTGAGTGGTGGTGCGTGATGAGTGATGGTGCTTGACGTTGGTGATGGTGAGTGGTGAGTGATGGTGCTTGACGGTGAGTGGTGGTGCGTGATGGTGCTTGACGGTGGTGATGGTGCGTGATGAGTGATGGTGCTTGACGGTGGTGATGGTGACCCATAAATAATGGTTGCCCCTGTAATGAGGATGGCCGGCCCAAGGGCCACCTAGGCGTGAATTTGTTTAAGGTGTAGAAGCTGTCGCCAACACAACAACCACACCCTGAGTTAACGAGCTGCATGACCCAGTGTCAAGGAATAGTCCGAGAAGACCGGACAACTCGCCAACTGCACTGGCTAACCATTTCCCCGGAACACGATCCACAAATCGATTAACACCCAAGTTCCCAATTACTGCTGGGTAGTAAAGAAACTTGTCCATAGTTTCACCCTGCCCGGGGATTGAACTGGGGTCCGCACACACATACACACATATTATATCCCATAGCGTTGAACAGGTGCTTAATTACTCAGGTGAGAAGCTCTAACCTGACGTCACATAGAAGACATAAAATAAGATGCTGTTTATCTCATTATTGTCAGGATATTTATAAACTTCATAGATTTTTACGGTCAGCTGATGATGCTGTGGGTGGTAGTGCCTTCAGGTGAGGACTCCTGTGTACAGAAAACAAGAACATTTACTTTGGGGAAAATAGGACAATTTCTACTCTATTCATCGGGGAAACTGTTCCTAGTTTTCTGTGCACGATACTAACTTTCTCTCCTCCTGAGGAAAACTCAAGTTAGTGTAGTAGCCCCTGTAGAAAATGGGGGATATTAAAGAAAGTGTTTTGTTACCTTAGTTATGAGGAAGAAAGGGACTTGTCTGCATGGGATGGGGGGAGGGGTGGCAGGGAGGTATGGTGGGGGTGGCAGGGATGTGTAGGGGTGGGGGTGCACCTTCCAGTCCCTCGCTCACACAGACGTCCCCTATGACCGCTGTGACCATATTAAGAGAGAGAGAGAGAGAGAGAGAGAGAGAGAGAGAGAGAGAGAGAGGTTGTCACTCATGCTGGAGAGAGACGCCCTTCACCACCACCCACTCACGCCTCCTACACCACCACCACACCCTTGTTGGAGACACTCACGCTAAGACACACTGATTCGCGTTATATCAGATCACACTCACTTGACGAGACACACTCAGACATCTGTTGATTTAAGGACAGACTAAAGTGCTGAATGTGCTCAAGACACTCACCCACAGACACTCAGACACTCACACACTGACACTCAGACACTGACACTCACGCACTCAGACTCTATCTCTCCCGGAGTGTTTATATAGGCAACACCTCTTGACACTGCCAGTAGAATCGCCCACGGGGATGACATTGCACTTAACATGTCCCGCCATAAAATACTGGCGCCTCGCAAGATGGTGGATGACCCCGGGGGATGCGTGGGATGTCACAGTGTGGGTAGTCTTGAGGGTGATGGAGATGTCAATGGTGTCCAGAGGTTCGTAGTCGTGATGGTGATGTCAACAAGAGCTCAGAAGTTCGTGGTGGTGGAGACGTCATGGGTAGTAGTAGTCCTCACACACCTGCCAGGTATCCAAGATTACTACCACTGTTGCCCCCTGAGACACAGACCACACAAGACAGAAGGTGTTTGACGGTAATATCATTCTGTCTCATCCCGTGTTACCTTCTGCTGGCTGTTCCTCGTAAGGTGTTGAGTGTGTGTGTGTACCTTATGTGAATCATTAGTGTGTTTAAATTGACTCACCATCGTGTATTGTTTTAACTCTCTCTCTCTCTCTCTCTCTCTCTCTCTCTCTCTCTCTCTCTCTCTCTCTCTCTCTCGTAGTGTTTCCTTCACAGCGTTGAGGAAGGTAGATGAACTCACTCTCTCTCCTTCCTCCGTGGGGGCGTCTTAATGGCCGGTACTCATGCAGCTAGTCATCCATGTGGTTACGCTCATGACTTAACTGGTGTGTGTGTGTGTGTGTGTAAGACAGATGTTTAGAGGACGAGTTTTTGGTGAATTACTGATGACTCACGTGGCGGATACAGGTGTAAACATCTAGGGGGAGCCACTGGACAGGTAACTTGGGAACGTAAGTGAGGTGGTCAGATGGTTTGGAGTAGTAGTAGTAGTAGTAGTCATCACCGGCGGACGTTCTTGGTATTCGTCGTCGTCATCCGCGGACACCATGACGAGGGGGACGACCAGCTGTGTGACGGCGCAGGCGACGACCGCGTCAAGCTCCAGTGTCGTTAGCTACGTCCTCGGCCACCTGGGACGCTCGGCTGGCCACACTACCAAACTGGCCACTGACGGTAGATAAGACACAACTAACAGTGTAGACTCGGGCCAGATTCATCCGTGTGTGGTTCGGTCAATTGAGAGCCACTATACGACCGCCTGTGATGCTTCCCTTCCAGTGGTACTCAGGAGTCACAGAGCTGCTGCCGGGTGTGTGCTGGCTGGCTTTGTGATGCCTTTAATGGCTTGTCGTAAGTGAATGGTGGGCGGTGTTCTTGTGAGGTGGATAGTGGGCGGCGTGTGTGTGTTTAGGGGGGGGGGGAGCGTGGGTACAGGAGGGGACAGCATCTGACAGTCTTCAAGGGCTGTCCAACCAAACACCTCCCCACGCGGAAGTCACTAACCACCTCCTTCACGCCCCCAGGGTCAACACTAACGATGTGTTTGTGTATTATTTTATATTAATATTTGTCGATGTCTATTTTAAGCCTTGAGTTGAACCCCGACGAGTGCTTGTGTATGTGTGTCTGGCAACGCTAAGTAAAGTGTTGTTGACATGCAGAAAGCGTTTGTGTCTGTCTGGCCAGAGTGGGTATATCTGTGGCCTTATATAGTATACTACACCCCCCCCCCTACCCCCGTTCCTTCCCCTCCCCATCCTACCCCTTCCCCACCTACTCCCCCCACCTCCCCCTCCCCCCGTCATGTCGCTCCTAGGGCTAGTCTCCACATCAGTAGTAAATTTTATGATGAGTGACAAAGGTTGCAGTCAGTCAATTCAGGTAGAGTCGGAACTTTTCACTGTGTGTGTGTGTGTGTGTGTGTGTCCTTTTCTCACCACAGGGGGAAATTACAAAGTGTTACAGTGCTTTTAACGTTACTAGAGTGGGATAGTTCCTCTTGTTACTGCTCCGTTCTGCATCTTGACAGTGTTACGGGGGTTGTCACTTCACACTGTTACTGCTCCAGAGTGTTACGGTATAGTTCACGTTACTCTGGGAAGGTCTGTGGAATGTGAGAATTGTTGACGGCAGATAATTATTATTTTTTTTTCTCAGAAGCTTTCGTCATGGTTTGTGACTTCCGTGATACTAACTACTACTGTAGGAGGCGATGACGGGGAAGTGAAGAACAACATGGGAGAGGTAGGGAGGGAGGGAGAATGGGAGAGGTGGGAGGGAGAGGGAAGAGAGGTGGGGTGAGAAAGAGGGAGGTAGAGGGAAAGAGTAGAAGGGGTAGGAAAGAGGGAGATAGAGGGAAAGAATAGAAGGGGTAGGAAAGAGGGAGAATAAGACAGACAGAATGAAAGAAGATGACCCACATACCCCCCCCCCCCCCACATCACCTCAATACCAAACGACCTATATCCACCATCAACATTGTCCACTCCCATACAATACCTCTAATTATTATCACCGTTCACTTTACGACACCCACAAGACACCCAGTTCTCAGTACCCCCGTTATACGCTGAGACACACATGAGAAACACTACACCTACCCGCTGTATCTTTGGTGTTTGTTTACTAAGGGTGTGTAGATCAGTAAACAATGGTCAAGTTAGCTACAGCAGGTCTATTCTCCTGAAGGTGTTATGGTGCAGGAGACGTGTAGTAACATATAGTATGTGTAGGAAGCGTGGTTTGACATTGATGTAGAGTACGTAGACTGCTATGTAACTGCTATAGAAGGTCCCGGCTGCTATAGAAGTATGTTTTTATAACAACAGTGGAGTGCTATGTAACTTAAGGTGGTGTAGGCTGCTATATACCTGTTAATAAAGGTGTAGGCTGCTATATACCTGTTAATAAAGTTGTAGGCTGCTATATACCTGTTAATTAAAGGTGTAGGCTGCTATATACCTGTTAATTAAAGGTGTAGGCTGCTATATACCTGTTAATTAAAGGTGTAGGCTGCTATATACCTGTTAATAAAGGTGTAGGCTGCTATATACCTGTTAATTAAAGGTGCAGGCTGCTATATACCTGTTAATTAAAGGTGTAGGCTGCTATATACCTGTTAATAAAGGTGCAGGCTGCTATATACCCGTTAATTAAAGGTGCAGGCTGCTATATACCCGTTAATTAAAGGTGCAGGCTGCTATATACCCGTTATTTAAAGGTGCAGACTGCTATATACCTGTTAATTAAAGGTGCAGACTGCTATATACCCGTTAATTAAAGGTGCAGGCTGCTATAATTGATATAGTCAGGTGTGGACTACCTTACCTTAGTGTGATCGGTCCAGACTGTTATTATATATCCGGTATTATAAGAGAGCCGTGATATAGTGGATTATAGACGATAGGAGTATAATGGAAACCTCTATTTACCGGACTATATGGAGTTAATAGTCCGTTATATCCAGGGTTCGTTAGATGTGAAACCTCCATTTAACGGATTATATGGAGATACAAGTCCGTTATTACGTATAGGAGTTATCAGAGGGCGTGGGTTGGCGTGTAGAAGTTGTGGGTGGCGTGGTAAGGGGCGTGGGTTGGCGTGTAGAAGTTGTGGGTGGCGTGGTAGGGGGCGTGGGTTGGCGTGTAGTAGTTGTGGGTGGCGTGGGTTGGCGTGTAGAAGTTGTGGGTGGCGTGGTAGGGGGCGTGGGTAGAGACTTCGCCAGTGCACAGAGGGGGAGGAGGAGGAGGAATAAGAAGAGGAAAGGAGGAGGACGATGAGAGAGGGAGGTAGAGAGGGGGAGTGAGAGGGAGTGAGAGGTGAGTGGCTTAAGACCAACGTTGTCCTGGTTTAAATGGCAGGTGTGGCTGTGCTGGCGGCGGCACACAGCCTCCCTTACATGGTGTGGCTGAGCACGTTGTTGTTGTCTCTCTCTCTCTCTCTCTCTCTCTCTCTCTCTCTCTCTCTCTCTCTCTCTCTCTCTCCTGTGACGTGTGTGTGACGGTAGTATCTTGTCACACGGTCGTAGCTGTGGAAAGCCTGTGATTGTTGTGCCCTGTTGGCTTCTATAAACTATATGAACTGTTTACATTTTAATGCTTCTTTCTCTCTTTCTTTCTTTCTTTCTTTCTTTCTTTCTTTCTTTATTTTCCTTTTAATTTGTTCTATCTTCTTCTTTTCTTCTTTCTTCTTCTTTTCCTCTTTATTACACTTGACGAACGAACTTAAAAATAAAAAAAATATTAAAACAAGAGAAAAAAAAATAACACCTGCATCTAATGACCTAATTAATGGGTCATATTTCACAAATTTGCGATCACTTAATACCTTTATCGTTCACCTGGGTTCGAGTCGTCACACGTCAGAGGGCATCACTCACCTGTGTCGTGGTCCAGTGTGTCGTGGGTCACCTGTAATTACCTTAATGTTCTCACGTTTATGGGGTTGTAGGACAGGTGTGTGGGGTGTAGGGCGGGTGTAGGGCAGGTGGGGTGTAGGGCAGGTGTGGTGTAGGACAGGTGTGGTGTAGGACAGGTGTGTGGGGGTGTAGGGCAGGTGTGGTGTAGGATAGGTGTTTGGGGGTATAGGGCAGGTGTGGTGTAGGACAGGTGTGTGGGGGTGTAGGGCAGGTGTGGTGTAGGACAGGTGTGTGGGGGTGTAGGGAAGGTGTGTGAAGGTGTAGGACAGGTGTGTGGGGGCGTAGGGCGGGTGTGGGGTGTAGGGCAGGTGTGGTGTAGGACAGGTGTGTGGGGGTGTAGGGCAGGTGTGGTGTAGGGCAGGTGTGTGGGGGTGTAGAGCAGGTGTGTGGGGGTGTAGGGCAGGTGCGTGAAGGGTGAGTAATCTTGTAGTAACTGTGTGATGGTGGGGGAAGGTCACAGGTGTCACGCGGTGGTGGTGATGTGAACGAGGTTGATTAAAGTGTAGCCAGGTGTGTGTGTGTTCAGTGTCTTGTTCATACACTGCCTAAGATGTTAAGACAAGACTGAGGGTTGGCGACCATGGCCCACCAGTAAATAAAGGTCTAGTATCTTAGAATAATACTGAACAGGAATGATTAACGATATTCCATTATTTTTTTAACAAGGAGTTCATTAACCCTTCTCATTGTTTTCCTTACTGAGATACTTTTTAGATAGACATTATTGATTGATTACTTTCACCTGTTGAACTATTTAATTAGAAAGCTGAAGAAAGTTAAGCACAGGTGTTGAGTGTCACAGATGGTGAGAGTTGTGGTGGCACCTAGTCATGACTGGTGCCAGAAGGTCAGCGAGACATTTATGACCTGAAATTGAGTTGTTAGGAATGGGGTGTTGGGTTTAACGAGGTAGTTTAGGAAAGGTTAAAGTCATGAGCAAGTCAACAGCACCTGCCGGGGGAAAGTTGACACGTTACCTGTTGAGCCGTGACCCCTCCCTCCCGAGGGTGTGAGTAACGCTTGTCACGAGTCACCAGGTAATGCTCACTCGTACTGACTTTCTGTAACACCTATGGGACATTAACACAAACACACACAGGACCCGGAACAACATAGATCCCTACTTTATCACTGTTAGCATTAGAGACGGGGAGAGAGGGGGGGGAGGGGTCCTGTGTTGTGGGGGAGGCGGGGTAATAAGGGCTGTCTCGGGAGGGAGGTGCTGGGTTTTTTTGTAGAGGAAGGAGAGGTGAAAGAAGATTACAGGTGGGGTAAGAAAGTTATAGTTCGGAAATTGAAGAAATTTAGGAGGAGGTAAGAGAGGGCGGGCTGACTGCCTAGCTAGGCTAATGGTGTGTTAGGGTTGTGTCATGAGTTAGTTATTGTCTGTCGGTACAGGCACTAGACATCCTGCCCTACAGTATATCATATATGGGTGTTTTGAGGGCCTTATTTCATGTTACGCCGACCCTACTGGCGGATGCTGGTCTAGGGAGGTTGACTATTGTCTGGACCTTTTGAGATTTGATAACTTTTGGGGAACCATGTATGGCTGTTGTCGTTGTCTGGTGCTAAGAGGGGGAGGTGGTATGGTAGGAGGGGAGGGGCGAGGTGGGAAAGTAGAGGGAAGGTAATGGTGAGGGGAAGGGGGAACAGGTAGGGATGGTAAACGGTAGAAGAGAACCAGGTGGGAGGGAGAGGAGGGAGTGTACTAATAGTGATGATGGAGGGAGGGAGGGGAGAGGACAGGGATATATTAGGAGTGGTGAGGGAGGGGAGGGGGAGAGGAAGGGAGGGGAGGAGAAGAGCGTGGGAACATCATCTTGGTCAGGCGGTGGGAATAAGAATCGATGAGATTTATTACCTAAGATTGTGGGTCGTTTGTGTGTGTGTGTGTGTGTGTGTGTGTGTGTGTGTGTGTGTGTGTGTGCACGCAACTGAGAAACACATTAACGTAATCACATATATTGTTGAATTCTCACAGAAGATCAACATTTACGTGATATTTACCCCGAAGATTCTTAACTAACTGCACTATATATATATAACTGGGTGTAGTGAAGATCGTGTTGAATATTACTTCCTGATGATCACCCGGAAGTGAGTTTTATAGACGAGACGAAACCACTCAGGGCCGCACTCAGGGCGGCACTCAGGGTGGCACTCAGGGCGGCACTCAAGGCGTCACTCTTCACTCAGGTGTTTACATTGACATTTAAACAGGTGAGGTCAGTCCAATCAGTGTTTTTATTAGGTTCATGTGATTTTATTCGCCATTATTCGCCAGCTCCTGAGGTAGTGACACTCCCAGGGTGATAACTGTTCACAGAATGTAAATAATTGTGTGGTTATTGTGTCTGTGTTGATGTGACGTAGGTGAGTAATGTTCATTTGTGACGACGTGAATAGCACCTACTGTAACACCTCATTATTAAAAGCCTTCCTTCATATTTTTGCTACGTATAATAAATCCAGCACACCCACCTTCCCCGACCTGACTGAACTATATATTTCTACCTGAGGGACAGTGTTCTAATTGGTCTAGTTAACACATCTTAAGCCACCCGTGTTTACCCTCAAGTTTTCACCTGCTGACCGTAACCACATCCATCAACTCCTTCTTAACATACATCTTCCTCTCCTCCTCCTACCTGCCTGGCGGGTTAGTTGGCTGTTCTCAGGAATAATAATTAGCGAGGCGTCAGTATACGTCGTGGTGTTGTGATGCAGCGTGTGTGAGGTTGACCATTCACAGACCTTCGTACACCTGGTGATTACTTAAGTTCCTCAGGTGTACTATGTATGTACCTTACTAACTGACCCTCCTCATAACTGCTTCCTCTTCCCTCCCCCTTCTCACAACTGCCCTCTCCTCCTCCCGCCCACTCACTGCCCCCCTTCTCCCCCTCACAACCTCGCCCCCACCACCCCCCACCCCCCCACCGTGTTAGGAGAGTCACCGTCAAATCAACCGACCGTAAAATGATAGAATACCGACCGTCCTTATTATTACCAGCGGGCCGTCCAGTTCATCATGTATCTCTGACCAGAACGAAGCGCGGTGTTTAGATACGGGTTGTGGAGACGATGTGTGTGTGTGTGTGTGTGTGTGTGTGTGTGTGTGTGTGTGTGTGTGTGTGTGTGTGTGTGTCCCATCGTCCAAACAAACCCACATTTTTTTCCACCCATCCCCAGACAGAACTAAATTTTGACAGGCATCTAATCTCGTCAAGTTAATCGGAAAACATTAACGGAAGGATAGAATTTGAGACAGTTATAGAGATGAGTTGGACAGATGGTAAAAAGTATTAGACTCATAAAGAAAAAGGAACTCAAGGTATAAAGAGACCTGAACTGTTTACCTGAGACCGCTATGAGGCTGTTTTTGTGAGTTTAGTGAAGGCGAAGATGTTTTGTTAGTGTCTTGAGTTTAGTTCCGGTAGGGTGAGCCCATATGCGTGTTACCCCCTCCTACCCCCCCCCCCTCCTCTTCCGTCACCACCACCTCCCCTCCTCCCCAGTATTACCTCCCCGTCACTCTTACCTCCCCGTCACTCTTACCTCCCCAGCGCCTCCCACCACCCCACCCCACTAACACCTCTCCAGCCAGCGTCTTCACCTGGAAAATGACTCGCTTGTGGTGGGAAATAATTACTACTCCTGATGACCCTACACCAGGATGTGATGCCCTCCACCAGGTCCTTTCCCCTTCAGGAGCTGGTATTATTTGTTTATGTTGTGTAGAAACTTTTAGCGTCTCTGTTTCGTAGATTACAACGTTGTTTTGTAGTTGACTTTTGTAGTTCTCTAGTGTATATTATGGAGTCATATCTGGGACGACACTTTTTTTTTGTAGGAGTTTTGAGGTTTTGGAGGTTGTAGAGTAATGATCGCCAGACTACCTACCTGAAGGAGGATGTTTACTTCTCTGTGGACTCCTTCAGGAAACGAGGGACCACAATGTATCCTGGTTCTCTTAATTTGTTCTGGTTGAGAGCTTCCCCCTCCTCCACGACAGCTGTGTTGGACAAGTCACCTCTGTTGTATTGTGACGGCTCCCTGCAACAACAACAACAACAACAACACCACCACCACCACCACCACCACCACCACCACCACCACCACCACCAACAACAACAACAACAACAACACCAACAACAACACCACCACCAACAACAACAACAACACCAACCACAGCAACACCAACAACTACTTTTTTATGGCCTTCAGCCTCCCCCAATAGCCATACCTTCGCCACCATTTTATTACCTTAATATTAAATACCCTAATACTACTACTACTACTACGACTACTTTTACTATTTTTCTGTTAGGATGAGATAGTCTGACTGCTGTTGTGTTATATTTACTGTTGTTATAAGCTGTTATAGATGTGCTGTTTCGTAACTCTGCCACTTCTGCTGCTGTTCCCACCCATGTGTTGTGTTAGGATATAGCCACTATGTGTGTGTGTGTGTGTGTGTGTGCTTGGAGGCGTTCTCTCACCTCCTCATCATCTTCACGATACATTACACTTCTCCTCACTCTTAACTCGGGACCCCTCACGCTGCACTAAACATTTATACACGCTTAAATCGACTCCTACACGCTACAGTCAACACCTAAACGCTGGAATACACCCTACACCCTACCTACCTAACATCCTCACTACACGCTATAAGAACCATTTAACACGATCGTCCCAGTGTATAAGCGTGGTGGTGGCACTGCTGGTTCGCAAATCTGCCTCGTAATCCAACCTTAACCTAACCTAACCTAACGTAACCCAACCTTAACCTAACCTAACCTAACCTAACCTAACCCAACCTTAATCTAACCTAACGCCAAGTAGCATTAATTTTTAGGTGTTTTAAATCAACAGGTGAAATTTGCTGGGGTGGTTAATCTTCAGGTGGTAGAATTACTTTACAGACCGTTGTTAAACTATAAGGGACGTTATGGTATGGTTAGGTTAGGTGATTTAGATAATGTTTTCCCTTAACACACACACACACACACACACACACACACACACACACACATACACACACACACACGAACGAACGATAGTCAGGTAGTCGAGTTTACTTATTTGGATTAAGAAGCTAATTAATATACGTGGCCACACAGCAGTACATATAAACTACTAGCGATGTGTGTGTGTGTGTGTGTGTGTGTGTGTGTGTGTGTGTGTGTGTACAGATAATGCAAAAGTTTTCCGGGGAAGATGCGTGTTGTTGTTGTTGTTGTTGTTGTTGTTGTTGTGATGGTGTGGGAGGTAATGTAAACAAGGGGGGGGGAGGTAGGGAGGGCTTCATTAGGTGTGAGGTCAGTAGGTAGGTGGATTATACAATAGGTAGATAGTGGTAATTAAGGTAGATTATAGGATAGTTAAGGTAGATGATAGATGGTGGGTTAGTGGAATAGTTGAGGAGGGTAATGATGGGAAAGGATAAGTGATGGGTAGGACAGGTGGGATAGAACAGGTGTGTGGTAGGACAGGTGTGCAGTAAGGTGAGGATAGGTAAAGTGAAGGGTTAACCCAGGTGGTGAGGGTCGTCTAGTTAGGCCTCACCTGGGGAACCTATTAGCGCCGATGGAGTGAGGAGGAGGAAGAGGAGGAGGAGGAAGAATTAAAACAAATTTGTGTGGGTCGGAGGCGGTGGTGGTATAGGCAGGGAACAGAAGGGTCATTGTAGATGATGCCGCCATTGTTGCGATGCTCACTTGTTATATGGGGTATGACGTCACTGGGGCAACACGTCAGCGAAGGGGCCATACACGTCATACTCATCACCCTGCGGTATTATACAGCCAACAAACAGACGTCGTCGCCCCCCAACTATTCAGCTCACAGTGTGGTGGTGAGGAGTGGCATCCCGCGGCCACTGCAACAAACACCAACCCTCCGCTGCGACAACACTAAGGTCGACGTTCACCCTGTTGTTGTAATGGGAAGTTCGTCCTTATCTCCCACCGTTCAGAGGGACGAGTGAGGACCTTGACACGGGTAGCTATGATATAGTGGTGCCAACTGAGGACCCTAAAAATAACGCTTTAAAGTACCTCTTGGTTGATAACGAGTTTGAGGTAGGGTCGTGCTACTGTGTGGGTCGTGTCCGAGGCCCACACGACCCGTCACTCTCATAAAACACGACAGTAAATGACGCCTTGATGGCCAGACGGGTGTAGAAATGGCCCGGGGTGATCAGCGCTGGGTTTGAAGGTTACCAGGCCTCGCTAGTATGATTAATTCTCACAGGTAGACGGCCAATAACAAACACGGGGCCGGGAAGACACAGGGCGGAGGCGGTCACCACAGATTACTGAGGCTTTGGAGAGATGACTTTCACGTAGGTTGAGAAGAAATTGAAGCTGCCTGAAGGAGGGAAAGGACAACATAAGAAGGTTCACGAAGGTGTGGAAGACGTAGGCACTGTCTGAAGGGCGGGGAGACAACAGCAGGAGACTCCTTTTGGGTGTGGAAGACGTATAAATTACATTAAAAAAGAGGCTGTTAAGCGCTCCTGCTGGTGTAGAACCTGCCTGAAGGAGGGACTACTACACTCAGGGTCACGGCCAGACAAGAGGTACTGTCACTTGAGATCCATCGTCAACGTACCAAGGTGACCACTGGGACTTAGACATTACCCCCAACCCATGGTGAACTATTGTCCCTACCACCACCACCCACCACCACACAACCACACTCTACCACACTCTACCACACCACCAGAAAAATACCTACAATAATAATATCAATACATGCAATAAATAAATATCAAGAAGACCGGACGAGATGCAACATTGCCTTAGTAACAGGTATGACGGTCAAGGTGAAAGTGATGATGGCGGTGTTCCTAAGCGTGACCTGCTGTATACCGCCACGCAGCCAACTTGGAATTAGGAACCTGACAATGACCGGTTCCTAGGCACCGTGTCTAATGTTGGGAGAGAGAGGGTGAAAAAAAAAGGGGGGTGGATGTTGACAGTGTACGCCGACCATCATCAAATCACCATACTACCACACTATACCACGACTACACTATACCACTACTACAATACCATACTACTTCTCTACCATATCACTACACTATCACACCTCTACACTATCTCACCGCTAGACTATCCGACTACTACACTATATCTCTACCACTATGTCACACTGTCACACCACCATACCAGTATATTATGTGGTAAGGCTGGAAACACGACTACCCAACCCTTAATCACCACAAGGAAAGAGTGTGTGTGTGTGTGTGTGTGTGTGTGTGTGTGTGTCATTTCCTAGAACACATACACACACACACACACTACATTTACATAAACATTGAGACAAAAACCTCTTCCCCCCCTCCTAAATGTCTGTGTAGGTATGATTGTTGACATTGCACACCTACAGTAAGAGGGTTACCTGTAATCTCTCTCCTTAATTATCATAGAGTCACCAGGTAAGACAGGTGTATTGTCCTTTCTCTGTTGACATAAGTTACTCCTATGTTACATTATACCCGTAGGTAGGTAGCCCATGAACACCTTACTGGGCCAGACTAACAAATATCTAAGTAAACATTGCTGGTTTTTGGTCTAGTTGGAACTTTTTATATACGTATTGAAAGAATAAACTCTACATTGACTGGATTTTAATATTACTTACCTGAATTATACAGTTAATTGATTATGTTGTTCTGGTACGTAGGTGATATTTCTACAGGTGTGTGATCTTTCGTTTTGACAGGTGTGGAGAGGTGGGGAAGGTGTGTGTGTGTGTAGGAGAGGTGTGGGTTGGTGGAGGGTGTGGTAAAGACTGTGGGATTGGTGTGGATTTCTTGGTTGTAGGTTGGAAACGTTGAGAGAGAGAGAGAGAGAGAGAGAGAGAGAGAGAGCCGGATGTTTAAAACCCGTAAACAAAATAAACAATATTAACTGAAAACACGAAATATCTTATCCGGAATAATCAGACAGTTCGGTTTGTGTGTTCCGTTGCGCTCTGAAGCTCCTTATGCATTACGGTCAGATACCTCTCATGCGTGCGAATTCCGTTTATTTTGTACACAGACTAATCATATCTCTGACCTTTTAGAAGAAATTAACCCGAGAACTGGACCCCTGGCTAGCGTTAACACTTGAGAGAGAGAGAGAGAGAGAGAGAGAGAGAGAGAGAGAGAGAGAGAGAGAGAGAGAGAGAGAGTTCTGCGCCGTTCAACTTCACGCCATCAAAGAAAACAGACTTAAAGGGAGACTTCGGTAGTCCAAGGTCGGGTCCCTCCCATCTCGTCAGTAAAATCTTCTAAACCGGTATCTCATATTTATGGCCTCAGGATATTTTTATAAATAGCCTATGAGATGTGTCAGCCCGGGTCCTCCTTATGCTTTCATGTACCTGAATATATTAGAGCTTAGCAATTTTTTTTTTGTCAAGAGCAATATTGTGTATTTTTTGAGGATTTGTATTGAAATTAAGTATATTTGTTTTAAGAATGGTGTGTGTGTGTGTGTGTGTGTGTGTGTGTGTGTGTGTGTGTGTGTGTGACAGTAGAATAATCTCACAAACTGATTAATATATAAGATTTTACGTACATAACACTTATGACCAATTGAGATATACCTGTAGAAGACGATAATTAATGTCAGGTGTAATAAAACGCTTACACCTGTTGCTCTCTCACTCTCTGCTGCCGTGTTTAAATTCCTGAAGGTGGGGAACGTCTCCCTCCGTCAGGCTAGAAGCATCAAGTATAATCCTCACTACATGAAATTGGGTTGGTGACGTCAGCGGTAGAAGGAGGAGGGGGGGGAGGATGAGGGGAGGGGGGTAGGATGAGAGGGGGGAGGGGGAGTGTCTGTCCCTGTCTTTGTTGTTCAGATTCTTGTGTCAGGACGTAATCTGTGTGTCTACCTCGCCCCCACCCCCCTTGCCCCCCCTTTCTGCCCACCTTCCCCCCCCCATCTGCCCACCTCGCCCCCACCCACCCCCCTTGCCCCCCCTCTATCCCACCTCGCCCCCCCACCTCATTCTGCCCACCTACCTTCCTTCCCAATCTGCCCACCTCCTACTCAGTCTACCCACCTTATCTTAGCCCACTCACCTTCCTAACCCACCAACCTTTTCCCATACTTTAGGTCCACTCATTCCCAGCTTAGGCCCACTCCCACTCAATTACAGATCACCCGCCCACTCAATCACTCTCTGGTCCCATTACCTCTTATCTTTAAACCTCATTCCATTCGTTTATCCCCCACCCACTCCACCCAATGCCACACCCCACCAAGGCCGCCCGCCCGTCCGCCCGCAAGCACAAATACCTCTCTCTCAGTCTCCTTCCTTCCACCACCACGCCCTTCACCTCTACCACACCCATTACCACCAACCACCTTCCACTACCACACCCTCCACCACCACCACCACCACACCCGCCACACCCTCCACCACCACCACACCCACCACACCCTCCTCCACCTTCCACTACCACACCCTCCACCACCACACCCACCACACCCTCCTCCACCTTCCACTACCACACCCTCCACCACCACCACACCCGCCACACCCTCCTCCACCTTCCACTACCACACCCTCCACCACCACCACCACCACACCCACCACACCCTCCTCCACCTTCCACCACCACACCCTCCACCACCACCACACCCACCACACCCTTCTCCACCACCACCACCACACCCTCCACCACCACCACCACACCCTCCACCACCACCACACCAAAACTCCAATTTTATCACGTATTCCCTCCACCCCTTCCTCTCTTCCTCCTGTTTATCAGTCTTACTCCTCACTTCTTCCTTCCTCACGCCATCTTCTCCAACACTGTTTATTTCTTCTCCATCACTCCACCTCTCCTCCATATGTCTACGTGCCCCCAACACTTCCCTCCTCCCGTTCCTCTCCCCCCCCCCCTCCTCCTCTTCTTCCTCTGTCTGCTTCCTCCCTCCTGCTTCCTCCTCCCTCCGTTTCCTCTCCCTTCTCCTCCCCTCCCTGTGTACACGTGTTTCTCCTCCTTCCCCCTTTCATCTATCCCTCCTCGACCACACCCTACCCCCTCCTTCTCTTGGATCACGCCCCCTCCCCAACACCATCTACCCCCTCCCCCTTTCATTCCGTTTGCCCCTTCCTCCTTTCTACCAGTGAAGGGGATTAGTATTCAAGTAAAGACCCATTCCTCCCCATTACCCCATGATCATCACTCCCCACACCTCGTACTCTCCCCATGATCACTCCCCACCACCCATTGTGTCCTCCTTCCCTCTCTCCCCATTCCCACTACCCCCAACCACCACCCACTACCCCCACCCACCACCCCCACCCACCACCTCCACCCATATATCATCCACCACCACCCACTTAATAGCCCACCCACCATCAGTGTTCTTAAAATTAACATGTGATAAAAACGGAATTGGTGTGTGTGTGTGTGTGTGTGTGTGTGTGTGTGTGTGTGTTAATGAGCCTCAGGTGTTCACATTGCACGTGTCTCCGCAGGTAACAGTTATGACGGACCATGGGAAGACAGTAGCACCCTAGGCAACACCTGCACCACGCTGACATCATCTACCATCTCTCTAGACCTGTGAGTTACCTGTCAGTTACCTGTGTACACCTTTTTGAGTTACCTTTGTACGTATGTGATCTTGTGTACATCTGAGAGTTACTTCTGTACACTGTGAGTTACCTGTTTACACCTGAGTTACCTGTATCACCTGTTAAGTACAAATACCACCTGTCTGTCCTTGTAAATCACATTCATCACCTGTTAGGGTATTTAACTCACCTGTGTAGCCCCGTGACCTGCAGGTATATGACAGGTGTGTAGTAGCCTCCCAGGTAATTAGTCATGGGGAAGGTGTACGAGGGGTGTGTAACAGTGCTTGTGGCTTCTGTCTGTCTGTCTTTCTCGTGGATGCAGTAGCTGTCAAACGAGTGCCTGGAATGTTTGTGTGTGGGGGTGGGGAGGAATGTTTGTATGTGGGGGTGGGGAGGAATGTTTGTGTGTGTGGGGAGAAATGTGTGTGTGTGGGGGTGGGGAGGAATGTTTGTGTGTGTGGGGAGAAATGTGTGTGTGTGTGGGGGTGGGGAGGAATGTGTGTGTGTGTGGGGGTGGGGAGGAATGTGTGTGTGGGGGGGTGGGGGTGTGTCCTTGAGAGCTTGGGTGTGTTTTTATGATGGGGGGGGGGGGAGCTTGTGGGGATTCGGGGACATATCGTGTGTTCGATTTGAAGTTGAAATTAAGGCGTAGAGGTTGGTGTGGTGGAGGGTGGGGGGTGGGTGGTAGTGTGGTAGAGGGTGTTGGGGGTGGTAGTGTGGTAGGTTAAGGGATGACTCGGCTGGTCCACCTTGAGGTCGTGGGGATGGTAGGGGTCGTATGGGGGAGGGGGGGGAGGAGGAGGTCGTGAAGGTCACCTGCTTTTCCACTAACCTGACGCAGACAGCACCTCCCCCTCCCCCCCCTCCTCTGTCTGTTATTTGTCTGTCTGTCTGTTGTCTTTCATATGTCTCTGTCTGTCTGTCTATCTTCCGGTCTGACAGTGTCCATTAACCAACCATTCAACCCTCACCCTCCTGTCAATGCATCCTAGCCTGTTTATGTACCATCGCCTGTCACTATCTGTCATCTTCCTGTCTATTTATCTGTCTCTGTATATCAACGTAACAGGTCTCCCCTCTGTTGGCTCTAGACGGAACTAAATAATATAAGTGACTTGACACAGACGTAAAACAAAGGCGCATCGACGCTCCTTATTTAACAGTTGACTTCTCACCAATTGTTATTATGTGTCTTCGCCTCCACAGTACAGGCTATGCAAGACCCCTCCCCCCCCCCCCCCTCCACCTCAGCATCCCTAGAGAGAGAGAGAGAGAGAGAGAGAGAGAGAGAGAGAGAGAGAGAGAGAAAATATGTGGTGGACCTTGTGCAGTTAAGCTCAGATATTATAAGTGAAGTCATCTTTTTTCGTGGGTAGTGTAGCTGGATGGGAGGCAGGGTAATCTAGCAGGGTAACATAGCAGGGTAATCTAGCAGGGTAACACAGTAGGGTAATCTAGCAGGGTAACGTAGTAGGGTAACACAGTAGGGTAGTAGACAGGGTGGCACTCGGCATTACTAAAAGTTGAACCAGATTATTAACACACCTGTCCCATGTCTAATTAAAAAGGTTCACCTGTATGGCTAACCTCCAGTATGTTATTACAGTACATTACCTCATCACATTACACTACAGTTCTTATCTATAAACACACACACACACACACACACACACACACACACACACCTGACTGTAAATCGCTTCCTAGTCAACGTTTTTATTTTCCTCAAGTTAATGTTTCTTGTATACTGGTGTAGCAGGTAAGGGATTTGTAGTGAAGTTCAGTTTTTGTTAATTTTCTGCGTCCTGGTTGATAACTATTGACTGTAAGTTAGAGAGGTGTTGGCAGTGTGTTTATATATACGTTACCGACATCTGTACACATATACACCTGCACCATCAACACCATCTCATTAACTAATATACCTGTGACATAATCTCTCTAACAGGTAAGGCGGAAGACGTCACATAATCCTCAACACAGGGATCGAAATCTATTAACCTAAACCTGAATACCTTATAGTTATCCTCACCGTTACTAACACCTGGGGGGGGGGGTATTAATGTAAGATAATGAAGCGTAATATGGTGTGGTAACGGTGATTGAGAGGGGGGGGAGGTAATGACGTGTGTTGGGGTAGGGTATGACGTGTGTTGAGGGGGGAGGTTATGACGTGTGTTGAGGGGGAGGTAATGACGTGTGTTGAGGGGGGTAGGTTATGACGTGTGTTGAGGGGGGGTAGGTTATGACGTGTGTTGAGGGGGGGAGGTAATGACGTGTGTTGGGGGGTAGGTTATGACGTGTGTTGAGGGGGGGTAGGTGATGACGTGTGTTGAGGGGGGGGTAGGTTATGACGTGTGTTGAGGGGGGGTAGGTTATGACGTGTGTTGAGGGGGGTGGGTTATGACGTGTGTTGGGGGTAGGTTATGACGTGTGTTGAGGGGGGGTAGGGTATGACGTGCGTTAGCTGGGGGAGGAGAGAGCTGCCCCGCCATGCACGTGTTGCTGAGAATAAGTTTCCCATTACGCATCAGGAAGGTAAAGAAATAACATTATCATTATCCAGCCACAGGTAAGACAGCCAGGTACTGCTTCATGTGGTAACGGCTGGTGCTCCTCATCACCTGGCATATTTTTTTATTGATTATAATGATTAGTTTTGTTTGATTTTTGTCTGTAAGAAATAATCAGTATTATTCAGGTGTGTGCTTGAGCGAGCGTGTTGTGTTAGTTACATGATGAACCAGGACTGAGGGGGGTGGGGTGGGGTGGGGGTGACATGGAGACAAAGGCAGGGTGGGGGAGGGGCCCGGGGGTGTGGGCATCTCGTGAGGTCACTCGGAACACATTCCGGAAGTGGCGGTCATAACTTGCTGGACGGCTGGGCGGGGGAGGAGAGGAGGAACAAACAAAAGACATGATGGGGGTTGTGTTTCCGGGTGAGTGTGTGGTGGTGGTGGAGGTGTGTGGCGGTGTGGTGGTGGTGGCGGTGTGGTGGTGGTGGCGGTGGTGGTGGTGTGTGGTGGTGGCGGTGGTGGTGGTGTGTGGTGGAGGTGTGTGGTGGTGGTGTGTGTGGTGGTGGCGGTGGTGGTGGTGTGTGGTGGAGGTGTGTGGTGGTGGAGGTGTGTGGCGGTGTGGTGGTGGCGGTGTGGTGGTGGTGGCGGTGTGGTGGTGGTGGTGTGTGGTGGTGGCGGTGGTGGTGGTGTGTGGTGGAGGTGTGTGGTGGTGGTGTGTGTGGTGGTGGCGGTGGTGGTGGTGTGTGGTGGAGGTGTGTGGTGGTGGTGTGTGGTGGCGGTGTGTGGCGGTGTGTGGCTGTGTGGTGGTGGTGTGTGGTGGCGGTGGTGGTGGTGTGTGGTGGAGGTGTGTGGTGGTGGTGTGTGGTGGAGGTGTGTGGTGGTGGTGTGTGGTGGCGGTGTGTGGCGGTGTGTGGCTGTGTGGTGGTGGTGTGTGGTGGCGGCGGTGGTGGTGGTGTGTGGTGGAGGTGTGTGGTGGTGGTGTGTGGTGGCGGTGTGTGGCGGTGTGGTGGCGGTGGTGGTGGTGTGTGGTGGCGGTGTGTGGCGGTGTGGTGGCGGTGGTGGTGGTGTGTGGTGGCGGTGTGTGGTAGTGTGTGGGTCGGTCAGGGGAGGTGAGAGGAGGAGACGGATTAAATAATTTTACTCCGTCTCTTCTCTTTGTCCTCTTTCTTATCGCCCAGATTATTTATACAGGATGTTCATTAAGTCCCGATCTATTTAAGTGATATTACGGTTTTTAATGATTTTTATTAGAGGACTCCATGAAGGTGAACGTGAGTCAGGTCCTACACACGAGACAATACGCGAATTGTTGAATAAATTCCAAAGACCGGGATCTGTTAATGATGAACCAAGACCTGGACGTCCACGTGTCGCACATGATGCTGTAAATGCAGTACGGAATGTGTGTTGTCTCGTCTGTAGGCCCTGGCTTATGAGATTTTCTTTAAAACTTCTCTCTAATTTCTTTGCATTTCTTTCCTTTAATACACAGTGTTACCAGCAGCTCACATTCATGCTCATGGAGTTCTGTAGAACCGTCAGTGGTGGTGGTGGAGGTGCCTGTGGAGTGGGCGGCCCTGGGTGGGTAGCCTGGAGGGACACGTGACGTGGGTACCAAGCAGAGCAGGTGCCCGAGGACTGGTGGGCACAGGTCGTCGCTGGGTATCACAAAGTGTGAGGTACTCCAGCAGGAAACTGACTTTCATCTAGTATTGGTGAAAGTGGTTAAGTTAGATCAGGCAGGAGGCTGTGTACTGATCTACACCCACAACATTATTTGCAATTTACAGGTGATTGTCTGTGGTTTATAGAATGGTGGAAAATTTGGTGTTGTGGATAATATAGTGGCAATAAAGTCGAGGCAAATGACGTTCAATTTTTTTTTTTTTTTACGATAGAACAGATAAGAGGAGCAACAGCCTGTGTGATGGTAACGCCAGGGAAGAGCTTCACAGTGGGCGGGAGAAGTGAGGTGATGGTGTGTGTCCGCGCGGTGTGTGGCAGTGATATAGGTGTGGCCTTCCTCACACTGTCTCCCCGCTCCTTGTGTCACTGTCTGCTTGCCTCTGACAGTTACTTGTATTTGGTATTTCTGTAATATATTTAAAAGGTCTTGGGCAGATTATTTTAGTGGTCGTGGTTTGAAATTTGTGAAATATGAGAAAGATGTTAACATTACTTAACCCCGATAGAAGTTAAACGAGGGAGTATTTTCTGCCTTAATAGACAAAATTATATTAAAATACTCTATTCTTACCCTCAGACTATGTAAACAAACAGACAGACAGACAGACAGACAGACACTGGAAGATAAACCGATGACATTACTATTTTTGACGAATCAGATATCACGAGACTACCAAATCAAAACAACAACTTACCATTTTACAATATAATTTCCCCAGAGATTTATTTAATATATACATAATATTAAACTTGATGACGCTAATTACCTCAACCATCCGTGTAATTTGCAGGAAAAGAATGTCACTCACTACCTGGACAGTATAAATGATGTTGGAGTCTTGGGTTCCTCTGACTAAATGTACCGTTAAGGCTAGCCGGCGTACTTCAGGGAAATAGTCTGGGTTCCTCTCTGTTTTTTTTCAGGGTGTCTTGTGGTCTTATATTGATAGTCGTAAATTGTATAAAGTTATAAAAAATTGTCTTATCAATCAACTCATTCTGCCTCCACCCTGTACATTGACACCTACCCACACCACCATCTCCACCCTATACACTACCATCCACACCACCTCCACCCACATCATCTCCACACTCACCTCTGATCTCATTGCCATCACACACACACATACTAAGGAGAGGCTTCAGCTAACCTTGGGGGACACACGCGCCTCTGTCTTCTACTTCTTCACCATCGTCAGCCAATCCCTGTCCTGTCCCTCACCTACGAGTTATACCACGCCTAGTCTTCCTCACCTCAACATTCTTCGGCAGATCAGATGCCATTCCTTCAATTCATTTTCTGTTTTCTTCTTCTTCTTTATCTTTCTTTCTTTCTTTCTCTTAAGTACTTATTGTTTATTTAGGTTTTCTCAGTCATGTAAGTGAAATATGGTTTTCAAAAGGTTAAATCATAGTCATTAAAGGGTTAAACCATAGTCCTCAAAGGGTTAAACCATAGTCCTCAAAGGGTTAAACCATCGTCCTCAAAGGGTTAAACCATAGTCCTCAAAGGGTGAAACCATAGTCCTCAATGGGTTAAACCATCGTCCTCAAAGGGTTAAACCATCGTCCTCAAAGGGTTAAACCATCGTCCTCAAAGCCTCAACCTTCTCAACCCTCCACGTCTACTCTCGTTCCCATCTATATCTACCCATCTATATATATCTACCTATATCTACCCATCTATATCTACCCATCTATATCTACCCTTCAGTATCTTTCTATCTCCTCTTCTACCGTAAGTTTTAATGCTCGGTGCACTAGAGAATACCATCGCTTCTCTCTGCCAGGTATTCCAGGTAATCTCATTAACACACATACCTGCAACACCATTCGTACTAACCTGATGATTAAACACACTAGCGCTACTTGGAGGGATTAGTTTAAGCTGAGTTAGGTTAGGTTAAGTTAGGGATGATTGGGCTAGGGTTGGTTAAGTTAGGTTAGGTTAAGGAGGGTTATGTTAGGTTAGGGTTGGTTAAGTTAGGTTAGGTTAGGTTAAGTTTATGAATGTCGAATCGTATGTCTTGGTGATGTGAACGAGTGTATCAAGCATTGAACACTAGACACCCTCAATACTCCCCTTCCCCACTCTTCTCTGACTCCCCTCCCCACTCTTCCCCACTCCTCTTAGACTTCCATTCCCCTTAAACCTCTTGCCCATTCCACTATCCCCTAACCCCTCCCCCTCTTCACTCCAATATACCCCAAACCCTCCCCCTCCTCACTCCCTAGACCCCCTCCCTCACCCCCAAGACCCCCTCTCCTCACCTCCCCTCTCCTCACCTCCCCTCTCCCCCTCACCGCGAAAGTTAAACGATCCGTATCTTAGTGTTTTCCCGTTAGCTGCCCTTGCGAGAGATGAGCAAAGCGGGGGGAATCATTAATACTAAGACGATGATCAGCATAACGTGTCGTCATTGTGGTGAGAATCTACACGTCGTGAGCTACAGTTTAGGGAAAATATTGTAGAAAAAACCACTGTACTGTACTCGGTTAATGAAGGACAATTTATAATAATACGAAAATTAGATTCCTGTTTAGTCAAATAATTCGTCAGGATTTAAGAGTGAGCCGCAGGATTTGGTGAGTTTCCCCTACATTAAAAAAAAACAAAACAACAGAAAATGAATAAATAAATAAAACTAATATAACACAGGTATGTGTGTATGTATATGTGTGTGTGTTTGTTGGTGTATATGCCTCTTGGGTAAAAACAGATCCATGCTAGAAAACTACGAAGAAATAAAGAAGAAAGTGGTAGAGAAAGTAGTTGATTATTTGGATTGTAATCGGACAGTAAACGCGTCATCAGTGTAGCCAACAGATGGGGCGGGGCGGGGCGGGCGGGCCTCTTCTGTGTGTTTTCATCCATCATCCATAACTCAATCCATCATCCGTAACTCAGCGGGGAACGGAAGGCTAACACCACACACCCATCAGAAGCAATTTTCATCCACATCCCCCGAGTCTCGTTCATCAAGTCAGTTACCACTCTCTCTTTCTCCGTTTTCTGTCTTGTGTGTAACCGTAGAAAATGGGAAATAACTAAGGGTGACTAATAATTTGTGGTTTTTTCCCTCGCCCTCACGGTGATTTTTCCCTCCTGGGGTAATTGGTGGAAAGCGTTAATAAATACGTGGGGGGGGGGGGAAATGTTAACTTAAGTAGTTCCTTCCCACTAATAGCGTTAACTTACTTACCTCATGTCCTGAGCTCGCGGCCAGTACCTTAATAACATCTGTCTGGTAATTATCTTAGAACAATTAACCTAGATTTTGTTTTGACAATTATGGTAGATGTTGAGTATAAAATTCTTATGTATTCTGTACCATTTAAGTGTTGTAGGTGATGAAGGGTAGAAAGCGTAAATATAGCGTAGGCGGAAGTGCTCTGAGGGAGGGTACAAGGGAAGAGGGATGGGGTAGGAGTGGGAGGGAAGCCAAGCCAAGCCAAGCCACTCACAGTGCTATGGGGTTACGTGACTACCACTCCCTCCTCCACCTTCCCTACCACACACACACAGACGAGAAAGCTGATTGATAGTTAATACTGTGGAATGTTGTTTGGGAGAAAGGTGATAATTTACGTCTGTGTGTGTGTGTCAGAGAGAGAGAGAGGCAAACGGTATAACATAACCCAGTTTCTTCACTTGACAATCATAGAGGCGCCGTAGACAAACTGTGAAGTGACTTTGTTAGGGTACTGTGGTCATCCTGTGGACTCCAGATGATTCAGGGTCTATTTTATCGTGTTAGTATTCTTCGTCTCCTCCTCCTCTTGTTCTTCTTGTTCTTGTTCTTCTTGTTCTTGTTCTTCTCAATACTACTAAACTGTTCGTGTGGTGAAGTGTTAAAGAAGCTCACAGCTGATTTATGTAAACACACTACTTCCCTCACACTACTTCCCTCACACTACTTCCCTCATACTACTTCCCTCACACTACTTCCCACACACTACTTCCCACACACTACTTCCCTCACACTACTTCCCTCATACTACTTCCCTCACACTACTTCCCTCACACTACTTCCCACACACTACTTCCCTCACACTACTTCCCTCACACTACTTCCCACACACTACTTCTCTCACACTATTTCCCTCACACTACTTCCCTCACACTACTTCCCTCACACTACTTCCCTCACACCTTTCCACCAGGCCTATTAATTTAACCCTTGAAATTAATCTATATTTCTTAACTCATTATATCACAGGTGTATGGCCAGGTGTGTACAGGTAAGGAATGAGGCAGGGTGCGTCACCATGTTGCTTGGCATTATTTTACACCGAGGGATGATGCTACCACTTCCTCTCCTTATCCGGAAGCCTCCCTGGTGCTTCCTTCCTATTCCCTCCCTCCCTCCCTCCCTCCCTTCCTTCCTTCCTTCATCGTTCTTACCTGTCCCACCCTGTCCCGCCCTCTCCCTTACCCGGTTTCTGCCTCCTCTTGTTCCTTTCACTATTTTTCTTCCATCCTTCTTCCTACTATCCTCCCTCCTGTCCCTCCCACTACCCTGCCCTCTCTCCCTCCCTTCCCCTCTGTCTTGCGTCCCATCCCTCCACCTGTTCCTCCCCCTCCCCCCCACCTATTTCCTCTTACACATCCTCCCCTGAGTACTGTACTGGTGTGTGTGTGTGTGTGTGTGTGTGTGTGTGTGTGTGTGTGTGTACTCGCCCTTATTTACATATTAAACTTCCTGAAAATTTATGCTTTTTCATTTTCCACAACAACAACAACCACCACAACCACCACTACCACCATCACCACCACTACCACCATCACTACACCCAGTGGCTTGTGTCTACATCACCATCTGCCTCATACAGTTTTATACACACACACACACACACACACACAGCTTACTACACACTTGCTTCCACGTACACGCCGCTACACCCACATCATACACATTACACCTCCATACTCCTCTACACCTCTCTTCATACTAATTACACCTGCGCCATTACCTTCACCTCACCTGTGATCCCTTAAGCTACCTTCACGTCGTATTTATACCCAGTCATCATAGTTCTTGTTGGTGAGGGAACTTCTCTTGGTGAGGGAACTTCTCTTGGTGAGGGAACTTCTCTTGGTGAGGGAACTTCTCTTGTTTTTCTTATTATTATTATTATTATTATTATTATTATTATTATTATTATTATTATTATTATTATTATTATTATTGAACAGTCAGGTATAACTCCGTGGAAACAGAATACAAAGACACTACAGGTGTTTGGTGGGGGGGGGGGGCGGGGTGTCCGGAAGGAAGAATACTGTCAGGTGGGCGTGGGGTACAAGGGGGCGTGGAGGGAGGGGGGGGGGGGTAGATGGCGTGGGTGGAAATAGGTGTGTGGGATAGACGGTGTGGGGAGAGATGGTATGAGAGAAAGGGGGGAAGGGGAGGCTAAAGGAGGAGGAGAGGAGGTGAGGTTAGGATAGGTTAGGTTAGGTTAGGATAGGTTAGGTTAGGTTAGGTTAGGATAGGTTAGGTAAAATAAACTAGGGTGGAGAATTTTCAGGTGATGTATTTAGTTTCATGTTAACCTTTGTAATTTGTTCACTTAAGATAACCTTTGCATTTAACCTTTGTGGTCGGTGTGGAGGGCGGGGTCTCCTTATCGTGTGGCCTTGTTGCATACCAGCCTGTAAACGACGTCTTGGGGAAATAGAGCAAATTATACCATTATTGACGAGTTTACAGTGTGTGTGTGTGTGTGTGTGTGTAAGGAGAAATAAGCCCATGTATTGGTAATTGTAAACTGCTGTTGGTCTTGTGTGAAAGTTAGTCTTGTGGTCATGTACATTGTTAGTGTTGTTGCTGTTGACTTGAACAGTATGACACCTGACCAGTATCTAATAGAAAATGGAAAGTTAATGATGGTATTAGTAATGACGTGTGTGTGTGTGTGTGTGTGTGTGTGTGTGTGTTTGTCACCGTCAACAACACCCAACACTTACACACACACTCAAGGTAAACACAGACAGTACCCAGACAGTACCCAGAACCACCGTGAGAACCCGTAGTAGAGGTGGGCGACACTGCCACATGATGCAGGTGAGGTGACTGGTGGAAGCTATAGGAAACGAGTCGTTCCTTTTGGTGTTTCCTGGACGGTGGGTCGTTGTGATTGGCCAATGAGACAGGTAACACCAGGTAACCCTTTGTTTTGATGAGTTATGAGTCCCTGATTAAAGTTCTCGTCAGGATTTAAAGGAAGAATTGGCTAGTTTAGTGTAGGTGATTAAGGAGAGTCGTGATGGGGGTTTAAAATGGGTCAAATGGGTCATTCTCTTGTTGAGTTTGGACAGGTGTGTTGTTTAAACCGTGTTGATACCTGTACAGTGGAGGGTGAGGGGAGGACACCTGTCGTGGAGAGAAGAGGGAGGGAGGGGCTTCCTGCTCTCTCTCTCTCTCTCTCTCTCTCTCTCTCTCTCTCTCCGTGTAGGTGTATTCATAAGCATTTCACTTTACACACCGAGGTTATTGTTGGCTGTACTTCTCCTTGTAGATACAGTCACGGTGTGGAGAGGCGTGTGTGTATGTTCGTGTGTACAAGTGTTTTCCTGTGTGTGTATGTTTGTCTTCATGTGTTTGTTTTTATGTTTTTCTATGTGTCTGTGCTCTTGTGTTTACATATCTGTTTGTGTTTGTTTGTAACGTGTAAATGAGTGTTTCCGTTTGCGTGTCTGTATGTTTGTGTGTACGTGTGTAAGTAATCATTTCCTTCACTAACTGTATTTACGTACACTGAGAAATAAGAAAACCCAACCTATCATAACGTAGAGGCTTTTGTTTACCTGCTGACATCTAACACCTATGGAACGATTCACGTGATTGGTTGAACTGAGAGAGAGAGACACATTGTGATTGGTCCATAACGTGATGATCTTTCTGTATGATTGTATGGAGAAAATAGGTGTGTGTGGGTGGGTTGGGTGTGGGTGGGTGGGTTGGGTGTGGTGGTAGGAGGAGAATTTGGGTGGGTGGGTTGGGTGTGGGTGGGTGGGTTGGGTGTGGATGGTAGGAGGAGAATTTGGGTGGGTGGGTTAGGTGTGGGTGGGTGTAGAGTACCATGGAGGTGTAGTTGGGTGTAAAAGGAACATGTGTATATTGTGGGGTGGCGGAGAAACCTGTGTAGTGGTAATGGTGTGGTTGAACTGCCCCAGGACTGATTGGGGGGGGGGGGGAGACTCACCACGGGCCTTCTCTTACCTACAACCAGGTTATTAATGTTCAGTGACACCCACCACAACTACCACAACTACTAGCATCACCACTACTACTAGCATCACCACTACTACAACTACTAACATCACCACTACCACCACCATCATTACTACTACCACCACCACTTACTTTACTATTACCACCACCACCACTTACTACCACCATTACTACTACCATTACTACCACCATTACCACTACCACACCTGGCTATATCCTACCTACTCACCCACATCATGTTACCTGTTCACTTAATGTAGTTTCTATCATGTTTCCCCTTCATATTATTTGTGTTTCTATATCCCGTTTATATTAACATGTTACCCTGGCACAAGGCAACAACAGGATGCATTAATACAGACGCAATGTAAACAAAAGTCCAGCTGAGTCTTAGGCAGGGAGGCGGACGTGTGTGTCGAGCGTGACGTCATAGAATAGATGTGTCAGCCACTCTTGAGATCAGCTGATGTGATGGTCTGAGTTATTTACAATAGACTCAGCTTAACTTAAAAGTGACTCGTTTGTATAATTTCCATCAGTCGGGTTAGTTTTTACTGCTCATACAGGAGGATAAAATAGGAATTAATTTATGTGATAAATATTGGATTACCTGAAGAATCTGTACCTAACCAAACCAAACCTAACCTAACCTAACCTAACCTAACCTACCTGACTTTCCCTCTTACACCTGGCATTACCGAACAGATTATTACAGGGAACTTACTCCGTCGTGGTGTCTTGGGTTGAACTCTCCAAACTTCTTAAAATAAATAGTCTTCTTATGCTCGCAACTGGAGTGTATCAGGACCGGTGTGTGTGTGTGTGTGTGTGTGTGTGTTTGGAGGAGTACCACAGGAGGTATTAACACTTTGGAGTTATATACTGCATACCAACACCCCTGGAGCCACTCACCAACGAAGGGGGCATCCAAAAACTCCTGTCATTGGTTGATAATCGTCTTAGTCCACTCAGGGTGACAGCACATCAGTAACAGCAGCAGCAGTAAACACCTGTTGATCACTTTCTCACAGTGTGTTGTTGTTTAGCAGAGGCGCGTGTCAAAGATTTAATGTTTACCTCCCTACGTTTCCCAGCTGGTGTGTGTGTGTGTGTGTGTGTGTTCCCCTCCACTAAAACAATCGCTTTCTTTTTACGTGTCACCCCGTGCATCACCCTCCCTATCTTCTTGTTCTTGTGTTCTCTTGTTCTTATGTTCTCTTTCTCAGCACTAACAGTTTCTTCCATGTTATGTTATACTGTATATATGAGTCAACAAACATCAACATTTTATATACTTACTTACGTTACACAGTTGTCACACATTACTGATAGTTTCACAGTACCGGAGCATCTATTATTTTAACGGGGAATTTTGAACGTGTTATCTTCACCATCATAGTCAATTTGTTTTGGGGGAATAGATTCATAACAGTTGCTTCTAAAGTCTTTATTTTGCCTCTGTTGTCACCTGGTACCCTCCTCGTGCCTAGTGACGTACTACTGACGGAGGAACGGTAAGAAAGTAGTCCTTCTGCCTTCTGGTATAAGGGTGAGAGTTGGGTGCTGAAGGTATAGGCACGTGAGCGTGACACAACATATGGCCTCCAGAGGGTCGAGCGCCTCCTGGACGAGACTCAGTGTATCCTGGACGACGGTAGGGTGAGGACGTCCCTCTCCTCTCCTCCTTACCACATGTGTTCGTGCGTGTGTGATCCCTACACCAGAAGCTTACTAAAGATGTGGCTTCCAGGTGTTATTTCAGGTGTGTGTGAGGATCATTACCAGCTGATAAATAACACGACCAGAAAATTTGTTCTCACAGACAGTAGAGCTTAATTATTCCCCATAAGTAATAATGAGAGTTTCACTAAATGTCTTTCAAGGCAATTTGACGTGGTTAGTGCGAGGGGGTAATTACTGTGTTGTTGTGGCGGTGAAAACATGAAGCAGTGTGTATTATTTATATACTCCTGTGTATATAGTATGTACGTATATGTAATGTTTATCAGGCCCCTGTGTATATAATGTGTATGTAATGTTTATATTCAATTATGTGTGTGTGTGTGTGTGTGTGTGTGTGTGTGTGTGTGTTTCGTCTATGTATGTATGTATGTATGTATTGTTATTTGTTTGTGTGTATACTTTTTGCATGTGTGTTTGTGTACTTGCATTGTTTGTGTGTATTTTTGTGTTTGTTATTGTTTACATAGTTTTTTGTTTTTGTGGTTTAACCCCTTTGAGGACTATGGTTTAACCCCTTTGAGGACTATGGTTTAACCCCTTTGAGGACTATGGTTTAACCCCTTTGAGGACTATGGTTTAACCCCTTTGAGGACTATGGTTTAACCCCTTTGAGGACTATGGTTTAATCCCTTTGAGGACTATGGTTTAACCCTTTGAGGACGATAGTTTAACCCCTTTGAGGACTATGGTTTAACCCCTTTGAGGACTATGGTTTAACCCTTTGAGGACGATGGTTTAACCCCTTTGAGGACTATGGTTTAACCCCTTTGAGGACTATGGTTTAACCCTTTGAGGACTATCGTTTAACCCCTTTAAGGACTATGGTGTAACCCTTTCAGAACTATGGTTTAACCCTTTGAGGACGATGGTTTAACCCCTTTGAGGACTATGGTTTAACCCCTTTGAGGACTATGGTTTAACCCTTTGAGGACGATGGTTTAACCCCTTTGAGGACTATGGTTTAACCCCTTTGAGGACTATGGTTTAACCCTTTGAGGACTATGGTTTAACCCCTTTGAGGACTATGGTGTAACCCTTTCAGAACTATGGTTTAACCCTTTGAGGACGATGGTTTATGTAATGTTAAATATTGACGTTGTTTTAGTTTCTTGTGAAGTAATGTTGAATATTAATATTGGTCTCCCTGGAAATGTGAAGGTATTGCATTGGTGTTGTTTTGATTGTGTTGTTTTGATGTTGTTTTGATTGTTGTGTTTTGGTTATTGTTGTTGTTTTGATTATTGTGTTGTGTAGTGTGCCTTACATGAGCGACATACTGATGGATGTTGTGTCTTTCAGAGCGCTATGATGGGTGGCGGGGAGTGAGGCGAGGCTCGGCTGTGTCCCTGCCCCGCCCCGCACCTCCCCCACCACCGCCCCTCCACCACCTCACCCCCTCCACACTCCTCCGCTGGGCGACCCTCTCCGCCGGGGCCGCCATGCCGGCCTCCAGTCGCGAGAAGAGCCCCAGGGTCTCCAATGTGTTCTCCAGCGACTCCAAGGTCTCCAAGAGCCATGGAGGAGAGCCAAAGGTGGAGGAAGCCGCCGGGCTGGTCGACGGGGCCTCCAACACTAAAAGCCCCAAGGCTAAGAAGACCAAGAGGGGTATACTGCCTACGTGTATCCGGTGGCATAAAAGTGCGAAGAAAAGTGAAAAGGAAAAAGAAAAGAACAAGAAAGATAAGAGCGAGGAGAGTAAGCCGTGTGACACTCCCCTCACAGTGTCCACAGACAGTGACAGTCAGCTACTGTCTCCGGCGTTAGAAACTCCCGAAGTGGTTACCAAAGACACAGCTGTTGTTGTGCTGCCTCATCCCAAAGAACTCAGTGACTGTGCCGATGTGATGAGTGAAGTTATGGACCAAGACAGTACCTCGATAGACACGAGTGAGGAGAGTGTCAGTGTGGACGATGGTGAAGGTCTCGGCTCGGTGGACTCGAACACTTACACTGCGCGTCCCATCAACTATGAGTTACCGCTGTCGAAAACTCAATCTAACCAAAAATCGTTCCTTCACAACCGCTATGGCCCCAGCAGCAGTAGTCTCGGCTGCCTCCTTACTGACCCGCTGTCCGCGTCCTCCTCCGTCAGCAACGTATCGGCCATCCGCTCCTACACCCTACAGCCCTCTGGGGCTCCCATCCCCACCCTCCGTACGGCGCCCATGTCTACTCTACGTTCCCAAACTTATCAGCCCTCAGTGTCGCCCCTGAATGCTTTCCGTTACCATACCCTGGAGCCCTCCACGAGCACCTCACACGACCTCTCCCCGCAGGTCAAGGCCAGCACCCTCGACACGGTTCGGGCCAGGTTCCAGAACCATGTAAATAATCTGACATACGAGGGGATGGACTTTACCAGCGGTGACATAAGTCCCACTCCGGATCCCAGCCACATGAGTCTGGGAGGCAGGGGGTTTACCTCGCCCTTCTGCAGGTTCGCCTTAGCCGCCACAGACAGCGGTCAGGGCGGCGAGAAAGATAAAGACAAGAAACTAAATAGAAGTTTGTCTGCAGAGTCTAAGTGTGCAGCAAAACTTGGCGTAAAGAAGATGTTGCTTCACAGTCGTATCAAGGAGGATCCTGGGCGAGACGTGAGCCCAGAGAGGAAGACTGTAGTGTGCGGGGCTCGAGCTGGCACCACCACCAGAGTCGAGCCCGTGAGCAAGAACTTGGACTCTATCACGATAAACTCCAACAAGTACGTTAAAACGAAGCTGAACATCACGGTGGTGAAGACGCCCGAGGTCACCAGACGAGGCAGGTTGGGCTCCTTCAGGTTCACCCGCACAGGCATCAGGACGTCTGTTCGTGCGTCACAGAGGAAGAGAAGAGACATAGCTGTCCCTTCGTCATCCACATCCTCCTCATCATTCACAGTACCGTCTATGACTCTCACAGGTGTTCCCTTGACAGTAGACGGCAAACCTATCCCAGAGTATGCCAAAGTTAACAAAAGAAGAAATTCCAAAACAGACATTGTGGACGAGAAAGACTTCGTTGGCCGCGTGCTGCCTGTCGCCTCACACCTCCACGAGTCGCCAGCTGAGAAGGCTCCTGTGGTGAAGAAGATCGAGGCAGCAGCGTACAAGGCCAGGAAGGATTCCGATCCTTCACTGAAAGTCAACCCCGTCAAGAGGTCAGAGAGCTTTAAGACGGGGTCACGGTTGGGCCGGAGGAGTAGCCTGACCTTCGCCTCAAGAGCCAAGATGATGGAGGGTGAGAGTTTTGTGAAGACTCAGGCCATCAAGCTGCGGAGGAAGGACTCTAAGAATGGCCGACTGGATATCAAGAATGCACGAAAAGCTGAGTACAGGTTAAGTTTCACCATCAAGAACAGAGTCGCAGTACTGACCAACATGTATAACACCATTAGCTCACAGAACCAAGCAGGGAATCCCATCACGAAGTCTGACTTACCTTTCAGTCACGTCGCTGTTCACAAAACACGAGTTGTGTCGAGCCCTAGAGCGAGCACCACGTTCAAGAGCAGACCCAAGACTGGAAGGGTTGATCCAGACAACAAGGAAAATAAAACAGAAGGCGCCCCTGTAATGAACGAGAAGAGTAAAAAAGAGGAAAAGAACAGGGAAGAACGAAGAGGAGACCTAACTGTGACCGGTGCCAGGAAGGTCAACAATAAAGGCTCAAGGTCACCTTCACCCAAGAATTCGACCATCCCGAAAAATCGTGCAGCTTCCCTTGAAAAACTTGGTGACAACAAGACTGACGAAGAGAAGGTGTGTGAGAAGATAAAGACGGCTTTATCTTCTGGGAAGTTCAAGGGTGAAACTGACGACTCCGAAGATGACGTCGTCGACAAGGATGACGAGTCGACGGACGAGGAGAAGTACAGAAGTCGCCTGCCGTCCCCCACACCTTCCTGCGACATTAGATACAGCAGTTTAGAGGAAGCAATAAACGTAGACATTCCATGTGCATCTCTCTCAGCTCTCGGTGCTGTTGCTTCTATTTCTATGATACCAAAGACGACTAATCCCCTTGAGGAGCACCAGAGGAACAGTACAAACGGGACCTTGGTGAGGACTTCCGAGAACGATCAGCAGGTGTTACATTTACCTGAAAGACAAACCAGGGACCAAGTGTTACCTTTATCTGAACGACACGCCAAGTCCGACTCGATGGACTCTGGTATATCTACTGAAGGAGATCGACTCTCTGGGGCTGTGTCGCCCAGCTACCGCAGTACCTCTCTTACCACTTCTCCTGTGCCGGGTTATCGCTCCCCCACGCCCGAGGACTCCTCTCTAGAGACTATCATCTCAACTGATACTTGTCGGAGTGAAGATAGTGCCATAGCTCTCAAGACCCCGGAGAACAACAGCCTCGACCCGGAAACGAGTATAGAAGATCCCGAGGACAAAGACTTACAACAGGAAAAAGCTTTCAGTAGATCCTGCTTACTGGCTGAGGAGGAAGGTGCCGCTGACAACCTCGAGTCTGAGGAGAAGGGCATTGTGGACCTTTTAGAATCTGAAAGCAAAAGTAACGCTGATATACCAAAATCTGACACCAAAGTTAATGAGGCTGGAGACACTGCGGCGGCCAGTACTTCCCAGTGTGAGGACAATGCCGGTGCCGTCGAGCCAGAGGACAAAACAACTTCCGTTGAGGATGAACTTGATGAGACGACCATTGAGCCAGACTCCAGGTCTGTCAACAGCAGTGTGCTGGACGACACTCACTCAGAGGTCAGCTCGGTGTGCTCTGACGCAAAGTCCAAGAGGACCATCAAGACTAACGAGATCCGTATATACACGGCCGTCAAGACAGCTGTCAAAAATACCGTTAAGAAAACCAAAGAGAAAGATGCAGAGAGAAAGGAAGAACGAGAGAGAGAGAGAAGAAACAGATCTCCGTCAGCTGATCGAGAGAAGTGGTACAGAAGAGGTCGGTCAAGAGAAAGAGGAAGAGATAAAAAGAAAGACGAAAAAGATCAAGGAGCTAGCGAGGAGCAAAGGGGAACAGGAGAGGATGGTGATAAAGATGTTGATGACAAGATGGAGTCTCCCAAGAAAGATGGCAGAGAGAGGGAAGGAAGGACGTATGAGAGGTTTACCTTCAAGAAACTTCGTGAAAAGAGCCAAGAACGTCGACGAAACAAAGACAAAGCCAAAGAAGAGGAGAAGAAGAGAGAAGAGGAAAAGAAAACCTCTGGTGAAGAGTCTAAGAAGGATGGTAAAGGAAAGAGGAAAGAGGACAAGGAGGACGGTACGTACGGAAAGTGGAGTATACGGTCGAGGTCACGAAGTAGAGACAGAAAGAAGCACAAAGATAAACTGTTAGAACAACTCGCCCAGGAAGAGGCTGAAGCGGCGAAGGAGGCCGAGGAATTGGCGTCAGCAGAGGCCAAAGACTCACCCAATCCTCCTGACTCACCTCAGCCTGGCACGTCCGGCACCAGTCTCACTCTCCCCTACAACATGAGGGAGAAGTGTGCGAGTACAGTGTTTACCTTCGATACTGACAGCCTCTACAACAGACCCCAGACACCTACACAGTCCATGAAATCCATGACTTTACCTCCTCCACCAAAGACTCCCATACCTTCGCCGCCTCTCTCCGCCACAATACCTATACCACCGCCCCCTAAGACTCCAATACCTGCTGTCCCCACAGAGTCACCATCAGATGCTGCTGCTGAGTTGAAGGACACGTCCAACATGTCGTCAATATCAGACAAATCTAATGGTGACAGTGATAGCAGCAACGAGACGGAAAATATCTACGAGAACCTTTATGCTCCTGATCTTGAGAAACTTCACCGTAACAGAGAGAAGCTGGAGGGTCGTGGCATCAAACCCAACTCTTCCTTCCTGTGGAGTGATGGCGGCCAGGCACCAACTTCTTCAGAAGTTTCAGATTATAAAGAAACTATTCAAGAAGAAGCTGAACCTGAACGCTCGCCATTTACCAGACTGATCGGTGTGAGGACGTACGGGAGGATGGACAGGTACGGGAAGATAACTCCCTCCGTCAAGAACAAGGAGGTGATGCCCGAGGGACACAACTATGCTGAGCTGCAGCAGGGAGCTGAGGACACCCAGACACTAGCCTATGATGACATAGGTGCTGTCAGCGCCGTCAGCTATGATGACATAGGAGCTCCGTCCTCCTGTGGCTACGACGATATACGGCCGCCGTCTACGGTGGGGTATGACACCATCAGGACTCCTTCAGAAGGTTATGACCTGGTTAACCCTGCCCGTTCAGACTCGAGTCAGTACGATGACTGTGACGTAGGTCTGGTGACTGCGCGGTTTGCCCTGGTGAGGGAGGACCAGTTGGACTCCATCAGCTCCATGTACGACGAGATCTCTATGTACAACGCCTCCCAGAACTCTCACTCGTATGAGCCGGTGTATCCCCCCGGTGTGTCCCCACAGGGCCGCCCAGGAGTCAGCAGCATCGAGGAGGTGCCGGAGACTGAGGCCTCGACACCTGCAGTCGACGACACAGAAGACCTTGACTACGACCAGGATGGTCCTGACGACGCCTCCTCCTACTACAGTGAAGGTCGGTGTTGACTTCTGTCCTCTCGCTGTTTTATTATCAAGGGAAAGTTTGACAAGTAATATTATTGAGGAAGGCGTTTTTTTACTCACATTCCTAACTGTTAATATTCTATCCAATACTTTGTAGTGTTCAGTAGAAAGTGACCATTTGTTCAGATTAGCGACTGTGGTAACATCTCCCTGGTTGGCATCATCTTAACCCTGGAAGTGCCAGGTCATTCACTGTTTCAGTGTTGTGTTGGGTAATTAGTGTATCAACTTGTGTCTTGAAAGTTGTCTCCGATTAATTAGTTTATCTTACAGGTATATCAGGAGGATAGTGTATTAAATCATGTTTATTAATACAATACCTTTAGTCACTAACTTTAAGGAGTTCATCTTGTGATGGTTCTGCAGAAGGCTCTGAGGGAGGCGTCCATGAGGTGTTTTCCTATAAGCTGACCCGCATCGGTGGAGCCTTGGAGTCCACGCCCGTTGTGAACTCCTCCGCCACGCCCACCATGCACGTGCTCACCACGCCCACAACCCCTACCACGCCCAGCACCCCGGGGTCCTCCGTCCACACAAGGATATACGGTAAGAGACGCACCTGGTGATGACATTGTCCCCCACAGCATGAGTTTAGAATTATTATTTTGCGTACAGTGACACACGCGTGTAAACATGACCCGAGTCCTGTCTGTTATCTTGCAGGAGGCCTGATGGCGCCCCTGACGATGGCGCCCCTGACGATGGCCAGCGGGGAGAGTATGGGGACGGCAGGGGAGAGCGCCCCCTCTCCCTCACTCTCCCCGACGGAGGGTAAGAGTGAGACCTCAGACGAGTGGATGGACGTGAGTGACACAGAGACAGACACCAGCACGGGCGACCCCATCACCATCACCACGCAGATCCCGCTGTGAGTATCAAGCCACGTCCACTATTGTAATGAGGTAGATCATACAGGTATAGTTGTTTGTAGTTGAGTGTATCGTCGGACCACCAGCTGAAGATATACGTCTCCTTACACTGGTTACCCCAGCAAACTATCCGGTAAACAGAGGTAGACAATCAACAGTGTGTTAGATTAGACTCTCCAGAATACACAAATGAAAAAAATCCCGTAAAGGAAATACTTCGTGAAATTATAAAGGCAAGTGTCACTGGATGGTTCAATGAAGCCTCACTGACAACTGTTTGAGCCACCCACAGTACATGATGCCGATGATCTTGTCTGGTCGAACATAAAACGAGTGTATAAATATGATTCAAGATTAGGTTAGATTAGGTTAGGTTTAGGTTAGGTTAGATTACTGTAAGAACTAGTCACTGCTTTTTGCTACCCGATACAGAAGGTGGGGGGGGGGGGGGAGGGGGAGAAAGGTCAATACAACACCGAGGATGATTAATTTTCTCCGTATGATCAATTCCCGTTTGATGAGTGACTGTTTGTGGTGATTGTGAGTGAATGTAGGAATATATCTTTTTAAATGACGGAAGGAAAGATGAGGGGAGAGATCTTTGTATTGAGGAAGTCATTTGTGGTCATATTAACGAAAGGTTATTAGCACAGAAAAGTCATAAGTGATTGTGAGGGAGGATTTATTACTGAGGGGGATGGTAGGAGGGAGAGGAGGAGGTATCGGAAGAGGTAGAGGTCGCTGGTTTTATTGCAGGTTGAAGGAAAGTGTGGAAGCGTTAGAGGTTAGGTTGGGTTAGGTTAGATTGTTTGGTTAGGTTATGTTATCTTAGGTTTGGTTACGGTTATATTAGGTTTCGTTAGGTTAGGTTAGGCCAGGTTGGGTTGGGTTAAGAGTTGGTTAGGTTAGATTAGATGCGAGTTTCATCTTGTGCCTGTCACCACTGCGTGTACAAGTTCAATCCCAAGAGTCAGATATGAGAAGAGTATCATCCAGTGTAACCCTCGCCAATTACACCCCAAACATCGTAGGTTATTTCCGGGTACTGCTCCAGCTTCCTCTTGTAATAACACTGGACAATGAACGTCAGAACAGAGTAACAAAGAACAGAGACACCCTTTACCCCCCCACTCCCCCCCCCTTGTGCGAACGACCATTAAGGTGATAATTAATTAATGAAATGATAAATAGGGCAAATTTTCCTCTTAGTCACACCCCCCTTACCCGCAGCACCCCCCTCCTCACCCCCAACACCCCCTCACCCCCTCTCACACCCCTCACCCCCTCCCACACCCCTCACCCCCAACACCCCCAGATATTCTCTTTACTTCAATCTTACGTAAAAGAGAGAGAGAGAGAGAGAGAGAGAGAGAGAGAGAGAGAGAGAGAGAGAGAGGGGGAATTTTGCCCCGTAAACAAGAGTAAACTTACTGTATATCGGAACAATGTTTTGATAGTAATTATACTTACTACAGGGTGAGGATGACTGTGGATGGCCTGTATAAGTCGTCACACTAGAGCTCTCAACACATGCTTTTAAAGTGAAATATAAAGGTGTGATTTATCGTATATGACAATTGTGTTTTTATATATGATTTTTTGTTTATATTTTCTAGAGGTTTATTTATATTTATCAACATTCACACCCATCCGTTATTAAAAACAGTTGATAATATGTACGAGGTGAGGTGGGGTGATAGGAGGGGGCAGGAGGTGAGGGTGTGGGGGCAGGAGGTGAGGGTGAGAGGGGCAGGAGGTGAGGGTTAGAGGGGCAGGAGGTGAGGGTGAGAGGGGCAGGAGGTGAGGGCGAGAGGGGCAGGAGGTGAGGGTGTGGGGGCAGGAGGTAAGGGCGAGAGGGGCAGATGAGGGTGAGATGGGCAGGAGGTAAGGATATCGGATGAGAAGAAGCGAAAGAGTGTGAGGAAGGCATATTTGAGACGGGAACTCGTGAATAAATTAGTTTCTCCTGAGTGCCGGTTCCGTCGTGTGAGTGGATGGGTAAGCACAGCTGCGGGAGGTGTTTGGACTAATGTATACACAGCGTCTCATGTACTCAAGCTCTCACCACTAAGCGTTTGCTGGCTGTGAGTGCGTGTTTTATTAATCTTGTTTTATTTTTGTTTTTTTTAACACTCAATTGAAAACTTGCACACACAGACAGAGAGAGAAATAGATGGATAGATGGATATACTGTACATAGATAGATAGAAAGAGGGAGAAAGAGAGAGGTAAAGGGTAGAATAGATAGATCGAGAGAGAGAGAGAGAGAGAGAGAGAGAGAGAGAGAGCAGTAAACGTGTCATCACCATACATATAACACACAGTGACACATACACCCCCCCTTCCCCTTACCCCCTCTAGTATAATCAACATCAGAGTTTACGGAAATGGCGTTTGGATCAGTCACATCCCACTGGTTGAAGTAATGGTCAGGATTACAGAGGAAGGACGTGCCGCTGGGGTGCTGGAGAGAAAGGTGTACCGAGTGTGGCCGGGTCAGCTGGATGAGTCGGCTTGGGTAAGGGAGGAAGTTAGTAATTCCAGGTTAGGGTCTTGATTATCCGGCTTTTTTTTTGTAATCTGGTCTCGTGTGTATTTCGGCACTGTTTACTTTCATCTCGTGGTGGTTGTGCCCTTCTCTCCAGTGTTAAAATAATGGCATTTGTTTACCTAGAAGTTAAATAAGCGTTTAGTAGAGTATCCCATCAATATCCATGGATGACCACTTATTTTGTTTTGATTTTGTACTGTGGCAAATGTTACACTTGATCTTGATGCTTACACTTATAAATAACACGAGAGTAAAATGCCATTACACACATATCGAGTAAAGTAGAGTTGCTAAGTTAGTGTAAATAACTTATAAATACAATTATCAACACACTATTGTCGCGGACTGATTCATAGAAAACTAGATTGTAACTCGTGATAGAAAACGAATCTCCATCGCGCTTGTTCTTGGGGTAACTTAAGTAATATGGAATTTGACTTTACAACAAAAACAAGGACTTTCATTTAATTTATTTGATCATCTTTAACACCCGTCAGCTTATTTGTCAGTCTGGCGGTCGATCATTTGTTTGTTACGTACTCTTAAGTTAGTTTTCATTGTGTGTATTATTTGGATATATCTGAATACATATGTAAAAAAGTATTAATGTTTGTGTATATACGTATGAAAGTGTGTGTGGAATCTCTTCTGTTATAAGGAATTACCTCAAGGCAAGTAACAGTTAACAGGTCCGACAAATAAAATACCCTCAAATATCACTATATTCAACACATATCAGGATAGTTTACAAAATACATAAACGGTGAACTATGTAAACAGTTTACTCTTGGCGGGACTACACAGTTTCCAGGAATTTTACCATCGCGTGGCGTCTTAAGTCATCAAATCCATGCCTCCCTCAGTCTGGAATTTACCACAACTTGAAATGGCTTCAGTGTGTTCGGATGACGAGGATGGAACAGGTGGAATCCAGACTGAAAATTTCTATCACCTGAATATTATCACCCCTAGTTTATTTCACGTGATTAAACACTCTAACTCTACCTGGGGAATGGATTAGGTTAGCGTTTAGGGTGACTAATCTTTAGGTGATGCGAAAATGTATATTGTGGCTTAAATCTGGTCAAGACAGTCTTCTTTACGCTGCAGAGGACTGAACACTTGCTCGAGCGATGGTCACGACTTCCCTGCCTCAAGTAATGCCAGCAGATATATCTAGACAGTCGAGGTATAGTGTATATAATGTATCTGCCTCCCTGCTGCGCCCTTGACTACAACACACTGCAAGCTTTCCTATCGACCACTGTCACGTACTGCTGTTGTCTTAAAGTGTGGGAGTCAGCGTACAAGAACGAACCCTCGCGCTTTCCACATTTCTACTTTAACGCGACTCATCCAAGAACAGAAAAATAGAAAAAAAAACTAATGATAGATGGACCAGTTTTGTTTATATTGAGTTGTTGCTTAGAAAATATTATGTTTAGGTCAGTGTGTCAGGTGTAAGTGGCGACAGGTCTTCAGATTTCGTCACCTTTTGTCACAAGATGATTAAGGTTGACATTTGCTCACATTTAGATTAATTGTAAACCCCTTTGAGTTTTTCAGTGTGTGTGTGTGTGTGTGTGAGAGAGAGAGAGAGAGAGAGAGAGAGAGAGAGAGAGAGATAATGGCTATGCGTAATATTACCTTTTGTTATACGCCGCTACCAACGTGCATCACTCGCCCACACTAATACGGATAGATTAGGCTTCACATGTATTCAGTTCAGTGACTCATGTGGTGCGCTGAGACAGAGAACTGGACTAGGTTACTGTAGCGGAAATGGCTCTTAATAGTTGAAGGTTATTTTGATATATTCTGAGAGACATGAAAGTAAACCGGTAGAAGAAGCCTAGGCATTAAATGTTGTCGTGTGCTAAGTCGCAACGCTTACCATTCTGTAAACTGATTGATACAGTCTATTTAGTATTAATATTTCATTGCATCACGTATTCAACCATAGAAGAGTACATATTATAGAAGAAAAGAATAATATTTATCTGTGGTTTTCAATAACTTAAGGAAATCACGTGTTGTGTTGAGAGCTACGTAAGAATCAGTAACAATAGCCAAGAAGAGAGACATTCGGACGGGGTGGAATGAGTCACCAAGAGTAGGAGGCGCGGGAGGGTTTGTTCATCGCCACCCAGTCACCCACAGTGTACTCGCTACCACACCGTCTACCACACAGTGCTCTCCTCTCAGTCTCTTATTTACGTACTCAAGTGACTAGCCTAACCTAGCAACAAGGAAAGTGGAACTACCTAGTACCTACCATCACAGTTGATATTGACTCTAGGAAATTCAATAAGTCGATACATTTTGATACTGTATTGATGAACTGATAGATATCATTCAAGTAACTGACATTGTAAAAGATAAAGACTGAATTGTTATAAAGACTATTTAGTGGTATATATCTTATCAGTTTTAAAGTGTGTGCCAGTGACGGTTAGCAAAGGACTTTAAACTAAACCAGCCGTTATAAGTGCCCTGGTGTCCCTCTGTAGTTTGCTGTGTACATTGTGAGTGTGTACTGATGCTATGGCAGTCATCCCTACCTCTCATAGTGCTAATAAACCTAAACGAAAAATCATGGCTTCTAGAGTGGAATCTTTTATTAAGTGGTAAGTAAGAGGTATTATGAAAGCTTTTGGTATGGGAGTAAGTAGGGGTGAGCTGGTAGAATTGCGACACACGGGACGGTAATATTGTAATGTCAGAAGTCGGGTACATAACGGTTGTACTGTATTGCCTTTGTGTAATGTGTGAAGCTTTTCCTGTAGATATAAGAATTATTTATTACCATACATAAGAATGGTCATAGATAAGCTGTCAGGAGAATTGATTAAAAATTTTCGGAATCTGTGACCAGCATGGCTTTAGCAGGTCCTGGCTGACATGAGTAAAGTACAGTTTGTTTTTATGGCCAGTGTAACACAAGTAAAGAGCTTCACTGTTTGTACTTGGTTTGTTTACTCACAACGATCAGACCTAGAGGTGATATATTTTCGGAGCGGAGAGGTCAAGGTCAGGTCACAGTTTGTTTGGGGTCAACAGGTCAAAGCTCAAGGTCACCCAGCGTGAATTGAATCCTCCCCTAAAAAAAGAATCTGAATCCCATTTAAAAGTTGATGCCAAGTGATTTTGTTCTTAATATAAGTTTATTAAGTAAATTGGACATGTCTCACATTATTTAAATATTAATAAAGAATAACAGCATTTTGTAATAAGAAATACAAACACTTTATATAACCCTGGTTTAGGCTTTTATACAGGTGAAGTGTTTATTCCCACGTCACTGTATCAATACCTTGTATACATGGGTGCCAGAGTGAATCGCCATGATGCAACAGTAACGGTATGCCCTCATTTCAACAGGGAAACATTACCTCCTGTACTCCACCGAGGGCTTATATATATATATCATGTATGCTATATTGGAAAAGATCTGGCATGATATCAAACAACACGCCATAAGCTTACATAAAATATCATGTAGCGACCAGCTGTTCAATCATCTGCTTCCATGAACTCACTCCAGATGCTGAGAGCTGTGTTGTCTGGTCTGATAAACCGGTCGGAAAAGTGGCCAGCAAAAAGACTTTATTTTCGCTGGGGATTTATTTTAATGGTAACTAATATGATTTAAATGTTGATAAACATTATATACTTAAATGTAGCTAAAATTGAACTTTGAAATGTTGAATGTAATAAGTGAATATGGTAGGTATTCGACTACGTCTCTTGACCATAATCGTATCCATTATCACCAAAAAGCTCCACATTTTAATTTGTTTAATGTGTTTTATAGATTATTAGGTAATTTGTGTGAGTATAATAATTATTGTGTTGCTTTCTTAAACAGATGGGATCACTTGAAAGGTTAGAGCTCCATCAACTTATTACACTTGATGATTTAAACACTAACTCCACTTCTAGGGTAGGTTAGCGTTAGGTCGGATTAGTTTAGGTTATGTTAGCGTTAGGTTAGGTTAAGTTAGGCTAGCGTTAGGGTGGTTAATTTTAAGGTTAAATAAGCTGGGGTGGGACAAACCTTCACGTGATCTAACTGTACAATAGAAGATTAGACGATACATTTTGACACAACCGCTTCGTAACTCACATTGATCACGATAGAGGAAAGATTACGACAGGTGAAGAAAAAAAAGAATCAAAGACTTTTATTGTGACTGATGAATGATTTGATTGAAAAAACAAGTCGTGTTTCCCCAGACTGGAGGTGGCGGTGTAGCTAGCCTATTATCACAGAGGAGTCATATATACCATCGATCATATATACAATTTATATTAACGAACATTAAATAGTGATAAATTTGGCTCCCACTAATATAAACACTCTGGATATATATAAATTAAGTTTATATACATACGAATATATATATGTGACTGCAGAATTTATCGTTTATTTAAATTTCGTGGATTTTTTCGAGATGATGTTAGACTTTTTGTGAACAATAGACGGAAGTTTCAGACGAGGTAAGTTGAGGTGCTTGTGGTAAGAGACAATTGGAAGTCTTTGTTCTATAAGTTGTGATCTTTGAATATTTTTTTTGTTTTAGAGAAGGGAATTTATGAAGTATTACCTTTATTACACACACACACACACACACACACACACACACACTTAACCACTCTCTCCTTCCCTCCCCCTCCCTCCTCCCCCTACTTACCTCAGTATCACCCCCCCCTCCCCCGTCAGCCACATCCACTTACCCACTTACCCTTATCATCTCCCTCCTTTATCCTACCCTCACCCCTGATAACTTCCTCCTTCTCTCCCTCTTCCTTCTTTCTTTCCCCCTCCTGTTCTCCCTCTACTCTCCTTCTTTTTCCTCCTTCTCCACCTCTTCTTTCTTTCCCCCTTCTCCATCTCCTCCCGCTTTTCTTCCCTCCGTCTCCTCTTCTTCCCCTTTCCTCCCTCCTCAACTTCCCCTTCTTCCCTCCTCCCTAATCAACCTCCTCCTCCTCTTCTTCCCCTCTTCCTCCTCATCCCCCTCTTCTTTTACCCCTCCTCTTCCCCCCACAGCAAGAAGAGGAAGAGGGGTGGGGGGGGGGGGGTGAGGAAGGCACCTGTGTTCATCCTTACTTTCCTTTGACCACCAGACGTGTCACTCAGTGCTTTCACGAGCCGAGGAGTGAAAGTTTGTTATATGGTCTTGTTTATAGGAGGAATTGGGTGGTTATTTTTTATTTACGTTTATTTTGTGTTGGTGTATGTTTGTCCTTGTGTGTGTATGTATGTGTGTATATATGTAGGTAAGTGTGTGTGTATCATGGAGCACCCCTAAACTAGAATACAGACATACACGAGATAATCCCCCCTGATGAACAACTCTTTCCTTAAGTTATAATAAAAGTAATTGTTTTGTTTATTCATGACCCAAATTCATCCCAGCTAGTTCAGTATTATGTAACTATATATAAATTCTGTATATTTACTTTGTCATTATTTACAAGTTTATTTTAGTTTCTCTTGATGTTTATTGATTTATTTTGTTGTTCCAGTTTATGAGTTATTTATATATATTTAATAAACTCCAGGTATTTTTCTTCACTGTTTTGGTAATTGATCTTTCCCCAGAATTCACTTGGTTAGGTTAGGGTTAGGGTAGGGTAGGGTAAGGTTAGGTTAGGTTAGGTTAGGTTAGGTTAGGTTGGGTTGGGTTAGGTTAGGTTAGGTTAAGGTTAGGGTAGGTTAGGTTGGGGTTAGGTTAGGTTAGGGTTAGGTTATGGTTAGGTTAGGTTAGGGCTAGGTTAGGTTAGGTTAGGTTAAGGTTAGGGTAGGTTAGGGTTAGGTTAGGTTTAGGTTAGGGTTAGGGTAATTTCGCTGGCAAGGTCATGAGATATTGTTGAGAAATGTCTTCCTTCAGCAGACAGCCTCCTCCTCCTCCTCCCTCCCTAAAAAGACATCCTGCGTCTAGTTGTGTTAAGTAGTGAAGTCTCGATTGGAAGTTCTTAAGGTTATTCGAAATATCGTTGTTTTATTGTGTTTAGTTGACTGTGAGTGTCATCCCCAAGTGGTTGTGCTGATGTTTGTCTCTGTTTTAACCTTTTATTACAGTGTTAAAGGAGTGTTATAGTTTTGTCCTTTATGACAGCGTGAAGGTCAGTGGGGGAAGGAGGGAAGTTGGTGGGTCAAGAGACTCAACCCACTTTACTCACGTCTGTTGTTTCTTAATTACTGTACACACACAGGTATCTTCACTTTCTCGCCTGGTTGAGTACTTCTGTTTTATGCTGAAATACGTGATCAGTTTTCTCCCCCAGGCCCCCCGCCTCCTTCAGCCCCTCCTCCACCCGCTCCTGGACGTGTGTGTGTGTGTGTGGCCACCACTAGTCTAACTCGACGCTCCTGCAGTGCACGTGTCACCAGCACCTCCTTTGTTTCTCACACAGGGTCCGCATGCGTCAGCGGTCTAAGCGTTGGCGCCCTCGAAACTGGCGACGGTCGTGGAGTCAGGGCGTGAGGGATGTGGCCGCTCATACCCACACCCACGCCCACACCATCAGCCACACGCATGGATCCACTCCGGTCGCCCGCGAGGATGAAATTGAGTACTGCTGGCGTGAGGGTGAGTACTGAGTCATGTTACGTCGCCCGGGGCTCAAGGAACACAGTTGTTTACATCCACTATAATGTATTAAACACTCTATGGCTCTTTAAGAATAAGGAAGATCAATGAGTTATCAAGACCTGTACTTCCCAGCCTTCGTCAGGTTCTCCAGACAAGTGACTGATGAGATTGCAGGTCTTGGGTAAGTCACTTGAGTCATGGTGGACGGCGGGCTTTACTGGCAGTGGTCAGACTTATGAGATTTTTTTTCCATATTTTGATGTTATGAAATTCGGTCGTTTAGATGACAACAGTAAAAGAGAAAATGTTTGGTTTCAAGTGTGGGTGATACTTGTACAGTGTTGAGCCCCGAGGCAGTGTTTGTGGTGGAGGAGCAAGGTTGTCGGGGCGGGCTTAGCATGGAAGCCCGTGGCAGGGCCTGGGGCTGAGGCTCACGGCCCCGCCAGCCCTAAGGCCACACTCACACCAGGGAAAGCAGAACACTCGACCACGCCTCCTAAATAAAATAAAAATTACCCAGACTCTACAACTTTCTTTTTTGTTGACTGCAGTGGATATGATGAAGCTCAGAGCAGTGTTGTAGACTGATGCACCAGAAACGAGTCGAATCACTTTCTCGCCTCTGATATTTCCTGTAGGACGTGTACCAGGCCGCCTCTCACGGTGATGCAGTGAAAGTCGAGCTATAGAGGTTTACTGATAAGAGATGTCTGATTATAAACTGAGACTTCTAATGTTCACTGCTAAATAAGACAATAACAGCGAGAGGCATCCATTAGGCACCATTAAGGAAGCGTGGTATAGTGTTGCTCTGGTGGGAGGAAGATGCTTGTGGCTTATGTGTTTTAAAGGTGCTTAACATGGTGGCGGTGTTCACTTACAGGGGACGTACACTCATCAAAACTCTGAAGTCATCTGTGTTGCAGGTAAGTGTTGAAGTTTTTGTGTTGGAGCAGCCTTGTGCACCACAGCGAGGGACCTACAGGTAAGTTACCCTTGCAGGATACTGATAATGAGCCGGGAATCACACGGCATGAAGATCAATGTACTCCAAGTCATCCTCTGTGATATCTACATCTTCCCGCCGCTGGGGGATTTTGACTTTACATTGACTGCATTGACATCGGCAACTTTTCTCTCGTTTACTTGTCCGGCGACTTTTTCGTCATAGTCTGGCGCGAAAACACAGGCATTACTGAGTTTCTGTCGACATGTATAGGAGTGAAGTGCTGCGTCTAGTGTTTGGTAACGACGTGCTTGGAAACAATGGTGGCGTCTTATTGTGTCAGTGTGGGGGGGGGGACAGGGAAGGTGCTGATGTAGAGTTGGTCATCAGTTGGTGAGGGTGTTGTGTCGCCTGCCTGGCCTTCACTCCTACTGTCCACCAACTGATGAGAATTGTGTTTTTATTGAACTTCTTTCTCTGCTTTACGTCTCTCCAACATTATTGACCCATTTTCATGATTTTATAGAGTATTTGCAATCACTGGTAACGTATAAGTCAAATTTCCTGTTTTAAAAATCTATTCTTAGTATATTTGAGTTGGGGTAAACCTTTGATATATGTATTTACATCTACATATACACGATAATTGCGTAAATATCTGTAGATCTCGCCAGGTATAAGTAACTCTGAACACCCTGTACACGTATCGTAAAATGTGAATTCACTAACCTTGGCTTTATTGTTTGGTTTGAAGATTTGGTTGTCCCCAGCCTTGTGTAATGGTGGAAAGTCGTGTGCCGTTTGATTTAGTTACGTGTGTAGGTCTGCTGTGAAAAGACTAAAATTAGTAAGTTTTAATTCTTGACGTGGATGTGGGCTCATTCTTGACGTGGGTGTAGGCTTATTCTTGGCGTGGATGTGGGCTCATTCTTGACGTGGGTGTAGGCTTATTCTTGGCGTGGATGTGGGCTAATTATTGACGTGGGTGTAGGCTATTCTCGAAGTAGCAAACAACTAAAAACCTCTAGAATAACCGGTTTGTGTGAGTAAAAACAAACAAATTTTCACAAACCTGTAACTGGTGAAGTCTGCCCTAAAAAACTCAACTCAGCGTAATTCATAGAAAACTTACATCTAAACTTAGAGTTAAGGGGTGACTATACTATCTTGAACCTTCGTCGCCCATGGCTTATTACACGTCGTTTACTGTGGGGAAAGTTCGTTTCTATGTCTTGGAATATGTTGTGTAAATAACCCTTGAGTTGTGGATACTGAATCAAAGTAAAAACAAAACAAAAATAACATTCAAGTTCTCGAAAATATTTAGTTGTTTTGTTTTCACTTAAGGATGATTTAAGAATTTGTTGAAAGTTACGACGTTGAAATTTTTACGATCGAGATTGTTAGCTGACAGATGACGGAGGAACTGGCCAGGTCTTACGCCGTTGCTGTTTTAAAATTTCATGTTTACTGTTCCATCGTTGTTGTGTTAATATTCTTTATTTATAATTAACCTCCGAAAAAAAGACAGTGATATATTTAATCTTGATGAGTTTGCCGTTAATAGAGCCACAGTGTCACTACATAAGGTAAAATAAATACTTGAATTAATATAAAAAAGGTTTATGGGTACTTAAATTCACTCCTATTTAGGCCTATGCTTAACCAAAACAACATAGACAAAAAAAATATGATTGTGTTTGCTGAAATAAATACATTCCTTGTGTTTGTATTAAGAGCTTCCCTAAACAGTAAAAAAAAAAAGGAAGAAAAGTTATATCGGTCTTAATTTGCATATTAAGACCGGAAATTAAGAAGCCAGCGGCACCATTAGAGACTCTCAAGTGTTAGTCCTTTGATGACGATGAATGAGTCTATTGATAAAGGTAACTTGACCTCGACCATGGTAATTATATCCCTTTAACTACGATAACTGCATCCATTTAAGCACGATAACTACTCCCCCTTAACTATGATAGCTGCATCCATTTAAGCACGATAACTACTCCCCCTTAACTACGATAGCTGCATCCATTTAAGCACGATAACTACTCCCCCTTAACTACGATAGCTGCATCCATTTAAGCACGATAACTACTCCCCCTTAACTACAATAGCTGCACCACTTTAAGCACGATAACTACTCCCCCTTAACTACGATAGCTACACCACTTTACAATACCTGCACTCCTCACGATAACTACACCTCCTTAACCACGATAACTTGTACCCCTTACGGTAACCTTGTCGATATCAAATACCCACCACCGTTGCTAAAACTCTTAAGGCTTTCTCTCTCCCATTAAGAAAACAAATAACAAAATGAATAGAAAGTTTACTTGTGTTTTTACCTCACGATTAAAATTGCCAGAGTGAGTGAGTTGTTTTGTTTGGGATGGAGTCAGGACTTCAGAACCCCCAGGTGGTACAAAAAATACTCACACGTACTGAATGACAACTACACCTCCTGAGCCTTCTCCTGAGCCGCCGCCTCCGCCTCCTTCTGCCTTGAGCATATAGTCGTGTCGAGGCATAGAAAAGGAGAGAGAAAAAAAAATTACAAAGAGAAAGTTGTAAAGAATGTAAAGTGAGAACCATTAGGGGTTATTACATACGTGTGAAATGCATTGTAATGACAGGTGTGTGGTGATGTTTGATAGGTGTGTGGTGATGTTTGATAGGTGTGTGGTGATGTTTGACAGGTGTGTGGTGATGTTTGATAGGTGTGTGGTGATGTTTGACAGGTGTGTGGTGATGTTTGACAGGTGTGTGTTAGTTTTGACAGGTGTGTGGTGATGTTTGATAGGTGTGTGGTGATGTTTGACAGGTGTGTGGTGATGTTTGATAGGTGTGTGGTGATGTTTGACAGCTGTGTGGTGATGTTTGACAGGTGTGTGGTGATGTTTGACAGGTGTGTGGAGATGTTAGACAGGTGTGTGGTGTTGTTTGATAGGTGTGTGGTGATGTTTGATAGGTGTGTGGAGATGTTTGACAGGTGTGTGGTGTTGTTTGACAGGTGTGTGGTGATGTTTGACAGGTGTGTGGTGATGTTTGATAGGTGTGTGGTGATGTTTGATAGGTGTGTGGTGATGTTTGACAGGTGTGTGGTGATGTTTGATAGGTGTGTGGTGATGTTTGATAGGTGTGTGGTGATGTTTGACAGGTGTGTGGTGATGTTTGACAGGTGTGTGGTGATGTTTGACAGGTGTGTGGTGATGTTTGACAGGTATGTAGATATTTGACAGGTGTTTCTGCTTCGATAAAGGTTTCCGTTTGCTAGACAGGTGGTATTTGTATTGAATTGACAGGTGTGCATTGATGTTGGACAGATGTTTCTTATACATGATGCGAAAAAGGCATCTGTCTACTACTGACTTCTGCCTCTGTTTGTACGTTAATAGATGTTGTTTCAGCTGTATGAGTTGAGGGGGTGAGTGACCTGAGTAACCATGTGAGTGAGTGACCGAATGTATAAGTCAATCTGTGAGTGAATAACAGTGTAAGTGAATAACAGAATGAGTGAATGAGTAACAGTATGAGTGGATGAGTAACAGTATAAATGAGTGACCGTATGAACGAGCGGAAGATAGTGAATCACCACCCACGTGTATACCCCACAGGAAGACGGAGACGTAAATCAAGAGTATGAAAGGAAGGTTCCACTTAGACCTCAGGATCAGCCAGTCGAGTGGAAGAGACTGGAAGGGGTTTAGTTGTTTCTGTGAGAGATTATTGATGATGGAGGCAATAAATAGAAGATAGAAGGGAGAAATGATTAGAATACAGGTAATACATAGGAGATACAGGTGATACATAGGAGATACAGGTGTTACATAGGAGATACGGGTGTTACATAGGAGATACAGGTGTTACATAGGAGATACGGGTGTTACATAGGAGATACAGGTGTTACATAGGAGATACAGGTGTTACATAGGAGATACAGGTGTTACATAGGAGATACGGGTGTTACATAGGAGATACGGGTGTTACATAGGAGATACGGGTGTTACATAGGAGATACGGGTGTTACATAGGAGATACAGGTGTTACATAGGAGATACGGGTGTTACATAGGAGATACGGGTGTTACATAGGAGATACAGGTGTTACATAGGAGATACAGGTGTTACATAGGAGATACGGGTGTTACATAAGAAATACAGGTGTTACATAGGAGATACGGGTGTTACATAAGTCACTTAATATAGGTTTAAGTTTACGTGTGGATGAATATATAGTGAGCACTGGTTTAAGATTTCGTCTCTTTGGTTTTAATGAGTTTTATCAATTTATTTTCGTTTTAGGTTTATTTTGTATTGACTTTAAATAATAATGACGTTTAATTGTGTTTTAGTGTAACTGTCGTGAAGGGGTGAGGGGAGGTGTTGACTTATGAGTGAGTGGTGTTGACTTATGAGCGAGTGGTGTTGACTTATGAGTGAGTGGTGTTGACTTGTGAGTGAGTGGTGTTGACTTATGAGTGAGTGGTGTTGACTTATGAGTGAGTGGTGTTGACTTATGAGTGAGTGGTGTTGACTTGTGAGTGAGTGGTGTTGACTTATGAGTGAGTGGTGTTGACTTATGAGCGAGTGGTGTTGACTTATGAGTGAGTGGTGTTGACTTATGAGCGAGTGGTGTTGACTTATGAGTGAGTGGTGTTGACTTATGAGTGAGTGTTGGGGTGTACAGGTGGTTGTATTTCTTGCTTGCCGCGGTGTGCCCCAGACAGCCGGGGGGGAGGAGAGAAAGCTGTGATGCGTAACGTTAGCGGGAACCCCACTAGCCAGCCAGCCAGCTAGTCACCCAGCCTACCACCACTACCAGCAGCCACTATCAACCACACCACAACTACCACCATCACCACTACTTCCAGCCACCATTCCATATTCCGGGCATCGCTTGCTTGCTTCCTACGACCAACCACCCCCCCTACCCCCACCCTACCCCACCTCCACCCCCACCCTACCCCACCTCCACCCACCCCCTCATCCTCCGCCCCCACTACATTAATATCTTTCTCACACATTTTCTCCAGTGAAAGTTCCATGGCTCAGGTGGTAATTAAAGAAAGGTAGGAGGGGGTCAATCCACGCCGTATACCCCCAGCAGGAGGGTCTCTCTCTCTCTCTCTCTCTCTCTCTCTCTCTCTCTCTCTCTCTCTCTCTCTCTCTCTCTCTCTCTCTCTCAGGACACAGTGTCGATGATGTCACTAATACAACACACCTCTCCTCTCCCCTCTACCCTCTCTCCCCTCCCCTCTCCCCCCTCCCCCTCCCCTCTCCCCTCTCCCCCCTCCCCCTCTCCTCCCCTTGACACGTCTGCCTCACATATGCTTCTCATTTTGGGGTGTTATTTAAACGCCAGTCATATACACATGTCAGTAATCAGTTATTTACGATGAGGTGTCATAAATTTCCTTCGGTTTTATTCGGTTTCATTTGTTTCATTAGGCTTTTTTTTTATTATATTTTATTCGTTTTGTTTTATTACGGTTTATCTTTCTCCTTCCGGTGTGGTGGTGGTGGTGGTGGTCTGAGCCGCGCGTCGCCAGGTTGGAGGAGGAGACGCTGGCGGTGTTGATAGAAAGTTGGAGGGTTGGTGGCGCGACGCTGGCTGGCTGCTCCCCTCCAACCCCCCTCCTTACATGACCCAAGTACCCCCTCCCCCCCTCCCCCTCGTCGTCCTCCTCCTTTACCACCACCATTCCATCTCACCTTCTCTCGTTTTCTCCTTCCTTCCTTTCTTCCTCCTCCAAGCTTCCTTCCTCTCAACAGTGCATCGTCTCTTTCCTTCCTTACTCTCTCACCTCCTTCATTCCTATCACATACCTCCCCTCCTCCCCTTCGCCTTACACTCCTACCCATCGCAACCCCCCCCCCCGTCCCCTACCTGGACCTACCTTTCCCCTCCTCCCCCCCCATCCCTTTCATTGCAATTTGCCACACCCCCCCCCCCCACGCCTCCAGCCACACACCTGCGCCGCACCACAGAATGAATGAATGAATGAATGAAAATGAAGTACATTACCTGGTCAGAGGCGCCATCGTCAATAATAATTAACGATCACCTGAAGAAAATCTCCAGCCAAGCTTATTTCACCTGAAGATTAATCACCCTGAGACTAATTTTGCGGGAGTAGGTTTAGGTTAGCGTTAGGGTAGTTGAGCATTAGGTTAGCGTTAGGGTAGGTGAGCATTAGGTTAGCGTTAGGGTAGGTGAGCATTTGGTTAGCGTTAGGGTAGGTGAGCATTAGGTTAGCGTTAGGGTAGGTGAGCATTAGGTTAGCGTTAGGGTAGGTGAGCATTTGGTTAGCGTTAGGGTAGGTGAGCATTAGGTTAGCGTTAGGGTAGGTGAGCATTAGGTTAGCCTTAGGGTAGGTGAGCATTAGGTTAGCGTTAGGGTAGGTGAGCATTTGGTTAGCGTTAGGGTAGGTGAGCATTAGGTTAGCGTTAAGGTAGGTGAGCATTAGGTTAGGTTAACGTTAGGTTAGGTGAGTATTAGTGTGGTTAATCGTCAGGTGAAATAAACTAGGGTGAAAATTCCTCAGGTATTATACAATTGACCCATATTTTCAAACTAATGATTTAGAAATAACAACTACACGTTAATACTGACAACTAATCCATTTTACCTGATTCTCTAGTAAACGAAGGTAAAAAAAAAGTAGAAAATTAGTGAAAATCAACTAATTACGACTAAACTATAAGAAAAACGGACCTAAATGAGGTTAAGTGGTACAACATGTAGAGACGACGGGGTGGTATGTGTTCTGTCATTATATTCTACCTGATTTCACTCTGGTTGTCAGGTAAGGTGTGTGTGTGTGTGTGTGTGTGTCGAAGTGATGAAGCTTGGTTGTGTGTACAGAGGAAGCAAAAGTAGTCCATGTTGTTGTTGTATTGTACACCTGTAATTAAATTGGTTCATAGATTCACCTGGTTCTTGTTACCTGTATATGTGTGTTTGGTTGAGGAGGGGGGGGGGTATTTATGTGTTGTGTGGTTGGTACCTGTGCATAAGTGTGTTTTGTTGTACTATTGTGTTTGTGGTTGAAAGGGGGTGGGAGTCAGGTACAGTGGTATGGTGTGGTAAGATGTGATGAAGTGTGATGTAAAATTGTAAATGATAAGAACAGTAAAGCTTATTTAGGAAGTACATTTAAGTGTATCAAGCTTATATGTATATTAATGGTAAAATAGTAAACCTTAATTAGTATGTGCATATTTTGGGGGCCAGTGTATGTGTGTACGTTACCTGTGTGTGTGTACGTGCGACAGTGGTGGAAACGATCACGGTTACAGCAGGGGGGAGGGACATCGTTTTAAGTTGGGGGAACTGAGGGAGGAGGAACAAATGTAATCGAAAACACGACCCGACAGGTAGAAAGTTGGTTTACCTGTCGAGCGAGACGATGCCCTCAGGTAGCCAGACTGTCTTGCCCGATACCTCACTCTTGTGGAACAGAGTTATTGGATATATACTTTACTTTATACTGTTTTAATGGCGTACCTGAAGATTAGACACCCTAGTTTAATCACCTGAAGATTAGGGTGTCTGTTCTTCAGGTCAGTCGTTGATATACACTGGTCCTTCATTAGCCAGAGTCTTCTTAAACACCATTCATAAAATTCTTCACTTTCTTCATAACACAAGAAGTTATTAAGTCTATTTTCACTAGTGTTTTTCTTTTTTGGTATTATTTATGAATTTCTTCACTTATACACGATGTAGAAATGTGTATATTTTGTATTATTCATTAACCCATCATTCTCCTGTCAGTTCCACCAGCCAGACTTTCCACGAGGGATGGACTGTGTGTGTATACCTCGAATGAAAGTTGATTGATACCGTGTACATACTTTCTTTTCACTGTTGACAGAATCTTAAAATTTACGTAGAATAAATAGAATAATTCGGCTGATGCATTTTTTATGTCGTGTGATGATACAAATTTATTATCTAGTTATTTTTTTATAGTTGTTTATGATGTGAAAGTAGAAAGCATTTTTTTTTTTTCAAATGAATAAATGGAACTTTTTTCCTCCTTGGTGGCGATTTGATTCGATAATTAGGTTCTTATGTAATGGGACAGGTGGATTTGTGTGTGTGTGTGTGGAGAACTGTGGTGCACTTGTTGTTGGATGATGAATGGTTCTTCTGATGGGTACAGGAGGAGGCAGGCAACGCGGCCACCAACCTGACGGAGAAGACACTGAAGCCGAGTCTCTTCCTCATCTCACACTGGGATATTTGGCGTCTCCATCTCATCGTTGTTGTTGTTGTAATTTTATCATTTTACCTTTCCTGTTCATTGTGTTAAACTGGTTGTGATTAGGGAATTGTTGTAGTTTTTCATCTATGTCGTATGGTTGTGATATTGTTATAGTATTGTGTTGTAATGTGTTAATGTAACTGTGAATATTTATCTTAACGTGTGTGTGTGTGTGTGTGTGTGTGTGTTTAACTGGCTGGCCAATACACGTGTACTCCTTACAGACAAATAAAACCTGTTCAGAAAAATCATTACACTCGTAGAATTAAATGCTAAGTACATGTATGTGTTCTTGTCAGGGTTTCACAAGTGTTATTTGAGTATATATATTAAATGGAACATCCTCAGGTCAAGAGCAATGGTCATTTATTAAACACAGATATTCTCGCCATCTTGAGTGTTGACATTGCAAATTTGTGTGTGGATTTCGACCATTTTGCGTCATTAAGGTTGTGTGTTGCGAAAACTTCAGTGAGCGAGCGTGTTATAAAAGCACTCTCAGTCATCCACCATAATATTGATGTTTCATAACGTTCTGTTTGGCGGGTGACTGTCATACCGGCTGAACTTTCCAGTCACTAGTATAGATAAATATTTTTATTTTTTACCCTTTCTGGCTTGTGATATGGATGAGGAAATGGGCTCATTGCTTGCTCCATTGTGAGTCTGCATTGTTGGTAAGGTTCCATTGTGTGTGTTGGGTTGACTGTAGCGAGAATCCAAATCATCGTCATACAGTTGTACCTGGATGTGAGACAATGTTGAGTGTTGTATGTGCGACGGCGGCGGAAAGTGGTACACAGTGCAAGAGAATGTGTGATCGAGGGGTTGAGTTTCAGTTTTCAAGATGGTGTGACGGGTAGGTGGCCAGTGTCACTCGTGTGTGTGTGAGGGGGTGCACTGGGTACGCTATTGAACGTCCACTTAAGATATAAATTAGTTCAAAGGCTATATGATGGTGTCAGCTACGCCATCTTCCACACTCGGGTAGATTTAGAGGTCACTAGTCACAAAAATTAACCAGAACTCATTATCTTGCGTACAGGAGACGATGCACCGTTGCTTGGCGTCGCCGTGTTGAATAAATAGCTCGTCACTGGCACCCTCCCAAGTCTTGCTCACCGTTAGCTATACTGATCTCTTTAACAAACAGATACTTTTAAGAGGTCATGATATAATTAGAATTTAATATTTATCTACCATGAGTAAAGTTTGTTATATGATTTTGTAGGACAATTGATGTTCAAGTTCCGTGTGGAGGCGGGAGCAGTTGCGAGGTTCCATATTTGGCGCCGTATCGGAGCCTTCAGAGACACGAGGACTGAATAGATGATTCCTTTTCCTAATCCTGACCGAGTAATTTCACTGTTTAAAAACCGCCATAATTACAAGCCACCTTAATCATATCGTCTGATCACATAGAGTTGCTTGTTTGCCGTATAAATCGTCTTATTTCGTAGGGTCGCGTTGTTGATAGCTAGTGGCGGCGTGTGGTAAGGTAGCGAGTGATCTCTACGCTGCTGGTGTGGTGATCATCTCAGGGGGGGACTCAGTGTAGTGGCGGAGGGCAACGATGGTGGTAGTGTTGCTGCTGCTGTCACCGTCGCCCTCCTTTAATAACCAGTTTTTCTAGAAATTATTGTGTGATATTTCTATACGTGTTTGTGAAGGATTGTTAAATTTTTTAAGTGAGTGACATTAGAAAGAACTAAGAATGGAAATTTCCTTGGTGTGCTCTTTTTTTTGTATTTACCTTAAGTGGAATAAACTAGGTCGTGAAGCGTTTTTGTTGATGGCAATTATGAAAAGAAAAATGTACGAAGTGTTTGTTATTGGTGTACATATGAAGATAGCTGTCAAGTCCATCCAACCTGACATACATACATACACTTAACGGTGGAAAAAGAAAAGTAGGAGGAGGAGGCGGGGTAAAGGAGTGTGGGAGGTGAGGGACGGAGGGAAGAGAGGCGGAGTGGAAGAGGAAACCGCCAATTATAGAATAACACTGTTGCTTACATTCTCTTAAAACCCTCACAGACATGGATGTGTTATCGTGATTATAAGACAAATTGGGTGACTTTGTGTATTAGAGGTCTTGTGTTATTCGGCCGGTAACCTAACCGGGTGATTTTAGGGAAAGTAATAACATACGTGGTCAATTATCTTAATGAAAATGTAATTAAACAACAAAAACAGTAATTAATCACTTGTTTATGAAGGTAATTACCGGTAACAAGTTAGGTATTTAGTCAGCAGTTAATTAATCACTAGTGGAGTAAGATTGCAAACAAGTTGTGTGGTCACTGTAATCTCGTTGTGGTAGGGAGGTCATCACGATTAATTAACTTCAGGTAATTCAGGTACCAGGTGTTCATATAGGTGTCTGCAACCAGGTAATTAAATTGCTTAAAAGTTATCCCCGCAGGTGTTATTAGTGTTAGAGCTAATTCAGTTGAGTAGGTATTAACAGCTAACTAGAAGTGTAGCTTAACTTTGTTGGTAATATAGGGAGTGGGAGGTGCTGGTGGTGGCGAAGGTAAGGTGTTGGAGGACGGACGTGATGGCGAGGGAGGGAGGGAGGGTGTGGTGATGATATCGAGGCGGGAGAGAGGGAGGGAAGGTGATGGTGTTGTGTTGGTGGGGGCCAGTAGGGCACGCTGGCCTTGCTTCAACAAAAGAGCGAATGTGAAGGGAATGCTGTTGCCTCCTTAGCGGCCCCCAGGTGACGCATCACAGACACTAAAAATATTTAACGGGGGAAAGAAGGACTGGTTTTTCTTCAAATTTTCATATATTTTTTGTTGTAGTTAATAAGTTGACTTGGTGTATGTGCTTCAGGACCTAAGATGTTGAAGCACAATAATACGTATGAACAACTATGTAACGGGTTGTTTGTGACGTCTTTGTATACCCTGCGTTACACCATCAAGGACTTGAGTGTTATTGTTGTCAGGTCTCCAAAAGTTGCAAAAATTATACAATATTTAGATTTGTCATATTATAAGTTATTTTACCAGTTTATTTTCCTTTTAATAACTAGGTAAGACTCTCTTATCAAGCGTGTATTGCTGCACGACCACTGTTAGTGATGTTATGAAAGCAACAGACTTAAATGTGACCTAAAACGTAATCCATAATAGTGTGTACGAGGCTAGCATCCACGGGCTAAGGGACTGAGCACTGGAGGGGTGTAGACCCATCTGGAAAATCCTTCACCCGGACCTTGACGAAAAACAATAAATTATAAAAAAAAGTGACCACAAGGATTAGAAAAGACGAAACCCCGAATGTGAGAGGTTAAAACAAAGTGATAAAACGAAGAATATACAATAAGTGTTTGTCAGTATATGTCAAGTGTTTGTGTTTTGAAGGATGATATCGCCTATAGTGATTGCCCTCCCGTGACGCCCCTGTAACGCGTGCAGGATGAAGGCAGCAGGCAGGGTGTGAAGGTACAGCGATCATACCTCTCATGCTGCAGCAACCAAACATGACACTCACGTTCCTTGAGTCTTCCGCCAACCACTGTGAACGTAAGATAGCATATACTCTTTGTTTGTCCGGACATATTATCTGTATATTTTGGTCATATTTTGTTGTATTTATTCTATGTTGTGAAATATTTATAATTATACCAACCACAAAGCCTAGGTTTATTGTTTAAGGTGAGGGACGCTCGCCTCCACACAGTAACTCGCTGGGGGAAGATGATATGTCTTATCACACATAACTATTCTCTCTTGATCACCACGGTCTTATTTTCATAGTTATTACCTGTTATTGATAGTATAGATTTTTACTTGAACCAATTATGTGCTCGTTACAATTTCTTCATTACTAATTATTGTATAAATTGTAATTGTAAGACGTATAGTTAGTGATTATATTGTTCGCTTACCAAGGATCTTTTTTTGTTTTAATGATTTTTTTTTAATTTATCATTCGAAGGTGTACAGTTGTTAGTGTTCATATTGGAATTTGTTGAGGAATTTCATATAAGTAGGAAATAAACTACGCTGTCCTTAGAAATTGATACGGGTTATATTAGCTATGATGAGCTTAGACGTTGATACGGGTTATATTAGAAGTGAGCTTAGACGTTGTTACGGGTTATATTAGAAGTGAACTTAGAACTTGATACGGTTTATATTAGCAAAAATTAAGAGTTACTGGCTTAATCCATATTAGTAGTGAGTAGAGATCAGGTTAGCTTTGTCTGTCTGTCTTAGTACTGGAGCCGGTATTGGGAAGCGTACTTAGTCGCCTCTGTATCCACCCGGAAAAAAGATTGCCCAGCACCTCACACCTGTAGTCGTTATAGGCTACCTTGTGTTGCACCTGTGGTCGTTATAGGCTCCCTTGTGTTGCACCTGTGGTCGTTATAGGCTCCCTTGTGTTGCACCTGTGGTCGTTATAGGCTCCCTTGTGTTGCACCTGTGGTCGTTATAGGCTCCCTTGTGTTGCACCTGTGGTCGTTATAGGCTCCCTTGTATCACACACACACATTGACCATGTACCACCTCAATAGGGACGACCTTCACTGTGTGATTGGTAATTAAGGGGAGGTGTAACCACAGGTAGTGCCTTAAGGTCTTTATTAGTGGTTTGGGTTGGTCGTACGTAGGTGGTGGTGGGTGTCGTGCCTAGGTCGTGTACCGTTGAAGTCGTGTTAGGGTGTATGTGGTTCCTATAGTGTAAGTCTCACGTAGTTTAGTTGTATAGGTCTTCGGTCTTGAAACGTGTACGAAATGGCGTTCCTATGGAGGTCTTAATAGGTCGTGGCTATGGTGTAAGTCGTGGTTCAGGTATAGGTCATGTTCGTCCTGTTTTAGGTCGCTGTTGTATAAGTCGTGTAGGTCACATGGGTGGCTGATGGGCCTTCATTACCATAGGCAGTAGAAGGCCAAGCTTTGTTCATTCCCTCTGATACATGAAGCGAGACTAGGTAATGATTATTTGTTATATATATATATATATATATAGTAAATTATCAGTAATTAGTATGTTAAGGTGTGTAATTAGATAATGATGAAGGTGTAGATACAGGTAAACTAAAACGTGTGGAGGCTCAGTTAGCTAGCGGCTGGAAGTGACTAACCGGGTGAGTCACACTAACCTGACCGGAGTCTTATTGGGTAACTTTCCTGTCCACTTCACCAATACCTGGAGGAGGCCCACCAGGGGTTGTGTGAGTCGGACTACAAAACGTGATTTAGGTGGTGTATTATTTCATCAGCTTTAGTTTTGAGTTTCCAGGGAATTTGGTTCATAAAAATATCCTACACACACAGGATGGTGACTCAGTGGACAACTACGTACAGGTTGAGTGGTGGGGATTAGTAGGGTGGAGTGGGCAGGTGGAACACGCACTACCCCCGGGGCAGGTTAGCCGCTAGCCAGCCAGGGTGACTACTGTGATGGCGATGCTGTGTGTGTAGGGTCTCTCTCTCTCTCTCTCTCTCTCTCTCTCTCTCTCTCTCTCTCTCTCTAACACAGTGCCTCCTTGTAAAAAATAATACCCTAGAGCCTAGACACACCTCACAACTGGTGGAGGTAACCAACAGGTGTGGAGGAGGGCCGCTGCGACACACACACACACAACCTTGACCCTGCCTCTCCCTCCTCTCACTCGGTCACCTCACAGCCCTGCCACCATCCCACTGTGGCTCCTTCACCCTGGATCGCCCCATAGACAATAATACAGGTGTGTCTTCAGGTATTAAAGGGCCTTGAGGTAGATAATTACTTTGTATTATTAATTTAAATAACTATAGATACAGGTGTGACTATAGGTCGAGTTTGATGAGAAGGAATGTAGTATTTAATTTCAGTTTTGTTGATTTAGTACACAGATGAATACATAACATATACGGCGATTTCAAAATAATATACACAATGTTGCAAAATAAAACAGTACAAGTTCAGGTACAAATGCGGGTTACAGAAGTCTCAAGGTAATAGATAACACCACACAAACAAGGTGATTTGGTGGCGTTAACAGCCCTGGTAGTTGAAGGAGCAGTAAAAATGTATTTGAGCTCGATTGTTTGTTTATATTTGGTCCGTCAGCTGATGTGGGATGATGGTAAGAGAGTAACTGTAGTAATAGATGAACCTTTAGATTAAACCCCCAACCTATTTCACATGAAGATTGACCACCCTAATATCCGTGGGGTTAAGGTGGTTAAAATTCAGGTGGGCCTTATACATGACTGAAAATGAATACTGATATACAGGTAGTTAATGCAGGTAATATAACGTAATACTGACTAAATCTAAACCAAAAATACCCATAATAATCTCGCCAGACCTGCAGGTGTGTGGCGGTACCAACAACACACGTGGGCCCACCGTCTGGCAGTCTGGGGTATTGTGTCCATGAAGAATGATGAGGGTTTTAAAGTGACACAAACACTCCTTATTTTACGTCGTCTGTTGTCATGGCAGCTTGAAGACCATCCTCACTATCATGTATGTACGTAGTAGAAAGTATTTTGTTTTGTGTGTGTTGTTTCTTAAAGCTATTAGTGGTGGGGGGGGGGGTGTTAAGTGTACAGGGCTCACGTCTCGAGTCACAAATTAAAACTCATTTGTGGAAAAGGTTGAGGGGAAGGAGGGGTGGTGAGGGTGGTTGGTTGAGGGAGGAGGTGGTTCGAGGTGTGTGTGTGTGTGGGTTGGGGGGAGTAAGGTCATCTTGTCTCGTGAGGTGTTTAGTATCTAATTTAGCTGTTTGTGGTGGTTGAGGTGAGGTTGGGATGACGGAGGCTGTGGCGTCACTGGCATCTCCCCTACACTCTGCCTGCTTCCATCATGCCTGGAGAATGCATGAATACTTTCTAATATTTTAAACGTCCTGAAGAGTTGTGATGGTGGGAGAAAGATGTGATAGTGGTGGTGGGGGCAGACAGCGGGGCACCGGCAGCCGGGAAGGAGGGTAATGAAGCCTCCAAGACTTTCTTTTTCCGATTCCGGTGCCGGGCCGGAAATGACAGCCTCTGTGTGCGTGTGGAGCGGTGCACTGAGAGAGAGAGAGAGAGAGAGAGAGAGAGAGAGAGAGAGAGACACACACACACACACTAACTTGGGTCAAAATAAGATGGACAGAGAAATTGGGACACGTAGTTAGATAGCGGACACGTGTTGGCGGTGTTGGACATGGTAAAGGCATATACAGTCACCCACAAAAGTCCTGTCGCCTCGTCTCTTGAACCCCGAAATTCAGACTCGTGAATCCGAAGCATTTATGGACAGAATACTGGATGAGTCTCTACTGCTTCGGGTCTCATGAGGTTGAATCTCAAGGTTCGTGGAGCAGCAGAGAGGCGACGGGACTGTGAGTGACTGAACATGTGACTAGCCCTTTTAGCTTGGGTGTGAAGCTTTGCACCTCCTTCACAACACTCCACTACCTCTCCCCCCACCTCCCCCCCCCCCCCCCACCTGCGTCTTCTTCCTGACCTTCGACAAATCAGCGGGTCCTGTCCAATTGTTTGGTGTAGTTTACAACCCAGACTGCATAAAGAGTGCCAGGCTGAACCCTGTGTGTGTGTGTTTGGCCAGCATGCAGGACCAGGGGGGTGGTGTTATCACGCTGCCTACCCCACTTAATTAGATTTATTAAAAGATTATTGACAGGTAAGTTTGACTGAGAGGGCAAAGACTGTCTCAGCATTCTTAACAATGGATGGATTGTATCAGTATAAAGTGTTACTATTTAGCATGAACAACTCTGGTGCATGTTTTCAGAGACCAGTAAATGAAGTACTGCATGGCGTTGAAGATTGTTCTGTATATACAAATGATGATGATATATTATATTCTAAGGAGTGGAAGAATAATTTGTCACTTATCAGAAGAGTTTTGACAGAGTGGATAAAGAAAATCTTACTGTAAATTTGATGTTCTTGTGTAAATGCTCATGTTGAATAATTGGGTTATGTGGCAGGCCTAGAAAATGTCAGACCAATTGATGCAAAAGTTGAGAGCCTTGTAAAATTCCCTGATCCCTCGAGAGTAAGGAGGCGTTGTTAAGATTTCTAATGACGAGTGGATAGTGTAGAAGATTGTGTAAAAACTTTTTCCACTGTGGTTTGGCCTTGGGACGTCCATTGTGAAGATGTTTTTACCAAGATTAAGAAAATGTTGATTAATGCCCCCAATTTTATCAACTCAAAAATTATGATAAACCCGCATATCAGCCCGTCGTCACCAACCACGGCTAGTTGTTATATCTTGGTCACCATTAACTAATTTACGTTCTGGTTCGATGGGGGAGTGTCAATATGGCGCCATAATCATGCTGTGACTCTACCCTAACCTCAGTATGTTATCATATTCCCAGATTACATAAAACCACATATATATAAACGTTTGGTAATCTGATCCTGGTTGTTTATGGGCGAAAATCACATCCACATCATAACCAAACTCCGCCTTATGAGATAATTACAGGAATTACAGCGATAGTCCCAAAAGAAATCGTCTGCTTTTCTCTCATATTACAGATGATTTCGTAATTTATCAATCTTAGAAAATTGTTCGTATTGTAACGTTATTCTAAGTGATGTTGGCTCATAGCGAGACTGGTCGACCTTCCCATCATTGCCAGCTTCTTATTATGCTTAATGCTGGGCCAATCTGGTGGTGGGGGGGAGGGGGGGGGTAATAGAGAAGGCCTGTTAGAGCTTCCCGTTCCCGCCCCCTCCTCCTACCCCCCTCCTTCCCCTCTCCCTTACCCCCCCCAACACAGTAACCCCTGACCTCAGCACGCGCCCTGACACACTCACAGGGAAAGTCTGTTAATGCTCTCCTAGACGCTCCCTCACACCCTCCCCCCCCCCCCCCCCCCCACACACACACTCACTCGTTAACCCCGACTCACACTGTATAATGCCCTTATTCCTCCCACGCTTATCATACCACACACCTTGTTATCGTAGGTGAATCTATTGTCACACGCACACACACACACCCACACACACACACACCCACACACACACACACACACAGAGTTGGCCCTCTTACACACCTCTGACTTTCGCTCATCCACCTCACCTGTTATTCCTGTCATACGTAATTCATCTTCAATCATTTTCGAGTATTATACATGTCGTTATCGATGATATATATGTTATACTCCTGTTATATCCGTTACGTCTTTCATGTCGTAACTCACCACCCACCATTGCTGTCATGTCACGCGTCTCTCTCTCTCTCTCTCTCTCTCTCTCTCTCTCTCTCTCTCTCTCTCTCCCTCCTTCATTATCTGCAGGTTGTATCTCATAGTGAATTTTAATATTTATTTTATCTAAAGTATTATAACCCTTTGAGGACGATGATTTAACCCTTTGAGGACGATGATTTAACCCTTTGAGGACGATGATTTAACCCTTTGAGGACGATGATTTAACCCTTCGAGGACGATAATTTAACCCTTTGAGGACGATGGTTAACCCCGCTGCCTCCCTCAGACGAACCACTCCCAACCCCTGAACCAAATACTTCAAATACTGAGTCAATCTCTGGCGGTAGGGGGTGAAGGAGGCGGTGTAGGAGGAGTCACTCGGGAAGGTGTTGTCTTGTCGGTAATAATAAACTTTATATTTCCGATTACCGACGGAAAATGTTTCTAATGTTGGAGAAAATGTTGTAAATATATTGTCGGCCATTTTGAAAAAGGATAGATAGATAGATGGATGTGGATGGATTGGTGGGTAGATAGATGGATAGGTAGATAGATGATAGGATGGAAGAAGAGAAGATAGACTGAATGTACGGGTTGGATGAGAGAGAGAAAGATGAAAGCTAACGAGGAGAGGAGACAAAGGTTTCACTGTAGTTAAGATGTAATTAAGAGTATATCCTTCACCATGTCTGAAGCGAGTCATGCAAGATACCTGTTCCCTCCATCCCCTCTCCCTTAGTTTACCTGTGGCACCATCCCCCCCAATTAACCTCTACTGAATTACCTGTCATCATCCTCATACACACGCAGGTAAGTCTGATTTCAATTAAAACACACACACACACACACACACGAGATGCAGTAGGTGGTAATGACGAACACAGTCACTGCCAAAACACTATTTCCGCCCTCAGGAACCCGGCCATTAACAGGTGAAAAGGCGAGGAGGGGGTTCAAGGCAGGTGAGGGGGAGGTGTTCAAGTGAGGCAGTGTTCAGGTGAGGGGGGGGGGGAGGTGTTCAAGTGGGAGGGGAGGTGGGTCATGGGGAGGTGTTCACGTGGGGGAGAGTTCAGGTCAGGGGAAGTGTTCAGGTGAGGGAGGCAACAATAATGAAGATGCCTTACCTGGTAGTCAACCAACACTCACACCACGAACAATAGGTGTGGGGGGGGGGGGAGGGGAGGGAGGATGGGAAATCCCCCCCTCTCCCCTCCCCCCAAACTAACATTGTCAGCTGGCGAACAATTGCGTATAGGAAAAAGGTGTCAGTTTTTGCGCCTCTGGGTAGGTGAGAGAGAGAGAGAGAGAGAGAGAGAGAGAGAGAGAGAGCTGTGGGTGAGAGGGTAGAGAGAGAGAGGAGGAGGAGGAAGAAGAAAGAGGGGGGGGGGGATGAAACTTGCTTGAACTTGGATAATTGGGGCGATGAATTTAGACATATTTGACCCATTTTCTTTAATAGTAATTCGTCCATTTTCAAGTGTTTATCCTCTCTCTCTCTTTCTTCACATCATTATCAACATCTATCTCTTTAATTCTTTATGCCAGTGAAAGTTGTAATGTCAATTTGCCTCCTTAAGAAAAAGAAATAACACAGGGATTTCTCCATTTTTTTTTTTCGTGACGTCAGAGTTTTTTTTATGACGTCAGAGATCAGTGACCCATACAGCTGGGATTAATTCACCATCTGAACTTCTTGTGTCTTGAGTTCGAGTGGGACCGAGAGTGTATCTTGAGTGTATATCATAAGTGTCTCCAATATTAAGTCCAACTAGGAGAATAATTTAACCCAAGTGCCTTTTACTACTCACCTGAGGCACATTTAGTTACCTGTAATGGAAGACAGAGGGAACGCAGGGGGGGGGGGGGGGGGTCAACATCTTACCTGTTACCTTAGCAATTAGTCATGCAGGTAAGGTTGATGTTGGTTATCATACTGTTTATGGCCCTTGGTGGTGTTGTCATGTTGTTGTGCCGTTATGTCCCTGACCTCACTGCCAATTAAGGTTTGATTACAGGTGAGAGGTGAGGTTTGTGTGTCTCAGGGTCAGGTGAGGTAGGTGGTGGTGTGGATGCTTGGCCAACCTCCTTATACACACACACTCACTCACTCAATCAGTCAACTTTCTCTCTCTCTCTCTCTCTGTCTTAGAAGCTCAGCCACACCCCAAGATGTACTAATTAACTTTCGTGACATTAGAGAGATAAAAAAAAGAGAAAGTAAGGAGAGAAAGTACAAAGAGAGAGAGAAAACGAAGAAATGAAATATGAAAATGAATTCACTAAATTATCCATCGAAAAAGAATTAAGACTCACAGGTATAAATTGATATTATTAAATTCTTGGGCACCTGAATCACTCTCAGGGTCGTTACGTCAGCACCTTCGTCAGTAGTAAGGTGTTTCATTCCAGATTCCCCAATAAGATATAAGAAATTCTTGAGTGTTTTTCTGTCTCGGTACGTTCTTCAAACAGGTGTGGTCAATTGTTTTTTTTTTTATAAAGAGTAGCGTGATAGGGTGGTAGGGGGGAGGGTGTGGAGGGTGTGGTAAGGGGGTGTGGCGTAGATATGGTAGGGGAGGTGGGGAGGGTGTGGTAAGGGGGTGTGGCGTGGATATGGTAGGGGAGGGTGTGGTAATGGTAAGGGGGTGTGGCGTGGATATGGTAGGGGAAGGTGTGGTAATGGTAAGGGGGTGTGGCGTGGATATGGTAGGGGAAGGTGTGGTAATGGTAAGTGGGGTGTGGGGAGGGGTGGAGATTGTGGGGGGGGGGGGGGGTGGTATCCACCTTACATACCTGCTGAGTCTGTGGTACATATATAGCCTACATATCTGCCTCTCCCCCCCCCCCCCCCCTCCCTCTTCCCCTCCCCTCTCGTGTACTGAAGGCGCTGCAGGTGTGTGTTTTTTTAGCTCCTGCAGGTGTGTATGTGTGTGTGTGACCGCTGATGTATACTGGTGTGTGAGAGAGAGAGAGAGAGAGGCACAGTATCCAGTTTTTCAGTGGAGGAGCTTACCTGTCCTATTAAGACTGGCGTTACTTTATTGTTCGAGCATTATACTGTTAACTTCCGGTGGTCTTATCAAGTGGCGAAATATCATCAGTATTAGTCTATGTTAATTATTAGACTTGACGACGTTAAAGTGTACTGTATGTATGTGGTGTTATGAAGGTCACTAGTTATTTATGAAGTGATGGAGTTATTGTATGATATTTGAGAAGTTAAGTCGGACACAATTAAGTTAGCTCTCTCTCTCTCTCTCTCTCACACACACACACACCAGGACGTACTTAACACTGTACTAAGTTCCGGTGCTTCACATACATACATATACATACATACATACACACACACCGCCTTGATAATGTGTGTTTAAATACGGGTTGTGTTTCTGTGTTTAATGTGTGGAACGACCTACAACACCTATTAGAAACCTTAGTTTAATGAGTGTTTATTAATATTAACCACCTTTTAATTAGTGGTTAGTTTATTTTTTTATATCTTTTACCAGTACAAACGCCAATATTAACCATTAGGAAAGCTGACATTATTCTCTTGTTGATGTTAGGTTAGTTTAGGTTAAGGTTTGTTAATCTTAAAGTAAAATAAATTGAGGTGTGGCTAATTTTCAGGTGATTCTTGTGTGTGTGTGTGGGGGGGGGGGGGGGGGGGGGAGGGGTTTATTTCTTCCGACACTCGACTCACCTAACAAGACTGAGAGAGTGGTGGCGATTTCCGGTACCTGACGGAGACTTCTGGGCCTCCTGCAGGTGTTAGGTGAAGATCTTGGGCCTGTCAGGGAGGGAGGAGAGATGAGGTTAAGTTGAGGAGGAGAGGAGAAGGTGAGGGGGGGGGGGGAGAGGAGAGGGAGAGGAGAGAAGGAAGGGTGTTGGGGAGTATCACAGACCTGTCAGGGAGGGAGGAGAGGTGAGGGTGAGGAAGGAAGTACTGGTTAACATTACGGGTCTGCCAGGGAGAGGGTGAGGAGGAGGAGGAACTGGAAGAGAGAGTGGTGAGATAAGAAGGAAGAAGAGGAGAGGGTGAGGAGGAGGAAGAGGAAGAGAGAGTGGTGAGATAAGAAGGAAGAAGAGGAGAGGGTGACAGTAAAAGTTAGTAAAAATAGATGAGAGGAAATTAGCAGGGAAAGAAGGAGGAAGGAAGAAAGGTAGATGAGGAGGAAGAGGGAAAGAAACAATGAGGCGAAAGGCGAGAGAAAAGTAGTAGAAAGTATAGAGAGAAGATGGAGGAAAGAAAGGACACACACACACACACACACACACACCTGCGGGTCACCAGTGAAAGCCAATGTAGCCAGACAAGTTGTTTTATACACCTCCAGACGTGGGTAAATTCTTCTCCCTCCCCTCCCCACCCCTCCCCACCCTAACCTTACTCCCACCCCGCTATCCACATCCCCTACTCTTCCCTACTTGCTCCCCCTCATATCCTCCCCCCACCCCCTCCCCGCTACCCTCACCTCTTCTCCCCCCCTCCACCACTTTAGTACATATAGCGAGAGTTGTGTGTGATGTCAGAGCCACAGTGCCTAAGTGGTATCATGATAACAGAGGTGTGCTTGTGTGGGTAGGTGGACAGTAAGAGTAGTTAGCAGTGAAGAACGAGGTGATTTTGAGTGTGTAACGAGGTGTGTAACAGGACAAACCACGTATCTAACCTGACCTGACCTAACGACGTATGTAAAATAAGAACGGAAATATCTCGTGTAGGTGTGATGTGGTGGTGGAGTGACGGCGAGGAACCACGTGTATTACCTCCTCTCTCTCTCTCTCTCTCTCTCTCTCTCTCTCTCTCTCTCTCTCTCTCTCTCTCTCTCTCTCTCTCTCTCTCCTGCTACTTCCGTTGTAGTCTGCTATCTATCCACCAGGCTCCCCTTCCTCACTGTTTACGTCTTGTGTGTGTGTGTGTGTGTTTCCGTTTCCTCAGGGTAGGGATTTCTGACGGAACTCACATTACCACATCCACACACACACACACACACACGCGCGCGCGCGCGCGCTTCCTGTCAGTAGTTAGTGTGGCATTGTGTGTTAGGTTAGACTATACTTGTCCAGGACTGTTTATCATCACCTTCCCTCCCCTTTGTGCTCTCCCTTCTCCCCTGTCTTCACTGTATCTTCTCCCTTTTATTCCTTCCCTTCGTTCTACCATTGACCCTTTCCATCCCTCCCTTCGCTTCATTTTCATCCCTTTCTTCCCTCCTTTCTCTCTACCTACACCCTATTCCCTCCCTTTGCTCTCCTCTTCACCCCATTTTCTTCCTCCCTTCATTCCATCTTCACCCTTTTCTTCCCTATCTCAAACCACCTTTTTACTCTCCCCTTTCCTTCCTCTTCTCACCCTCCTTTCCTCTTGTAATATTTCACCTCATCATCAGTGTTTACCAGCGCGCGCGTGTGTGTGTGTGTGTGGGGGGGGGAGGGGGGTGGGGATCAGACACAGGGAGCAGCGACCTACCCTAAACACCCCTCACCCCACCCCTCACCCCTCCTTCACCCCCACAACCCCTCAGTCTTCCCCCAAATAAACATATCGTGATTACCCCACCACAGACGCCTTCAAGCCTCCACCTCCTGCTGTAGTTATGGCCGCCAGTGCTGCTTTAGCCACTCCTTGAAGCACTATACTCACTGTCTGCTGAAGGTGCTGGAGTGTGTGGTGGAGAGGAGGAACACACACACACACACACACACACACACCATTAGGCTCCGACGCCTCGATCACTCCAAAATACGACGACTCTTATAGGCCTAGAAATATGCAAATGTATCCTCTTAAGACTCACTCTACGTTGTTACCTGTACGTGTGTCAGGTGTTATATTGATGTACAGTATTAATGAACAATGTAAGATGCTTAATATTGATGGGGGTGAGGAGGGGGGGTTGGGGGGGCAGCAGGGGAAGATAAACCTCAGTGAGTCTATGTGTAGGGGGGGGGGGGGAGGGAAGAGGGTGAGATAAGCTTAAGTGTTAGGTAGATCTTCTAGTGCCCCTCACCAAGCTGAACTGCTCTTGTCTGTGTAGTGTTGACGACTGTTATGGTGGAGGGGGCATAGATCACTGAGGGGAGGCTAGAACAGGAGACAACGGGAGTGTTATGGTGGAGGGGGCATAGATCACTGAGGAGAGGCTAGGGGAAGCTACACAGGCATATTTATCACGACATAAGAGGCCGCTGGTGTGGTGTGGTGGGGTGGGCGTGCGGTGTGGTTTGGTTTGACTCCCTCCACACCCCTACCATCACCACACACGTCTAACATAAACTTTGAACACCTTGGTCTACCTGCCACACATGTTTTGATAATGGTTTTAAACAAAGCCTTTAAACGTGGTAGAGGGTTGGGTTCGGTTCGGTTGGGTTGGTTGACTTCAAAACAGGTCAGGTTGTAGGTCAGGTAGATACAGGTATTGAAATAATTACCACTGTGTCAGGTGAAATTAAAACGTGTATATGGAGACCTTTTAAACTGTTATTCTTGTTAGGTTACCTATGAAAAATTAGGTAATTAGTAGTTATGTGACGCGGATATAAGAGCACTGAGGTGGGCGGGTGACTGACAGTTCACCACCCCATTCAGCCCACCCACCCACCCACTAAGATTTATTTTCATATACACTCCAGAAAGACATGTTAAGGTGTACAGTGTGTGTGTGTGTGTGTGTGTGTTGTCTCTGTATACATGAGGACAACAACAACAACAGGTGTACCGTACTTTATATTATCACAAGGTGGCGAGTGTCTGGTAGCGGGCACCTCCTGTCTCCCTCCTCACTTGAGACACTTTCACTGGGCTATGTCACTGAGGCAGGAAACACCCGGCTGTCCTCACTACCACCAACAACTTTTCACCACTTAAGTATTTATGCGTCATAACGTGAGGACGACCCCCCCCCCCTCCAGGTCCCACAAGCAACACCTGGGGGGGGGGGGATGGTGGAATTTCTAGTGTATAACATTATTCCTAGTTTAAACACGCCTGGTGGTGAAAGCTCGACAACCTCTATACCGTGTGTTAAACTACGTACCTACGAGGATTTATTTTAAAGGGGCTTATTCCCAACACACACTCAAGACACACTCGGGATAGTAATAATCAAAACAAATCGTTATTCTCCAAACTCTGATTCGGAACTTCACTCGTTGTAAACAAAGGAATAATGAAAACTATGACGCCAGTTTTATTTACACAAGTTTGGAATAAAAAAAAAATTAAATTCATATCACCTCAGAGGTCTTGAAAATGTATAAATGTTTGTAAATGTTATTGGATTTTCTTAATGTATTGTATATGAGAATGGTTAGGTTATATTGTCACCGTAACTTGGGTATTTCTTCCTGGTTCGTCATTCTTCTTCTGATTCAGTAATGAGTTTTCCCACCTCGGCATTCCTCAGTCCTTCTACCTGTTAATTGACTCACCTGAATATTAGTTTCATAAATTGTAATATAATTAGTAGTTATGTATAATTAACTAAATTATAGTGGTAATAATAATTTTGTAGTTTCCTCAGTGATATTTCTTCCTTAAAAACAAAAGACAATCTGTACTTGGGAGCCTTGCCTGAGGTGTAAACAAACCCATTGTATTCAGGAGTGCAGAGAAAGCCACCGTGTATGTATGTATGTATGTATGTAAGCTTCCTGACTCAAGTGCAAAGGTTCGAATCCCATATGAAGGAGAGTCTTATTTACGAGGCTCCTGTGATGGAATTTTTTTTGAGCCAAAGAGCCAGATTTTGAGGGGGGGGGGGGAGTAGAGTGCCTTAGTGCCATGATCCAATTGGTAGGGGGGGGGTTGTAGCTTCCTCCTTCCCCCTACACCTGCTAGATTAGTACCTCCCCCTCTTCCCCCCACCTGCTTAATTAGTACCGCCCCCCCCTCCCCACATCTACACATGAAGTACCTCCCCCCTTCACTCAATGAGTCAATGAGTGAGTAAGGTGGTCGTCCCCGGCCTGGATAATTCAGCTACACTTCTTGTGGTGTTTGCCAAGCCACCAACCATTCACCTTGCCAGACCCGTCCAGAGACACGGCTACCCAGACTCTCTCTCTCTCTCTCTCTGGGACACGAGAGAGAGAGAGAGAGAGAGAGGTTGTTTAGAGCACTGAGGGGGAGAGAGGGTGGTGGGAGGTTGTTTGGGTAAGAAGTATAAACAACTGTTCTTCCGTGCTGAGGGAACATTGTTTACCACTGGCGCTGGGGAAGGTTGACTGAGGTGCTGAATCCTGACTGACATTGAACTTTCTCCTGAGCTTTTCAATGGTTCAGGGAGGGGGGGGGGTGGGTGATGGCGGCCACACTAGACCATTATGTGTGTTGCTAAATTATGGGGGAGGTGGTGTAAGTGTATTGGGAAGAGGGTAGGGAGGTGGGGGATAGGTAGGGAGGTGGGGGATAGGTAGGGAAGGAGGGAGGTTTGTCATTTTATTGCCGATAGAGACAAGTTTATTACGTATATTTTAAAGGTATAGAAATAAGGGATAATTTGCATATACTGGATATTTTTTTTTTAATGCTCTCAAGAAATTTTACCTGGTGATTCAAGTTACGGTGTAGCCTATCAGGTGAGGGAGGAAATAGCGGGAAGATGAATGTTTATTTGACGGGACGGGAGGAGGGGAGGTTGAGGTCTTGTCGGTACCTCCTCAGTGGTTGATCAGAACTGGATGATAGGAGACACAGTACCGTGTGTGTGTGTGTGTGTGTGTGTGAGAGAGAGAGAGAGAGAGAGAGAAGTTTTCCTGGGAACAACTTTCTATTTGTGACAGGAGCTCCCCCCCCCCCCCCTACCACACCTCACATGTCACGATGCCATCACAAGACAAACACCTCACCGATGGTTTCCTGAAGGCGATGCGTTGTTCCTCGTCTGATTCTTCTTTTCGTTTAGTTAACACACAGAGACTTGGTACATGAAGGGGTGATGCGGGTGTCTGGGTAAGCATGTTCCACCCCCGACTTACTACCACTAGACGAAAGAGAATGTTTTTGTTGTGGGTCGGTCAAGTCACGCTGCCGCCCCAACCCTGTACACACACACACACACACACCGGGAGTCTCACACCATTGTCTGCCTCCGTCATGGCCTCGTGTTTACCCAGCTGTTCCTCAACGATGCTATTTGTGAACTACCTCTTGGAATGTTCCCAGGTTAATGAACAGGTTGCAGAGGTGCTGTAGAGGAGGAATATTAAGTGTGGGATAAAATGGCATACTTGTTGATGATGGAATACCTGTGTCAGTCAACAGGTGGGAGGAGGTTATCAGGTGACGCAGCATCTGATGTCCTCGTGTGTGTGTGTGTGTGTGTATTAGTAAGAGGAGTTTAATATCTGATACAGAACCCAACCTCACCTGTGTCAATAAGCTACAAATCGCCATATTACACCTGACTACCATTATCACAGGTACTCGTTCAAGGTTATGGGTTGCACCTGAGTGTCTGATGGCACCAAATTATGCCACCACGTAGAGATATATACTTAACCACCCTTCATTTTTGACACGATTTCCTGTTGTCTGCCGTTACTTTTCTGTTAGATCTGTTTATACTCCCCAGTGCTGTTAATCATGAGAGTGTCTTTGTAATTACTGATGGAATTTGGTGTATTGGAAATATTATTGAACTATATTAATAAAAATGGCTTTGTGGTTATTTCTTATTATATATTACATCGACTTTTGTTATTGTTCCATATATTAAGAGTTATACGTAGTGGTTTAGTAATAGAAGAGGCTTTGTGGTTGGTGTACTGTATGTTGTGGTTTTAAGAGGTGACATAATGACCCTCTTACCTGCTCCTCCCTCACCTGTCCTCCCCACTTTACCTGTTTTCTTGTATTCACTTCTCTCCTCTCATCCTCTTCCACGACATCCTCCTACTCTGTCCCCATTTCCTCCCCCCCCCCCCCCCCACAAGTGTCACGACCCTGACCCTTGACGTCATAGATAACTTATGATAACTCCCTCATAACGTTGTATTAATCATATATGTGTGTCTGTCTGTCTGGTGACGTGACAGGGCCGGGGAAGGGAATGCTTCGCCGGCCATCCCACGCCTGTTCCGTCAGTTCCCGGGCTTCTACCTCCTCTTCCTTCTCTTCCGCCTCTTCCTCCTCCTCCTCCTCCAAGTCATCGTCGTCATCTAGGAAGCCACCCGCACCCACGCCTGATGCCGCCACGCCCACACCCGAGGAGGAGGAAACGGAACAAGGTCAGGAAAGGTCACATAGGTGTTTCTGTTGATTTATATCCCATTCGTGTTTAAGGTCTGGATTCCTTATGGCTCTTGCGATAAATATTTCTCGTAAGTCAAGATGTAAGAATGTGTGTGAATGTTTGACTTAAGTTAAACACAACACACCTCAGACATCTACCTTAATTAGATACATTCACCTTTATGTTCTCTCCTAATTAGTGCGTCATGAACGTATCTAGTTAAGGTAGAATCTCAGTATAATTTGTAATGTTATTTTTGTGTTTTTTAACTTAAGTGAAACAGTTAGGTCTTGACTTATGAGTAAATATTTAATCTTGCGAACTTTTGTGAATCATGTACAGGTGTTTTTTCTTACAGGTGATACAACAGGTGGTGACTAAGAGCTCTTGTATGTATGTCGGGTCGGGGTGATGGTCGGGTCGGGTCGGGACGATGGTCGGGTCGGGGTGAATTTTTGACAATCTTACATGTAATTTGGGGGTAAAGGGTTAATTATATTCTTACCTGTATTTAGGGCTTAATTAGTTGTTGTATTGGAGTGAATTAGTGACATCTTACCTGTTTAATTACTGTCTCAAGGTGGGTTTGTACACTAATGACGTCACTAGTTCCCCCACCACGAACACTAATGACGTCACTAGTTCCCCCACCACGAACACTAATGACGTCACTAGTTCCCCCACCACGAACACTAATGATGTCACTAGTTCCCCCACCACGAACACTAATGACGTCACTAGTTCCCCCACCACGAACACTAATGACGTCACTAATTCCCCCACCACGAACACTAATGACGTCACTATATCCCCCACCACCAATACTCAATGACGTCACTAGTTTGTGGGTCAGGTAGAGTCAAGGTACAGGTGTAAGTAATTAAGACAAGGAGGCCAAAGGAGGTTTACCTGTCCGTCTATACCTTATACAGAGAGCCAAAGAGTGTGATTCATAGAGAGACTTACGGTGAAAATATTCCTCGTAAGTGAAAATAAATGAATTCACTGAAATATTTGACTTTAAAATGACACAGGAGTTACACTGAGACTCTACCTTAACTAGATACGTTCATTTAGTAATTCTCGGATAAATGCCTTACCTATTTCCTAATTTGTGGTGAGATAGAGAGAGAAGAGGAAGAAATAGAGAGAGAAGAGGAAGAAATAGAGAGAGAAGAGGTAGGAATAGAGAGAGGTAGAGAGGGAGAGGGGGTCGACCCACACTCAAGCGCTTTCTCCAGTGACTTTATGAAGGCAGAATATTCGGTTAATATTGTGTTGTCTGTTTCGTTTTTTTTTTTTTCATTAAATTATTGTTTTTGTTGTTGCCTTTGTATCGTGTAATTGTTTTTTGTTATTATTATTTTTGTTATTATTGTTTTTTATTATTATTATTATTATTATTATTATTATTATTATTATGATGGTGTACACTAGATACTAATCCTTTCGTCATTACTGTGTTGGTTGCCGTAATCCTGAAGGAGCAGGTCCGGTCTACTGTAGGTGTGTGTGTGTCCAGTAACGGTGAAGGAGGGTGTTGCCGTGACGTGGGGTCAGGGTCTTGCCTCCTGAAGGGCCACTCCTCAGGGTTTGGTGGTGTAGGCTGAGGAGAGAGGCTGGGTGTAGGCTGGTGGGGGAAGACGTGATGAAATTGGTGTTGGTGAGGGAGAATTATAGGTTGTTTTGGGGGAGGTAGTTTGGTTTTAGGGTCGCTAGGGGGGGTGTAGGGTGCCCGAGGTAGTGAGTGAAGCCAGGTCGTGAAGACACGTGGTGGGGGTCGTCGTGACCAGTCGGTGAAACTCTTCAACAAAAAATATCGCCTCGTGAGTGAGTTTATGTAGCGGTGGTCGGTGCTGTAGGAGATAAATCTTGGTGTTTTTTGTGGGTGTGAAACAGAAACACGTCTGGCAACTCTTTTATGAATGGAGAAAAAACTGGTGTTGAAAACGAAGAAAGTGGTTTCCTTTCTACCTGTGTGAGACTGACTCGGGCGGTGAGAGTCGGCCCACTGCCCACCCACCGCCCACTTCCAGCCCCCACGGTACAATTGGGCTCTCCATCCTTTCTGAGCCGCCCTCTCCCTGCAACGCCGCCCTATAAGGAGAGCACCCGGTTAGGGGCCTCCAGGGACCGCCAGGGTCAACACTACACACACTTTCACCTTGCCAGGTACACTGCCAGTCTCCACCTGGCCGAAACCTGCCAGGTGAACTTGTAAACCAAAGTTTCCACCTTCAGGAGAACACCTTCGCCAGGGGTACTCTTTAGCTGCTAGACCTGCCACTTGCCGTCATGTCTTAGTGAAGGAGTCAACTAACTAATAAGCGTTTAGGGGTTAAGTGACAATCTAACCTAACTAAACTTCCCACGGAGTAAAAACGTCGTTGCCACATATGGTCGTAACGAGGTGAACTTAGAAGAGAAATATCCTAACCTAACCCGACCAAACACGTCACACACACACACACACACACACACACACACCCACCTTATTGTCACTTAACACACTCTTCTAAATAAATCTCTTTCCTCTCTACCTCACACCTATTAACTGTCATAAGAATATTTAATAATTCTGTAGTGAAAGGTTAACGTAATTAGTGGTGACATGTTGGTATAAACTGTAATTACCTACATAATCTGTGACGAGAATTACTGCTGTAGATTCAGATTAAACAACATAATACTCTACAAATTCGTATGGAGGCTGTTCGTTGGGCCTCTAGTGGCTCTATACGGGGACTGTAGTGGATAATGGCTCTTGCGGCTCTACATAATGGCTCTACAGTGGCTCTCTACCCCGACCCTGTTGCTCTTACATCCATCTTCGTAATGGTGCCACTTGTCGCTGTGGTCTCAAGTGTTTACACAAGTCACTTACACTTGTCCTGGCTGGTGTGTGTGTGTGTGTGTGTGTGTTTTTTGTGTATGCGTTTTTGTGTGTGTGTGTGTGTTTTTCTGTGTTTGTGTGTATGTATAGATGTCTGTGTGTGTGTGTGTGTGTAGGTATTGCTGTATGTATGTATGCGGGTAGGCGTAGGTAAATATAGCTCCCTCATGTGGGTTACTTCTTCATACGTGTTGTCATTGGTTAATAAATAATATCTATTGTATCCTCTTTTCAATGCACAACGATATGCCTATATTTAGTTCACTGTCTGTGTGTGTGTGTGTTTGTTTTGATCGTGTTTGTGTCATGTCTGTGTCGTGTTTTGGGCATGTCTGTGTCGTGTTTTGGTCATGTCTGTGTCGTGTTTTGGGCATGTCTGTGTCGTGTTTTGGTCATGTCTGTGTCGTGTTTTGGTCATGTCTGTGTCGTGTTGTTTTGGTCATGTCTGTCTCGTGGATGTGGCGTGTCTATATCATGTCTGGGTTCCTTCCCCCTCCTTCCCTCCCTCCCCCCCTTTACATATCGAAAGTACCATCATCTCCCCCCACCCACCCACCCACCCCCACCTTTCACTTTCATAGCATGTACAACCCCACACCTCACTTTCTCCTATGCAAAAATGCCCAGTAGTACCTAACCAGACCCCCTGAGGTAACAGTTTTCTCCTCACTCTCAAGACTACACAAGATGCTCCCCCTCTCCCCCCCTCCTCTCCCCATCTCTCCTCACCTGGCAATTTCTACCACATAGCTACATGACTTGCCCCCCCCCCTCCCCCCTCCTCTTCCTCCCCCTCTTCCCCTTCCTCCTCTTACCTGCTGATCTCGTCTGGAATCTTTGTTACCATATTCTTGCTATTAGTGTTAAAGCTCTATCTGCTAGTAGTGGTGTTGCGAGTTATGATGATGGTGGAGAGAATGACGATGTTGTATGTGGTTATTGGTTGCAGGTGTTGGGGGGGGGGTAGTTGTGGTTGTGCATGTTTTTGTTGCATATGATGATGGTAGTGTTGTATTTTATTCTTGTTGTGGTTAATGGTGGTTGGTGGTGATTGTTGCTGGGTTGTGGTGGTGGTTAATTGTTGTTATTGGTGGTTGTGGTGGTGTTAATTGTTGTTATTGATGGTGGTTGTGACACGTGTTGGCTGGGTGGTGGTTGTTATGGTGATATAATTGTTGTTACTGATGGTTATTGTGGTGATTGTTGTGATAATTGTTGTTATTGGTGGTAGTTGTGGTTAATATACTTCATAATACTGGTAGTGGTTGTGGTAATAGTTGTTGTTACTAGTAGATAATTGTGGTAATAGTTGTTGTTTAATTTGTTTCTCATGGACCAATTCCTTATCTATTTACTTATTGATTTGAGTAGGTACACAGAGACTGCACTTTTAAACTTTCTCAGCCGGCGGACAGGAGCGCCAGTGTAAGCAGAAAGCGAACTTAAGATCGTCTGACGCAGCATCCTTTAACGTGTCAAGGCAGGAAGACCCAGGCGCTGTTGATTGCTTGTGCTGGTGATGATTTTTTTTTTAATGGGGGTGAAAGGAGGAGATATTGGGACACAGATATAAGAGAGAAATAAACGGGACGCAGAAGTGATAAACGGGACGCAGAATTCATAAACGGCACACACAAGTCATAATCGGGACACATAAACGAGACACAAGCGTAAACGGGACACGGGGGAGATAAACGGGACATACAGAAGAGATAAACGGCACACAGGTGATAAACAGAGACACGAGAGAGATAAAGAGAGGTACTGTAGCGAGGATGTGGCAAGGATGTGGTCAGTGTACACAACTGACCACAGCCACACCACCTTCCTGACCGCCGCTGTGGTAAAAATAAAGACACACACTTTCACTAGTTGAGAGGAAGTTGACTGGGAGAAAACTCATCCATTAGTCTGTGTGTGTGTGTGTGTGTGTGTGTGTGCGCCTCCTCACTACAGACAATACATAATGGATCAGCTGTACAATCGTGATCACTTTCCTCGTACGTGTATCTGTCTGAGGGTAGAGTCAGGTGAAGATAAGCCACCCCAGTTTATTTCACCTGATGATTAAACAACCTAACCTAACACTAACCTAACACTAACCTAACCTAACCCAACCCAACCCAACCCAACCCAACCCAACCCAACCTAACCTAACCTAACCCAACCCAACCCAGCCCAAGCCAATCCCAGAAAGCATCAGGTGAAATAAGCTTATGGTGTCTAATCCTCAGGTGATATTTTTTGTTATATTTACCTGTTCTCATTAGTTCAGGTGTGTTCCAGGGTAGACCAGGTGAGTCGAGGTTATTACGTGGACTGGACAATGAATGATGACCTCCACATATCTCTCTTGTCTCTTTGTTATATAATATTGTTGTCATTTTATCTCTCCTCACGACACCATTTCCTAGTTATATCATGACGTCATCCTCATTAGTAGTAGTAGTAATTAACCTCGAAAAGCTATGATTATGGTTCCTATTGACACAGATGGATATATGGTCACACAAGGTTATGGTGTGTGTGTGTGTGTGTGTGTGTGTGTGTGTGTGTGTGTGTGTGTGTGTGTGTTATATGATCCGTGTTTAATGGATCACTCTATCTACAGAGATTTAGCTGGGAAGTTTTTACCACTGTTTACAAGTCGAGGCCAACCACTGAGACTAAGAGTTACTGTATACTAAATGTCATGTACACATACCTTAGCTACTGATGATGATAAACTGTGTGTGTGTGTGTGTGTGTGTCTGTGTGTGGGTGTGTGTGTGTGTGTGGGAAAGGAAGAAAGGAAGGGAGGGAAGAAGAACGTGTATCTACCAGTTTATTTCATTGAGTTTCACCACTGACTCACAGACTGGTTGTATTGGTGGGTCTGTGTAAAAGCCATAGCTGTTGTCTGTGAAAAGGAAGTTAAAGAGAGAGTCAGTGGAAAGACACACAGACAGACAGACAGACATAGTTTGGTTATACATGAGGTAAAAATCTCTACAACTTTTCAATTCTTTTTTTTATCTTTTTCCCATCTTGTTGCCTCCATGTTGGTGTCCTCACGTGGCGTGCTGCAAGACGGGTGTTAAATATAGTGGCCCTGGGTGAGTGTTGTTCCTGACTACCTCAACTCTTGTCATACTGGGAGACAGGTATAGTGCGGATGGACAGGTACAGGTAGACTCGTTTGTGTTGGTAGGCGCCCCCTCCCCCTCTCTCTCTCTCTCTCTCCAGTGAAGGTGTGTAGCCATAACCCTTCCATCACTGCCGCTCACCCCACTGATAGCACTACCCTCTCCCCTCGGTCGATTAGTCATGAAAGTTGATATTATTATTTCTCTATTTAACGTCATTATCCGTCATTATTGTAACAGCCTCAGGGGAAGGGTCTCATTGTTGGGAGGAGTAGAAGGAGTTTTTGTCGTTTTTAGTGATTCTTGACGTAAAGACAGCTGTTTGGTTGTTGTTTTTGTCGTTTTTAGTGATTCTTGACGTAAAGACAGCTGTTTGGTTGTTGTTTTTGTCGTTTTTAGTGATAATCGACGTAAAGACAGCTGTTTGGTTGTTGTTTTTGTCGTTTTTAGTGATAATCGACGTAAAGACAGCTGTTGGGTGTTGTTTTTGTCGTTTTTAGTGGTGCTCGACGTAAAGACAGCTGTTTGGTTGTTGTTTTTGTCGTTTTTAGTGATGCTTGACGTAAAGACAGCTGTTTGGTTGTTGTTTTTGTCGTTTTTTAGTGATTCGACGTAAAGACAGCTGTTTGGTTGTTGTTTTTGTCGTTTTTAGTGATGCATGTTGTTTTTTGTTTATTTTTTGTGTGTGACAGGAAGAAAAGAAAAGTCCCGTTGTTTTCACTAACCATACGGACGACTGAGCATCGTGGTTCGTTAGTCTTGGTTCAACGAGTGTCTTGAACTGGCGTCTGACCTGGCTACCCACAGACCACCACCACCACAAAAAAATACACTGACCGTCTGGGAGTCATAACACAGCTATAAAACCAAAGTAATGTTAATGTCGTTGTGGCTGTGTTTGTAGTGTATAGCTTATGGCAGGTTCCGGGATTAATTAGCGAAAAACGGACATGAAAATCGGCTTTGACTTAGGGAGAAAGTTCTTTTTTTAGCTAGTCAGTGTCACCGTTTAGAGTTAGTCGAGTGAAGACAGAAAGTTTGAGAATGCCTACGGGTAAAAGGTTTGTTGACACGGAGAGGAACTGTACAGGGGAAGGGGGGTTTGTTTTCTAGGCTTGTGGTGTCTCCTACTGGAAGTGACTTGCATGGTTGAATTAGCAGCCATCTTAGGGTTTGAATATTTGTTCTTCATATTTACTGTTAACGGCACCGTGATATACTACTAACGGACGGTGACAAACAGTATTGGAGATTAAAACAGTATACTTGAGGATGGATTTCAAGTGTGTTTTCAATGGTAGTTTTTATGATGAGGGGGATTTCAAATGACCCTCCCGCCATAAACTTTCCCGCCAAAACTTTCCCCGACTAAACTTTCCCCGCCTAAATTCATCCCCCGCCATAAACTTTCCCGCCAAAACTTCCCCCGCCATAAACTTTTCCCGCCAAAACCATTCCCCACCAAATCTCTTCCCGCCAAAATATTTACCGCAAAGCCTTTCCCACGAGAGCCCAAACCTGCCTGGCGGAATTACCTGGTCGTAATCTCCATAGTCCATTTATCTTTTAATTTCACCCGAGTACGTTAAAATAACCTATTTGAGTACAATCACACAATCTCGAGTCCATAGTTTTAACTTTGGAATTCAATGACTTATTCCCTCGAGTACGAAGATATTGAACTCTGGGGGGGGGGGTTAATTCGTCTTCTTCGAGGTTTTATCTCCTTGTACTCAAGAGTTAATCCATCCAACTCAGTGGGTTAAAATAACGTACTCAAGGGACTATCATCGTTCTTAGAGGTTAAGTCCTCGTACTCCAGGGGTTAACTCATTGTACTCAGTGGTCAAGTCATCGTACTCAAGGTCTTAACTCATCGTACTCACAGGGGTTAATAAGAACCTCGGAAGCTTGGTTGTTGGGGAGTCAATACACGTTTATGTACTCGTGAAAGTTCGTCACAAGAAAGTGGTGAAAGTAACAGACGGAAGAAATGAGTGTACAAAAAAAATATTACCTTTCTTACGATTGACCCTTTGAGTACGATGGTATGAATTGTACTCTCTCTCTCTCTCTCTCTCTCTCTCTCTCTCTCTCTCTGCACATTAGTAATCATAAAAATAATAATACTTCGTGTCTATATAGGATCTGTTTTACTCCATATACCTTTTAATTTATATATGAATTGAATAAAAAACACTAAAATTTGCCGTGAAATAGACCGAAAAACCTCAGTTGCAACTAGTAAATTTTCCAAGACGTGTTGCGCGTATTGCAGTGTTTCTTTGGGATGGAGGCGAATGTTACCTGACGTGTTGGGATTCAGCGATTATCAGCTGTTTCTTGTGTTGTATCGTGTTGTTGCTGTCGTTCTCTTGGTCACTTTTGTCGTTTTGTAATTCATTATTTATTTCTCGTTATTATCGTCGTTTATCTTTGTGTCGTATCATCGGTATTTGGTTATTATTGGCTACGTGATAAGTGTTTTGCGCGGGAAACATCAAACAACAACACGGACGTCATCTTGGATCGTTTTGTGTATGTGAACTAAACGTCTCTCGAGTTCACGTTAACCTTTGATAATATTACTGCTATATGCTATTATGTTATATTGTGGCTTTATACGGTATATTATACACTTTTATGCTCTTTTGTTATATTGTAGAAAGGTATTGATTTGTTATATTGTAAATGGGATCGTTTGGTGGGTGTGAATTACGAGTTCTCGCCGCATCATCAACACTCTATCTAAATCCGGATTCTTGGAAACCCGTTCGCCTATTATTTTTATTTACTTTTTACACCTGACTTGAGATAAAAAAACGGTAGAGTCTTGGTGTAATTTCGTCACCATTTTAACCTCTATCTTTGTCAAAGCTTAAAAAAAATTCTTACCTCACCAATTACAAGAGAATTTCATCTAATTTATCTTACGAGTTCTTTTATACTTTCTCCTACTGAGGTAATGTTTTGAAGGGGGTTGAGGGAGGGGTTATATTGAGGGTATTAATAACGTAACACATATGTCATCGTTATCTCGTCACAATCTAATGGGTGATGGTTATTAGGTAATCTCTTAACTGCGGGTGCTTAGAGAGAGAGAGAGAGAGAGAGAGAGAGAGAGAGATGGATGTCACAAGTCGTAGAGTAGCCAAATGAACCTGTACACGCCATCTTAGCTCTCAGGTATAGGGAATTATAATAAGTAATATATAAAATTCCTTATATTTCTACATCATTTACAATTGGCGGAGTTACATAATGAATCTAATTATTCCTACGAGGTAAGCATTTGAGCAGCAAGTCTTGGGAGGGGTCGTGTATGTGATGGGTCGTTTATTACGTGGCAAGGGGTCGTGTGTGACGTGTTCCTGGAGCCTAGTGTGGGCGTGGGAGTGGTGGGGTGGCTGGCAGGCACTTAAACACGCTCAACTCACTACATTGGACAGATGGGCGCCACTCGGGTCAAAACTGTCTTACCCCCGGTGCCTCCTGTGGTCCCCCCCCCCCCAGTGCCTCCTGTGGTCCCCCCCCCCCCAGTGCCTCCTGTGGTCCCCCCCCCCCCAGTGCCTCCTGTGGCTCCCAGAATTAACTCCCTTCCTCTCCCGTGACCATTAACTGTACCCACACATGATCAGGCCATTAACTACGGTCACCAGGCCATCAGGGGAGATAATAACTTGCCTCACACGTCAACCAATCCTCCTGAAGGGCCTGTGGGTGCTGGGGTGTGTGTGTGTGTGTCCTGGGTCGTCAGGTGTAGCAGGGAGAGCTTGGCCACCTTCCGCTTGGCCTTGGTGGAGCAGACAGCAGCCGTCCGTCCCTTGCGTGGGTCCTCGTCACACCTCGCTGCTCCCACCCTTACTCTCGCCTTCCTCTGGTGGTGTTGTGGTTCTGTTATGTCACGCTCAGGAGGGATGTAGACTCCAACGAGGGGATGATGGTGATGGTGGGAGTCTGGGTGAGGCGGTAATAGAGGGGAAGGATCCTGGTATTTCCTTGACATGCCCGCGAGTGTTGGTCTAGTTAGTGGTGGCTACACCCTGCCGCGCCCACTTACGCCCACCCTCAGGCTACGTGCATTGCCTCAATTATGATGCTTTAGCCTTGTGACCGCCACAGCTACACCCAACAACACACCGTATCAACCTTGTACACCTTCTCTCTACACTCTGACACTACATCTCCACGCACCCGACCATCATCTCGTCGTGTGACTGTCAGGTAACATCTGCGTGTGGTTTTGGCGTGCGCACACCTGGTGCTTTTGGGGGCGCCTACCTGGATGTTGACATAATTAGCAGTGTTACCTTGAGCTGCGTAGTGGTGCAGCTGTTCAAGACACACAGGACCGCAGCTGATCACCCAGGACCATCTGGTGTGCGAGCTTCACTTATGAACATACGTAACACTTTATTACCTGTTGTATGTCTCCTGTTGACACGGAGCCTCCTGCCAGGTGACACTACGCGGCCAGAAGTGTTTCCCCTTCAGTGTAGCTATGTGGGGGTGTACAGCAGGTGTCGGGGACCATCTGTTTAGTCCTAACATAGTGTTCTTCCTGCCCGCCACCTCGCCTCACCTCACACAACGTTTTGTAACAGTTCAACCAATCCGAATTTCACCTGGCCTTCATTAATGCACAGGTGTTCTTAGTTGGATATATCTAACACCTGTTACTGCAAGAGGCGGCCATATTGAGGGACACTTGCTGGCTTGTAGTGTATGTTGAACTAATTAGGTTAGGTCAGGTCAGGTCAGGTTAGGATAAATATGATAGATTAGTTTAGATCAGATGAGGTTCCTTGGCGATTTTAATGGACACACACACACACACACACACACACGATGCCATGAAAGTTGTTGTCATGAGTAGGAGTTACCATGACCCACACCATCACGTGTTTCCTCACAGCTGCTCCCTCTTACTGGGTGCCTGACTCAGCTCTTCCCTCCCTCACTCCTTCCCTCCTCTCACTCTCCACCACTCCCACCAATATTATATACTCCACCACAACTACACATTCACCGCTACAACAACCACCACAATCACCATCACCACTACCACCACTACCACCACAAACCCTCTCTACAATAACTATTTACACTGGCATATATTTCGCTGGCTGCCTTAACAGTTCCCATGGGAGGTTGAAACTTACCTGGCGAACCTACCTGTAATTTTGTGGTGATTAACCTTAACACATGAACTGGCAGAATCCGTTGTTTTTATTATTATTAGTCGTAGTAGTAGTAGTAGTAGTGGTGGTGGTGGTGTTAGTAGTAGTGTTTTAGGCTACATTATTATTAATAGTTACAGTATAAGACCTACGACAGGTATAGTGTAATGGCGTCAGGTGTTAAGGGATGATGGTACAGTATACCCCGCCTGACTGACCGCCGTTAGGTGAATATATACACACACAGTGAACAGTAACAGAGGTGACCGTCATAGTGTAGGTGGGCGAGTGTTCACCCCAAGCCAGCCAGCCAGCAAGCCAGTTCAGCCAGCCAGAGTCCACCCAACCAGAGTCCAGCTTCAACACCTCCCACACTGTAACACACACACACACACACTCCTGTTCCCGGCTCCCCGTTAATGGCTAGATTTTGGTGTTGCTCCCGTTGTTATTTCTGTTTATTTTTGCTGTTGTGGGTAGTCTCATGGGATGTATGCACTTACTGTTATTTTTAATTAGTCTTTGTACAGGTGATAAGGCTGTTGTAATGGTATGTTAATTCATGATCAGTAAAACATATATGCGTTCTCCTTCTCTTCTCTCTTGTGTCGTAAGTGGGCCAGAAAATACCTCCTCCTCCCTCTTTCCCCCCCCCCTCTCCCCCACATATATATGGTAATCTAACCTTGATATCATTTTTTTTGTTATAACTCATAATTTAGTTTTTTTTCTACTATTTCCTTATTTAAATTTAGTTAGTTTACTCGAGAATACATTATGGTGATGAGATTTATGACTACAATGTCTACGTCAATACAAGGGGGGCGGCGGGGGGGTCCTGGGCTATAGCGATGACCGTGTTTACATTGGAGTTGGTTAGGTTAGGTTTTGGTTAGGTAAGGTTAGGTTAGGTTTTGGTTAGGTTAGGTATTTGAATGTATTTTTGGGGCTGTGTTATTGTGTGCGTTTCTGTGTATGCGTGTAAGTATATGTATGTATATGTATATTTATATTCATGTCGTGTATATAACTTGTATTTTTAAAACTCTAGATTATACATTATTATTTTATGTGTATTTTTATTCATGGGTTACATATACTGAAGAAGAATTCGATCTTATCTTCCATGACATGTAAGGTAAGGGGGTGGTGATGAGAGGGAGGGGGTGGTGTGGGGGGAGGGGTGGTGTTGGGGGAGGGGTATACGTGGTTGCAGGGTAAGGGGGTGGGATGAGAGGGAGGGGGTGGTGTGTTGGGGGAGGGGGGATTTATAGGGCGTAGGCGAAGAAGAGGAGGCGCTTCAAGTCCTCCTCCTTCTGTAGTGGCGCGGACCAGCAAGCAAGTATATACTGTGCTCCCTGGACACGCTGAGAGAGAGGGGTGTGTTGGGGGGGGTGGGGGGAGGAGGGTGATCTTCCTGTGTCTTTGTAAACATTATTATTTGTTTATCATTATTAATATTTTATTATTTTAACCGGTAATAACATTGATTTTTTTTTTTACTAATATAAACATTCGCATCTTGGGCAATATTGTGTGTGTGTGTGTGTGTGTGTGTGTGGAGACTGATGGCTAGGTTCGTCTCATCTTGAAGTGTTAAGTGCTGTGTTGGGCTGTGTTGGGCTGTGCTGCCTCCGTGTTCCAAGACATTCCTTCCGGTACACACCAAGGAGGCTTCTCATTCCTTGGATATACTAACCACTCCTGTATCCTGTGCCCTTGGGGTTTTTAGGATTCAATTAGGACTTTACACCAAGAACACAAAGATATTATAAACACTTTTTATTTATTACGATTTACAACGATTCTTATAAATGTTATGTTTAAAAGTCTGTCATTTTGATATTGTGACTCTTGAATTAGAATATTACCTTGGCTTAGAATGTCATTTAGGAGAGAGAGAGAGAGAGAGAGAGAGAGAGAGAGAGAGAGAGAGAGAGAGAGAGAGAGAGAGAGAGAGGTGACGTCCAACCATCCAGGCTCTTTTTTTTTTTTTTTTTTTTTTTTTGAGGTGCTGGCTTCAATATTCTAAACAGACAGACAGATAGAATAGATAGATCGACAGATAGACAGACAGACAGACAGAACACGCTGGACTGTCCCACACAAGGCACCAGTGTAGTTCCGGGGAATCTGGTCTTCTCAGTTCCTGTTGGCAGATGTTAGAAAGAATTGTTTGTAATTTGTTTTTCAGGCAACAATGGTCGTGGTTGTGGTTGGCAACTGTAATTAAGGTAGTACTTCGGCTTTTGTGTGTGTGTGGTTGTGTGTGTGGTTGTGTGTGTGTGGTTGTGTGTGTGTGTGTGTGTGTGTGGTTGTAAGTTGTAGATATTGTTATGGTAGGTAAGGATAGTGTGATTGTTATTGTTGTGATTGTTATTTGTTATAGGTCACAATAGGTGTTATTGTTGTTACTTATTTTGTAGTTAATTGTAATTGTTGTTGTAATTATTATTGTATTTATTTCAGTAATTAGTGATGATAATATTGTAATTGTTGTAGCTAATTGTTGTGGGTAATTATTGTTGTGGTGGTGGGAACCTGATGAGAGGGCTTGAGAGTGGGAACAATGGTACATAAATTCCCACTCTAATGAAGGTGTTAATGATGGCAATGTTAAGTGTGGTGACTAGAACCCTGTGGTACACCTCCCTCTTCCTTCCTTTCTCCCACTTCCGTCTATCTCCTTCATTTCCTTCCTTCCTTTCTCCCACTTCCTTCTATCTCCTTCATTTCCTTCCTCCTTTCTCTCAATTCCTCCCTGTGTCTTCCTTATTTCCTCCTCCTTTATCATCTTTTCTTCCCTTCTCCTTTAGTCTCTTTCTTCCTTCATTCCCTTCGTCTTCCTTCTCATTCTTGATGTGTTTGCCATCCACTTCTGTTTATCACATTTTCCATCTCCTCCTCCTCCTCCTCTCTTTATTACCTCTTCTTTCTTTACCTACTGTTTCTTCATCTTCCTCTCCTCCTCCTCCTCCTACCTGTGTCATAAGTGTGTGCATTAGTGACCCTCTGACACACACACACACACACACACACACACACACACACACACACACACACTCACACACACACACACACACACAGAGTTTGTTGATGTGTCCTGTTTTAAACGTTACATAATAATGATGACCTCTTGCATGTTTTTGGTAGTGTGGTGTCTTCGTCTGGCACTGGGAAGGTCATGACCCCTAATAGGCACAGTCTTGTTGGCACTGTTGTCAGGGATGGATGGCACTGCCTGTTGTGTTGGGGGGGTGGTGGGGAGGGTCTTGGAGGGACGAGGTAGTTAGTCATGTTCATCTGTGTTCACGTGTGTTCAGATAATTAGTTAATGGCGGTGATTAAATGAGAATGAACAACTTCTGAATGAATTAGTGGGAACAATGACCACACACGCACGCATATTTATATCACTAACCGGAAACCACAAGGATGTTTGGTATTCATAGTGGACAATTAGTATTAAGAAGTAAATTACAGTTAGTTATGGTGATGCAGAGAGCGTGGGGGAGGGAGGGAGGGAGGGACCGTCACTCAGGCAGCGTGAGGGAAGGAGGGAGGGACCGTAACTCAGGCAGCGTGAGGGAGGGAGGGACCGTCACCCAGGCAGCGTGAGGGAGGGAGGGAGGGAGGACCCGTCACTCAGACAGCGTGAGGGAAGGAGGGACGGACCGTAACTCAGGTAGCGTGGGGAGGGACGGGGGATCCGTTACCTGAAGATTCGTTCCTCCAGCTTATATCACCTGAAGACGTTACCTGGAGAAGATTGGGGTGATTAATCTAAAGGTGATCCCGACTTATGAACTACCATGGTGATAGTCAGATAGGAGTAGTGACAGGTAAACTTTTGGGTCACAGGTAAACTTTTGGATCACAGGTAAACTTTTGGACCACAGGTAAACTTTTGGATCACAGGTAAACTTTTGGACCACAGGTAAACTTTTGGGTCACAGGTAAACTGAACGTAAACTGTTAAGGGCATGGAGACAAACACCGCCCCTTCAGGAACGCTCGAGGTCGTCCCTATGCAGGTCTTAATGTGTGTGTGTGAGACCCTTTATTCCCTAGACGACCAGTGACCTTTTAGAGGGTGACCCGTGGGCTTTCCCTTACTAATTTCACCCCCCCTCCCCCTCCCCCTCTCTCTCTCCCTACCCCCTCCCCCTCTCTCTCTCCCTACCCCCTCCCCCCCTCTCTCCCTCCCTCCCCCCTCTCTCCCTGTGGCTCACCCATTAACTTTGTTTCTTATAATTTGTTTTGTGTCCTCATTATATACATGACTTAATTTCTCTCATTCATCGTCCTCCTGCGTGTTTGTGTGTGTTTGTGTTTCTGAGAATGTGTGCGTGTGTGTCTGAGGATGTGTTATGTGCCTATCTTTGTGTGTGTTTCTGAGAAGGTCTGTGTGTGTGTGTGTGTGTGTGTGTGTGTGTGTGTGTGTGTGTGTCTGTGTGTGTCTGAGGATGTGTTATGTGCCTGTCTTTGTGTGTGTTTCTGAGAAGGTGTGTGTGTGTGTGTGTGTGTGTGTGTTCATCGTGAATATGACCTCTATGCCTGCGTAGGTGGGTGAGTCAGTGGCCTCGTCAACAACGGTGATTCCTCCCACACACACACTCTTTCACCCCTCTCCTTCACCCACCCCTCTCATCTCCCCTCTCACCTCTTTCCCAGGGAGAGAGGAGAAACAGAGAGAGGAATATATAGAAAAGAAACGAGTTAATCAGAGAGAGAGAGAGAGAGAGAGAGAGAGAGAGAGAGAGAGAGAGAGAGAGAGAGAGAGGGGGTGGCCTCGCGTCTCACCTGACCAGCCTCACAACCTACCTGATCAGTATCTCATTAAGGAGGTAGTAGTGAGGTAGTTTCCCGCCACAGGTAAGAAGACATGTGTTCTCTGTTAGTTAAATACACTACAAACACACTACTGCCTTCCACCTGATGATAATATATCTTAGAGAGTTAATGATAAGTTTTTATAGTCATTTAAAGCTTTATAGAGGTGTAGTTTTAGTTAGGTTATAAGATAGACAGGTGTTAGTGACTCACAACAGGTGTTAGTAATGTGAGGTAAGTGTCTCAGGGAGGAGTTAGCCAGGTGAGAGAGTTTTGTATGTACAGATGGGAGGGGGGGGGGGTTATCGGTCACGGACGTACACACACACACACACACACACACACACATACATACACACACACATACATACACACATACATACATACATACATGTACACCTAAATCTAGTATACTGGGCCTCAGGAGGTAATACTTGAGGTAACTGGTGAGCCTCCAAGATAGTAAACTGGTGAAGTACGAGGTTATGAGGCGTTTAGATAGTGGTTTATTGTGTTGCAGGTTGGAGGAGGGGAGTGTGTTGCAGGTTGGAGGAGGGGAGTGTGTTGCAGGTTGGAGGAGGGGAGTGTGTTGCAGGTTGGAGGAGGGGAGTGTGTTGCAAGTTGGAGGAGGGGAGTGTGTTGCAGGTTGGAGGAGGGGAGTGTGTTGCAGGTTGGAGGAGGGGAGTGTGTTGCAGGTTGGAAGAGGGGAGTGTGTTGCAGGGTTATTGTGTTGCTTGTTGAAGGGGGAGGGGAAGACTGGGAGTGTGTTAAGCGCTTATTGACACAAAGATTAAAACAATTGTGGTGTAGAGAGAGAGACAGTGTGTGTGTGTGACCTTGGGGAAGGGGTGGGAGGGGGGGGGGGTGGGGCAGAGCAGAGGGAGTTTTGGGCATGTTGGTATTGTGTGGTGGGCAGCGACGACACACACACACAGTCTCTCTCTCTCTCTCTCTCTCTCTCTCTCTCTCTCTCTCTCATCAGTGGCGCGATGGTCTGTTTACACTTAGCTTACATTTCATGTCTCCCAACACACTCAAGCACCTACTAAGCACTTAAGTCCCTCTCACACGAAAACTATTATCAGTATTGAGTGCGTTTCTGACTAGTGAGTGTGTTTCTTTACCCACTGAGTGTGTTTCTTTACCCACTGAGTGTGTGTATCGATGTCAGTAGGCTGTGTTGACCTACGTGTTTAGTACATAACATATGGACCAAGGGAACATATAGGTGTGGTCAGTAATGGTGGCAGAACATATAGATCAACTCTCCTATATTATACCTTATAAACAGTACTATATAGTATCTTATATATAAATTATTGAGTCACATATAATATTAATAGGTTATTTATTATAATGCTGAAATAGGTGTTATAGGGTGAAAAATATCCATATAAATACAGATTTACTGAGACACAACAGCTGATGGGAGATGTAGTGACGAAGTGAACAGCTGATGGAAGTGACGTCACATACAATAACAAAACATTATCCACCTTATATGACGAAGTGAACAGCTGATGGAAGTGACGTCACACACAATAACAAACATTATCCACCTTATATGACGAAGTGAACAGCTGATGGAAGTGACGTCACACACAATAACAAAACATTATCCAGCTCAAAATACAAATATGTACCTAAACACAATAATAATAATAATAATAATACAACAACATTCAACATTTAAAAACTCACAATAGAATTATTTTAATGATGATAATAAGAATGTTGACGACAGACTCTGGAGCTTGAAGTAATGTGTCCAAAAAAATCTTACACTTCAAGCTATCAAGATGGACATGAGACGAGGGAGGGGGGGTAGGGAGGGGTTGTGGGGGTAGGGAGGGGTTGTGGGGGTAGGGAGGGGTTGTGGGGGTAGGGAGGTTGTGGGGGTAGGGAGGGGTTGTGGGGGGTAGGGAGGTTGTGGGGGTAGGGAGGTTGTGGGGGTAGGGAGGGGTTGTGGGGGTAGGGAGGGGTTGTGGGGGTAGGGAGGTTGTGAGGGGTAGGGAGGTTGTGAGGGTAGGAAGGTTGACGGGGTAGGGAGGGGGGTAGGGGTAGGGAGGGGTTGTCGGGGTAGGGAGGTTGTGGGGGGTAGGGAGGGGTTGTGGGGGTAGGGAGGTTGTGGGGGTAGGGAGGGGTTGTGGGGGTAGGGAGGGGTTGTGGGGGTAGGAAGGTTGACGGGGTAGGGAGGGGTTGTCGGGGTAGGGAGGTTGTGGGGGGTAGGGGGGTTGACGGGGTAGGGAGGGGTTGTCGGGGTAGGGAGGGGTTGTGGGGGTAGGAAGGTTGACGGGGTAGGGAGGGGTTGTGGGGGTAGGGAGGGGTTGTGGGGGTAGGAAGGTTGACGGGGTAGGGAGGGGTTGTGGGGGTAGGGACGGGTTGTCGGGGTAGGGAGGTTGACGGGGTAGGGAGGGGTTGTCGGGGTAGGGAGGTTGTGGGGGGTAGGGGGGTTGACGGGGTAGGGAGGGGTTGTCGGGGTAGGGAGGGGTTGTGGGGGTAGGGAGGTTGACGGGGTAAGGGGTGAGGTAAAACTAAAAAAAAGAGATGAAAAACAAGTTGGAGAATTGAAAGAAATCTGATAAATGAGAAATATAGGAAGTTGTGATAATGAAAGTGTGATTAATAATGGATAAATGAGAGACAGTATAAGAGAAGAGAAGAAAGACAATAGCTAAGGAAGTGTTGAAGGAATGTTGTGTGGTATTGGTAACACTGTCTTAGGGTTCAGTACCTAGACAGTATGTTGTGTGGTATTGGTAACACTATCTCGGGAGTGAGAGGTCAAGTTCCCAGGTAATAAACACAGAGGTATCTGATTGTGTTGACCTTGCCACTGGATCACTCTAGGTAGGCTTAAATGTCAAATAACTTCAGTATTTTTTTCTAAGTTAATTTTTTTTTTACTGTTATTAACCTTTCAATTCCTCGTGTCTGTTGTGTAGTGAATCGAAATATACATTAATTAATCTACGTGTTTCTTAAATTACCTTGTAGAGTAATTAACTGTGACTGCCAGGTATTGTGGGGATTCAGAATGACCTTTAAAATCCCACATGTCGACTCCCTTTTACTCAATGTTCCTCATATTTGGGCAGAAAGATTTTACTTATCTTTCTCACCTCACGACTCTCTCTCTCTCTCCTCTGGGTCATGGCTGTGAGTGTTGTGACCTTTAAATCATGTCCACTGAAGAGGAAGGGTCCAGGAGGAGGCTCAGTGGTAGTGTGTAGGGGGTGGTCGCATTAGGTAATTACAGGTGTGGTGTTGTGGTTTTACCTTTACCTGCTATAGTTAAATACATACATGTGTGTGTGTGTGTCCGTGCTGGTAGGGGTCAAGACGTGATCTTTGGTCATTATATCTCTCACACCTGTTGCATTTTGACACCTTTCCTGATGTATTTCTCCTGTTTGTACACCTGTCTTCCTTACACCTGGTTGGTTTTTCATCTACTTCTGTACACCTGTCTGGCTGTTATACTTGTCACTATACACATGTTTGGCTCTTATACCTGCCACTGTACACCTGTCTGGCTCTTATACATGTCACTACACTTGTCTGGCTGTTATACCTGTCACTGTACACCTGTCTGGCTGTTACACCTGTCACTATACACCTGGTGGCCGGCAAAAAAAAGAAAATCACCTCAGTCATGTGGAGCGAGGACTGTCACGGCCACTGGACTGCGTCACGGCCTGTCACATACTGCAACTGCCGTAACGCCTGAGGTGGCCGGACGTCACACATTGTTATAACTCCTCTTAAACTCGCCTCCACCGCCCGTCGTCCCCTTGCTGTAACAACACCTACACGTAACACACTGTAACACTTTAAATAGGGGGGGGGGAGTAATATCGAGTGGTTTATACTCAAAGGATCATCACGGCTAAACACGAAAGGTTGGAGTAACGTAAAGGTGTGTTTTAGGTCACAGGTGTTACATACACGTTACGAGAGGAAGGTTACGAAAGTGATGTAACAGTGAGAGGTGAAGAGAAGAGAGAAGTGAAGGAGAGGGAATAGGAGAGTGATCCAGGTGTGGGAGTAGAGGGGGGGGGGTAGGAGGAGAGGAAGGGAGGGAGGCAGTGACCTGGGCTTGGTGATGTACCTATAAGACGCCTACCATGTTATGCCTTATAAGTGGACCTCCCTCCCTCCGTTCTCTCCCTCCCTCCCTCCATGAGACTTGTGCTTGCTCACTCCCGTACACTCTCTCTCTCTCTCTCTCATACACACACAGACATACATGCAGTTCTTGTGGTATACACTTAATTTGCATCTCATCTTGTGGAAACTAGTGTTAAGAGGTGTGTGTGTGTGTGTGTGTGTGTGTGTGTGTGTGTGTTAGAGAGAGAGAGAGAGAGAGAGAGAGAGAGAGATTGTTACACCTGGCGCTACCTGACTAATTAAAGAGACCGCTATGGCACCTAATTATCTTTTCCTGTGCTGACGTTTGGACCATTTTACCTGTTAATTAGTTCAGGTAATTAACACAAAACTCTACTTCATTTAATAACAAAAACAAACGACAAATTAACAATAGATTAAAACAAAATATATAAAATACAATAAAATACACCAACAAAAATTAAAATGGTGAATATTTGTTTGTGGTGTAAAAATTGTTTGCTAAATTGTAAAAAAAAGTTTTGCGTTTGTTTGTTTGTGTTTATCTTTTAGTTTGTTTATGATAGTGGGTAAGGTGTTGTGACGTCATAGCAGGTGAGGGGGGGGGGGTGTTGTCTAAGATACAGTAATTACAGGTGTGGGATGGGTGTACCTTTACTTGACCTGCTGTGTGTGTGTGAGTGTGTGTGTGTCTGTGGGTGTTATCAGGTACAGGTATACAACATGTTCCCACGCTCAATATCTGACCACCAATAACTTTCTCCAGGCACTGTGATGGTGATAATGACATAATCTGGCAGTTTGACGACGATAATGACATAATCAGAGGAACCATTTAAAACGATGCTTGGGATGTTAGTTTACCAGGCCGCCACTAGGGGGGGGGGGGGATGACGTTACCTAACATTAAATATATTTTAAGTAACACCTCTTTGTGTGACGTAGAGATTGTATGGGGGGGGGGGGGTAGAAGGGCACCCCCCTCCCTCTCACCCCCCTCCCTCTCACCTCCCTCCCTCTCACCTCCCTCCCTCTCTCTCACCTCCCTCCCTCTCACCTTGTTATACACCCCACTACTGGCATATAGAATGAGAGGACTACCACACACAAGGTTACCACAGCAAGTACACAACCACATTCACCCCACAGGAAATACCAAGACACCTTAAGCTTGGGTTAGGTTAGGTTAGGTTACCTGGAAGTGTTAATTAGCACCACCGTCTATGTTCAGGTGAATAATAATAATAATCTAATTGTATTTATTTTTAAGTTAGTTTAATTAAAATCTATCTTAGTGTGATGTTATCGTACCCATAATTCCTAGACGTGCCCATAACTCCTAGGCGTGCCCATAACTCCTAGGCGTACCCATAACTCCCAGGCGTACCCACAACTCCCAGGCGTACCCACAACTCCTAGGCGTACCCACAACTCCTAGACGTACCCATAACTCCCAGGCGTACCCACAACTAGACATACCCACACACATGATAGGAAAGTTCTGTACCTGGTAGGGCTAAGCAGTAAGAATAATAATGGTGGTGGTGGTGACGTGTTAAGGTGTGTACAGGAGATTATACACCACTTCAACCCCCCTCCCACCTCCACCAGTTACCTCCACCAACCAATCATAAGTTACCTCCAATAACCAATCATAAACAAGTATAACTCCCTCCCCTCCCTCTCCTCTCCCCCAGTCAGGTGAATCAGGAAAGAAATTAATTATCAGGTGTAGTTATTGTTTTTATTATTATTATTATTATTATTTTATTTGCGTATGAACAAAAGTATATAAGCTGTCGTACTTATTGACCATTAGCGTCGTTTGTGTAAAGAGGGGTGGAGAGGGAGGAGTGGGAGGAGTGGGGGTGAGGGAGAGAGGGGGGAGCCAGGTAAGCTACTGCAGGAGGTGGAGGAGGAGGCTGGAACGGTGGCCGGGCTGGTACCAAGGACATCACTTCCGCCTCCCGCAAGCAAAGGTCACACAACTACTGCCCCCCCCCCCCCCCGTCTCGTCCTCACCTCTCCTTGAACCTGGGACTTTAGAGATAGAGATAGAGAGAGAGAGATAGAGAGAGGAATATAGTTCGCTTGTAGTGTACATAGAAGATGGTGGGATGTTTTAGAAGAGTTACGTAAAATTGAAAATGTGGGGTAAAATACGAATTCAAAACACATTTACATAATATTTATTTTCAGTGATATAGATTCTTCTTTATGTATGAAAAATTATTAAGAGAAACGATTAAAAACTTGAATGGAAGGGAATCTTATTAAAATTATAGGTGTTCCAACATTATCTGGTGGTGACGTCAGGGTTAGGGCGCGGAGGAGTGGGGCCGCGATGCACCTCACCCACCGTCATTCTTGTGGAAAAAAAACGGGTTCTCGTCCAGGTTTTCTCATTATTTATTCTAATACTCTTCGTTCGCCTTGATATTCTTTTAATATGTTTTATGTTGTTTATGTATGTATTTCTGTGCTTCAACAATTAAGATTTTCAAGCAAGTAAACTAATTCACTTTATATACCAAATTATTAAATATCGAGAATTATCTATTTGTATGACGGTAAAATATTCATAACGTTGTGTCAATCTGATACTGTGTCCTTGATTCGTGTAAGTTATATACCAGATGGAGATTAAAACAACAAAGGCGTGTAGGCGTGCCTTAGGTCCTGTTAGGAATGTTTTATCGTCCATGAACTCAGCGGGCAGGAGACGCGAGAGGCCGGGCCAGCGAGAACATATCTGTTTTGAATATTAAAAGTTCCATCAGTGTTCGAGGTAACTGGTGGTCTTATAGTAATTAAATCCTCGTCCTGGGCATAAGTTTTTTTGCTATACGGTCTGGGTATTTTGGGTACCATAGACAAGCACTGTTGCCCTTCCGCTTACCCTCACACTGCTGGGGACGAGTCTAATAGTATCAGGAATTCCAAGTGATGGGCCGTGTTAAGACTTGTTGCTGAGATACAATCGTCGAGTTACTCCTTTATTTTCCTGTTTTGTCGCTTTCGGAAATGAAAATAATACAAAATCTTACTTTTACTCACAACCATTGGTGAATAATATACTCAATATATCCGTGATTGCATGATAAATTAATTTTGTTGATTAGTTTGGAGGCCCTGCAGCTCACTTGATGATCACTCCACACATCACACCACACCCGCAGCACATCATACCGCATCTTGTTAATACTAAGGTGAATATTGTGTTGTGTATCTGAAGAATATAATTGTTGTTTATACTGTGTGTGTGTACCTACATCATGGCTGTTTCCGGATAAGGTAATAAGAGATGGTGGGTGCAGCTTTTCCCGGGTTAGGTGGTGGGGGGGGGGGGGGTCATATCCGCGTAGAGGCGGTGGACCTGAGGGGAAAGGGGGGGGGGAGGGTGACAAGGACCGGCCAGGCAGGGTGGAGGTTCCGGTGCAGTGACCGGTAGGTGAAAGAACCGGCCGTCTCTCACCTCGCTGGACCCGGGGACCTGCCAGGGCGGAAACGTAATAGTGGGTGTGAATCTGGTCACCTGCCAACTGAACATCGCTCGACCTCACGCGTACAGTGGGTGGGGGTGTTGGGTGGTGGCGCGCTTGGGTGTCCGTCCGGTGGGTGTTGTAGTGACGCCCCGGGCAAGGTAAAGACGGGTTTTCAAGGTTATCTCATGAATTAGACGGAGGCAGCGGTTGTGTACCACTCATGCATACAAAGAAATGAGATTATAGTAAGAGGGGACAAAGAAACATTTTAAACCCTTGTTCAGGATTCAGTTTTTATTGGTTATGTTGAGTAGGAGCGGGGTGTGTGGGTGTAGAGACGTTGACAGGGCATGTTTGGCCTACAGTGGGTGTGTGGGTGTGAGGGGGTGTCACTAAACCGTCGTTGGAGGGATTACTGTAATACCCAAGTCGTGTGCCGCGTCAGGAGCTGCTGCCAGAGGCCACAGGTTGCTCCTTCGTCAGCGTCACCCACATCATCCTCATCTGTAATCCACCCTCGCTCTCGATAGCCACGCTCTCACCCTCTGAGACACTGACGACATAACCTGATGTTCTCCAAGGATGATTTAAAGTAGATACGAAATCACACAAGAAGTGGCCTGATTGTGGCGTTCATTAATCAGGAAATACTTTTTTTGCGGGGAGGGGGCAGAGGGGTCAGTGGTCTTCAGTGGAGGTGCGTCAGCGAGACCCTCTCCACGCTGAGCCAATAGACCAAACAACACATGTTTTTACTAAAGTTTGTCTCGGGTCATTAAAGGTACTCTCAACTCTTGAACGTAACGTGTGTGTTTGTGTGTGTGACAGGGAGGGGGTGTCGTCACAGTTAATTGAGCATAACTTTAATGATTGTTTGCCTGTGAACATTGATTTCATCGGCCGCTGTCGTCTCCTCCATTACGAGGTTTGAAAAATGTTATACCACCATCATTGTTAAGGTTTTTGTCAGTTAATCGTAGTTGATATTTTTGCTTTCACTTCCGCCGTGGTTTTATGAGTCGTTCTTACCGCTGTCATGGTGAGATCTGTGGTGGCTGTTGAGTAAGGAAGTTCAATTAAATTTACCCACTAATGGAGTGAAAATCTTAGCACGTACGACGAAGATATTAATCACTATATACGTTCTAATTTCTGTGGTTAGTGTATTGGGTTTACTGTTTCCCAACAGTTTTGATTATCGTACATAGAAGCTGCTGCTGTTATCGTATCCAGTTTGGTTTTCTTGTTCCGAGGTTTTGACTGACGGAGGAACGTGGTGGAACAAGAGGTGATAAGGCGGAAGGTGTGGTAGGGGGTGGCGCGGCGGCCTTGTGTCTCCCGCGGCAACAGTCGACAAGGCCACTAGCTAAAATCCCCGCCACCCAAGGGTTCATGTTATGCCTTGTAATGTACCATACACTGTTAGCGTTGTGCTGCTGTTGCACTTGAATAAACAAAGGTTAAGAATTCTTATTTTAGGAGGAACTCGCAGTAATCTTGTTGTGGCTCAGTGTGTGTAGTGAGGTGATGACATTTACAGAAGGGGCTTGGCACTTGGCAGGCTGGTGACGTCACGCCTCGCTCACCACACTCCACTCTTCCAAAAATCCAATCGTTGACAATTCACGCGTATATTTATCATGATAAGTGAACTTGACAATGAATTACTCATCGTTCTTGTGTCTCTTCCTATTGTTAAAAGTAATCTCAGTTTGAAAGGTCTCACAGAATCGATGAAAACGTCACAATGAAAGCAGTTGTTGGTGTGTGTGTGTGATGGAGCGGCGACATGGTTGGGTGGGTGATGGGATGAGAGGCTGGTGCAACTAAATTAAAAAAAAAAAAAGTTTCTTGTTTGTTCCTGCGTGGCTGTGATGCTGACATTCCTGAACACAGTATATGGTTTTCCCTGGTCTTTTACGGAACACAAATTCAAATAGGTTTTATTACTAGTATTTTGAGTATACTGTACATGTAGTGTGAATATTTATTAGACTTCTGAACTATAACATTAAACTGATATTTTATACATTCTCCGGAAACCTAATATAATTTTTCATTGCTTCCGCGTATTTCTTCTTCTTCATTGTGTGTGTGGGGGGATGGAGGGTGAGTCGGGGTGTGGTGTAGCGGGAAACAGTAAGGTAAGAATACGTCCACCATAACAGAACATATACTGTGCCCACAACGGGTTATTTTTTCCAGTGAATATCTTGACGTTTTAATATATAATGGTTTAAATATTAACAATAGGGAGTGTCTTAAATATGTTATGTTATGGTGTACTGTATATTGTTTTATCCAGTGTTTGATGTCTTTTTATGCATCTTAGACTTTAGTTTGTAACATTAAATAAATTTCAAGCCGTAGTGTGTGTCATTTTAACGAGCCAGACTCAAAAAACATGACTCGCTATCATCATCACATCTCCCTGGTAAGCTAATCACAAGAAAACTCTGCCGGTTGTGACTTTGCTGGTGGAGTTGTTGTTGTGTGGTGGACGAAACAGGTGCAATGAACCACTGTCTCTTGGTGTAAACATATTACTTTTATTCGTGTCCAGTGTAGGGGGGGGGGGGGAAGCAGCTTAGCGTCACATTTCAATAGTTAAGGCAACATTTCTCGTATATAGTTGTGTCTAGTTAATACCACCTGGTTACTGTGTTAACTACTTGGCACTGGATAATTGAAATGAATAGGAATAATATTTTTATATAAGTAATGTGGTTTATTTTGAATTACCAAGACACAAACATGCTAAAGAGAATATATACTAGTAAAGTTTTGAGTTATTGGACACTCGACAGCTGTTCCTCCCGTACTAGTCATCTTCACGCTCCTTTACCTTTGATGGGACACAGCCTGGCTCCCCCCTTACCACCTGTCTCGCCCTCTCAGCTGTTGCAACACGTATTAAACACTCACTCGCCAAGGAGGTCACGTATAGCGGAGGGCAATGACCAGTCTTATACAGAGGTCACAGGTCACGGTGGTGGGTTCCTCTCAAGAAATGTCTACACTCTCACTTATCAACCTACACACACACACACACACACACACAGTTAATGGTGATAATGGGGAATTAGATCCAATTTCGTACTGAACATAACGTTTTTTGTTCATTGTTGTGCTCGTAATAGGAAATCAGATTTGGTGTTAGAAGAATAGTGAAATTGGCCCAGTATGGTGTTATTAGGGTATTGTTTATAGTGCTGCAGGTGTACAGTGATAGTAGTCGTGGGAACACAGGAGTACGGTGTGGTGGTGGTGATGGTGGTAGGAACACAGGTACAGTGGTGATGGTGGGAACAGGAATACAGTGATGATGGTAGGAACACAGAGGTACAGAGGTGATGGTGGTAGGCACAGGAGTACGGTATGGTGGGAACAGGAATACAGTGTGATGGTGATGGTAGGAACACAGTAGAGGTACAGAAGTGGTGATAATGATGGTGAGAACATTGGGTCAGGTAGTAGAGAGGCGGCCTCAGCGTCAGGATGTGGCAAGACCTCCCGTCCTTACTGGCCCGTTGCAACACCCTACCCTACCCCACCTACTACCTGGTGTATGGAGTCCCTTGTGTACCTGGGCACTAGTGATTTGTTGCTAGGTATCCCACACCTTCCCTCTCCCAGGTATACCACTGGTTCATTTCTGATTAGTCTTTGTGGTGTCGTTTCTAACCTGTGTGTGTGTCAGCAGTTATTTCACTACTCCAGGTTGATGAGAGTTGAAGATTGTGGGTACTTATGATCTGAAGAAGGCGAGGAAGTAGGTATTCATACAGGTATTGCGTCCTTGAGGAGTCTTGACTGTCCTGCGGAAGGGTGAGACACAAAGTCGGGTGATGAGTCTGAGTTCTTGTCATATTAGTTGAGTTAGACACAGCTTAAAGGGACACAGCACACACCTCATCCCCTCCAGTAGGTGTAATTAGGATCCCAGGAAGATTATAACACCCTAGTTTATTTTACCTGGTGATTATATACACCTTAATGCTAACCTAATCTATACCCACCGCCAGGTAACGTTAGGGGTGTTTAATTAGGTAAAATAAGCTGGGATATCTATTCTTCAGGTGATGCATTGTGTTTATATCTGTGTGAGAAGAGTTGGGTCGAAAGGTATTAAGACACACACACACACACATACATACATACATACATACACACATATGGTTTTGGAACTGTCTTGAAAGGCCGTGGGAGGAAGAATGATTTTGAAAGGGCCGGGTGTGAGGTAGTGGAGTAGTTGAGGGTGGTAGCCTGAAGGAGGGTGGTAGCCTGAAGGAAGAGGGTAGCCTGAGGGGAGAACAACGTTACGTCAGTCTTGTGCCTTGGCTCACACGAACCATTTACTGCGTCTGTGTGTATGTGAAAGTGTGTTTGTGCGTGAGAAAATGTGTTTGTGTGTGTGTGTGAACGTTTGTATTAGTTGGTGAGGGATGTATCCAGGTCCAGGAGTTACCGAGGCGGGACAACACCACGCCACAAGACCCCTTCCTCCCCCAGGTCACCTTCAGAAAGACAACGTCCCTCTCTCTCTCTCATCTTCTTCCTGCTGCCCATGCCCACGCCCCCCCCTACCCCCCCACCCCTGCCTCCCTCTCCCACAACCCTGGTACCTGTTTAGGCGTTTTTAATCACCGTCTATCTTGGTGAAAATAAACCCCAATTATAAAACGTAAATTCGTATTTCTCTTCATTAGTGGGATTCATACTAATTAATACGTAGTAAAAATAATATTCCTGTTTACCATTACATTATTATACCCTGCGTGTGATATAGAGGAGGTGTCAGTCAAGTAGCAGTCGTCTCAATTGCACTGTGAGAATAATTTATTGTTCGTCACTGTATTAGTCCAATCAGCGGCAGGCATACCCACTTCGTCAGAGCCTCAGCATTTTGATTGGTGGTTACGATTTTGAGGTCATAATCTGCCCTTTTTTTTCATATACTAGACTGAAAGACTAAAGGTACTTGTTCTTAAAGTCACATTGTTTATCAGTAGTGTGTAGTCGTTCTGGGGGTAGTGGTGATGGCCTTGTTCATCCTGGGGGGAGATAAATGTCATAGGAGGATAGGAGGGTGGCGTAGTAATATATATATACTGTTATATTATGTTGGTGGAGGTGATGTTTCCGCCAAGAACACGAGTGTGTGTGTGTGTGTGTGTGGCAGGAAGTGTGTGTAGGTGTGTGTGTGGCGGCAGGAAGTGTGTGTATGTGTGTTCTAGGGGAAGGGAGGGAGGGAAGAGCTCTTGGTCATTACCCTTCAGTATCGCCATTGTGGACCTCTCTCTCTCTCTCTCTCTCTCTCTCTCTCTCTCTCTCTCTCTCTCTCTCTCTCTCTCTCTCTCTCTCTCTCTCCAAACTACTTATACTTAGTCTGTCTAAATCATTTTACTTGTATTTGTTTTCGTCATATTTTCGAAGTAGCATTTTATATCGTGGTCACAGTAGATAGACGTAACCTTAAAGTGACTTAACGAGTTAGTCATATTAAAGTGTGCCCTGGCGAGGTGATCCTAACCTGGAAATATGACGACATTGATTACCCTGTACATTATGACGTCATTGATTACCCTGCAGTGTACGTGACATCATCTTCTACCATCGTGTTGGGACAGTCAGAACCCAACGAGTACGACACCGCTTACGCCCCTGGCTACTACAACGCCTCCCTCCTCTCCGCCGCCAGTACCTCCAGCAGCCTCTACTACGAGAGCGCCAAAATCAGGAGTATTTTCTACGACGGCGATGACAATGAGTCCCAGGAGATCAGTCTTTATGTGGAAGGTTTGTAAGGGCGAGTTTTTCTTACAGAACTTCGTATGGAATAGGACACCTAACTAGACCACTTGTAATACATCACTAGTAGAGTATTAATGTATATTGTTGACGTCCTTCACCTCACCTCTATATTAGTCATGGTAGACTCACTAGGCAACTATGACTACTTGTTAGAATGTTTATATCTTCTGCTGTGTAGTCTAACCTGCCGCGGAGGGCCAACTTGACTGTAACATTACAAAGTCTTTACTAGTAGAAGTCAGTAGCAGGAGCAGAAGCAGGCGGAAGTGATACTGCCGCTGCTGCTCCTGCCAGCCTGACTTGACAACGGCTAGGGGGCCCCCCAAGGTTCCCACCAGCATGATAGCAATGTGTTGTTGACGTTGTATGACGTAAAGTGACGTTTTGTGACGAAACTGTGACGTCATCACGCTTTTGTACTACTTGATAGACTCGTTAATGAGTAGTGTCGACTTGGTGATGACTGTAGGAGCGGTCTTCGTGCTGTCTGTGACATTACCTACGCATGACCTAAGTGTACCTGTTGTGGGCCTGACGGTCAGGTGAGTCACCCTCTTATTTAGAGGTCCTGCACACTCTCCTCCTCTGATGGAAGGTGAGTTATATCCTGGAGTTTATCTTAACCATCATGTTAACCCAGCGGCACCACTAGGGGGGGCGGTGATAGTAAGTTCTCGTCTGCTTTGTTTGCATGACAGGTATGAAGTACTGTAGTTGCATGTACCGACTGTATTTTCTCTTATTACCTACAATTATCCAAATATCCCATGGATGTAGCTGCTGTATTTTGTATATTTGTAATGTATGTAATGTATTAACCCTTGTTTTATTTTATTTTTTTATAATTAGTGTCCAAGTCCGTTATTACGATAATCGACATGGAATTTCGACTAAGTGACTAGTTATATAAGGATTACATTGTTTATGCTCGTGTTCTAAAATCAGTAACCATTTTTCATGTACTGTCTGTAGAGTGTTGGTTCAAAACTGTATTTATAACAACATAACTTGACATGACAAACTTGGGTCTAGTGAATTTTTTTAGTGACATATGTAGAGCTGACAGTGCCACTCTGTTGCTATCAGATGCAGTTTACTATTATGAAAGTAAAATTAATATCGACGACGCGTAGTCCGCCACAGTGGCCTTGGTCAATAGGCCACGAATAAGTGAAGGTGGTGGTGGTGGTGGTGGCGCCATCCTCAAGTACACCGCGTGCTGGACATTCAAAACCTCCCCTGACCTTTGTTATAACTACCTTCTGAAAGTTTAGTAGTTCACAACGCACTAACTTCAATTTATTAAATTTTGGTGTGAGTTAAGACATGGACACCTTACTGTAAAATTTGACTGCCAATAGTATTTATAAGAATTTAGATACTGTTCAAGGGTCCATACTTGAAAATCTCACAATAATAATAATAATAAACAACTACGTACAATGCTAATAATATAAAACTAAACACACACACACACCTACCAACCTTGGCCATCACCGTCTTGTTAATTGTAGATAAGGAGTAACTGGTGGATAATTATTAGAGGTGACCTTTATTGTACATATTGTAAACAGTAGTGGTTAAACTAACTAGGAACTAATAAGTTATAATTACACCCATTTCATCAAGCCTTGAGCACAATTTATTATTTTCGAATACAAAATTTAGTCTTAACATCTCCATATTCTCTTCCCCTTTGCAATATTTTGAGTGATGGAAATAAACATGGGAGAATTTCGTTTGTGGTTGGGTTAGGTTTACACACTGTAGAGAGAGAGGAGGTTCAGGAGCAAGGCAGAGTAAAGGGAAAATTGGCCTACACAGCTCTCGTCATTGGGAGTTACGTTATAATTGCTACCCATAAGGCACCCTCACAAACCTGGACCACTGACACTCCCTCACAAGTCTTAGGAGTTTACTAGCTGCGGATTTATTTATTATATTTCTTAAAAATTAAACTTTAATTTGGCATTTTCTTGTATTGTCATAACAGAAATAAAACTAAACTTATTGGAAGTGTAATTTACTGTATCAACGTTTGTACATGCAGCTCTGGGTGAATCTAAAACCATATTAATGACCATGAGATGTCTGGAAAATCCGGGAGTGTTCTGAAACTAATCCGAGATACCAAGTATGATTTTTTTTATGTGACAAAGCTTAGAACCTCATCTCTTATGCAATGCTAATCGACTCCACAATTGATAAGTACAAAAATAATCTGCTGGTACTTGCTACATTATACCATTATGAATACCCGCTTAGATTAAAAAGTTTCATTGGAAATATCCATACAGTCACTAGTACAGCAAAGGTTCAGGCATAGAGTGCAGTACAGGTCAGTTTTGCTCATCGTGTTGATTATAAAACTGGTGCTGATGGTTAGGTGATTATGTTTCCTATCAGTTCTACTTTTTTAAATAAGGAAATAGACATTACTGTATACTGTACATTTCCAACATTTCCTATTCTATGATGACTATATATTATACATATTATACGTACCATATTGTCCACTGCAAGACAGCCACATGAATTGTAACATCAGAAAAATATTACAGTATTTTTGGTACTGTATGCACTGAAATACAAGTTTCTCATTGTATATAGAGATAAAATACGAAATTCAATACAGTATGAGTAGAGAAGACTATATTATAATGCAATTATTACACTATATTTGACCTGACTTAAGCTCTACAGTTTGACAGTGAAGGCTTGGGAAATAACTAACACTCTAACAGATAAAACACACAACTGCATGGAATGAATTTATTTACAGTCACTAAACAATGTATCTTAGTTTTAGATAAGATTCCGTCCTTTCTTGAGACTTTAATATGGTTTTGCTTGGCGTACTCAGGAGGAGACTCGGAAGAGGAGGACCCAGCGACGGGTCACTACGAGGCCATATATGAAGTTATCAGCCCGGCGGAGGACGAATGTTTCCACCGCACCGAGGATAACGAGTTTGACGACTCCTTTGATTCTGATGACTCGGATGATGCGTATTGTCGACTGAGGCCCCAGGTAAGATACTAGTGACCTAAGTATTTATATTTGTAATTGCATTGTGTTTTATCTATGTTTTTACTCTCCCAAGTGCATATGTCTATGCAGTAATTACAGTACACATTTATAGACATGAGTGCATATAGTACAGTATATATAACTTGTGCTTTCAGTCATCCTAAAGTTTAAGATCATATACAGTATTAAAATTGTCAACAAAAATCACTGATAATTATTTTACTTTTTGTTTCCTAAATGCAAACCAAGGACTGTATATAAGTAAATTTTGATAACTCTTCATCTTATTGCAATTAATCAGTACAATATTTCAAGTAAGTCAATAATGCTTGTGAGGAAACATAAGGGATGTCATTTAACCTCTTTGCTATACAGTACAGTATTAGTTATTTTATTTTTATATCATTTCAGTTATTACACTTATTTGGTCATAATAGATGCATTTCTTTATTTATTAGTGCAGTACAGTATACCTCGGTTCAATACAGCACATTTCATTTCAGTTTCCAGATGACAGTTCACAAATATCAAGGGATCCTGCAGAATCCATGAGCTCTGAAGTGTCTGCCTCTGACAAACAGCAACCAGAGAGTCCCCTACAACAGCAGCAACAACAACAGCAGCAGCAACATGGGATCACCAAGATTGCAGAAGCGGCAAACTTAGGAATGCGGAGACTGCGGCGGAACTGGTCATTGACAAAAAATGAAGTCAGAACAGGCTTGAGTCGAATAAAGAAGAAAAGTACCTTCAGTGTTTCAGACATGAAGAGTACAGAAAGTAAGTTTGTGTTGTTGATGAAAAGAACTTTTTAGTGTGAAAGATGTTGTTAGTACAGCAGTAATGTGCTTGCCTCTCACCATTGTGTCCTGGGTTAAATTTCTGACTTGGATTAGATGTGAGAAGGATGTTATTCTGTGTAACCCTGTTGGTATTGGGCATGATGATTTTTATGAAATTAATATACTTTTACAGAGACTGGAAGAGTACCAGTAGATATAAGTAAACCAGTAATGATAATTTTAAGATTATAGAGAACACAGTACCTGGTGAGCATGAATACTGTACAGTACTTCTTTTTGTTTTACATTGACTTGGATAAAATGGATTACACATATTGTACTGTAAATTTTAAAACTTTTGTGAAGTTCTTCATTAATTTTTGTCAGTTTTCTAAATTTTCCATTGATTTGTCTTTTTCTGAACATTTTTCTTCAAATTTACCCTGGTAAAGGTCACGTGGTGTGGTGCATACTGAATATTACTATTTTTGCAGATCTTGCAGGTGAAGCCAGTCCCACTAGTGCAGAAAATAAAAGGAAATGGTCCTTTAAGAGTCATTTTAGACGGAAATCCTCATCAGGCTCTGTTACCACTGTTGTTAGTGGTGGGGGACCTCCTTCAAAGAAAGATAGTGCCACATTTTATCTTACCTTAACTATTGAAACCAGTGGTCAGGATGCTGGGGAGATGTCAGATGCTTCCCAGCGAACTGTTCGCTCTGACTCTGAGAGTGTCTTGTCAACTACCAGCACCCACGAGTACCAAAAGTCCAACACATCATCCATAGCCTCGGTAACCACTGTAGGCTCTTCTGAGAATGCCGTGCCAGTAAAACGTCCTACCTCTGTCACTTACAACAGAAAGAGCTCCATAGGCTGTCCAAGTTATGGTCCAGTAAGACCACGTACCGCACCACCTGCTCCGCCACCAAAAGGTTTAATTTCAAACTCTTCCCTATTGTCAAAATATAAACTGATTTTTACTAACTGTAGAAATTAAATTAAGAAGTAGTGTACAGTGTGTGTTTGTTTCTAATGTCTCCTAGGCATTGTGTTTAATGAATAATTTTTATATTGCAGAAAAGAGCAGTGAAGCATTTTCTGGGAGAAGTGAAGGAGAAGAACTCAGCAAAGTTGATGTTGCATCTAGACTCAACCAATTGTTGTCTTCTGGACCTGTTGCCCCTCCTGGTCGTCGAGTGCTTCGTACTTCTGAGGGTTCAAGCAGTGACACCTCCCCTGTTCCTGTTTTGGTTCACCCAGAAGACAGTGTGCGTTTTGGACTACGGCCCAATTGTATCAAATATGCCACCATTGACATGAGTACTTTGGGGGCCAATGCCTATCCTGGTGGGGATTCCAGTGGAGATGAAAAACTGCTAGGCATAGACATAACTCATTCTGTAAAGCTTAATGTTCCTCAGGCTCGTATGTCTGTTGCATCACACGGCTCAAGTGAAGGCTACATTCGCCCTGGGGATATTGCATCAGCACCACCTCCATTACCAGCAAGACGTACCCCATCAACGTATGCAGCAAACTCCAAGTCATCAACCTCAAACAGATCCCAGCCCACTTTTCTTCACATGCCATCTAGTCTCATGGATGGGGATAATAATAGTTATCTGGACTTCAGCTGTAATGCTTTAATACAGGATGAGCCACTGTATGTTAGCTCACACTTTGCAGACGAGCCACTGTACCAGTTCTACACAGCTACAGTGTTAGAGCGAGCTGCCCAGAACCAGGGTGACTGTTCTTCAGAAGATGATTATGAGGTAATGTTGGTTGAAACTGTTTACTTCTTCCTGTTAAAGAGGATATATTATTTGCATCTGCTTATGTGCCTTGCAGATTCTGTACTGTATTTACTTATTTATATTTCTGATGTAGATTCCTCTCATTGAGTGCAAGCAAGTAGGTATATATTGTTTAACTTAGGAGAGGAATGGGGATGTTGTGAATGTTGTAATTGAGATTATGAAATACATTTTTTAGTAAATGACTGTACATTGATTTCTTTATAGATGGTCAAATGTTATTGTAAAGTTAATAAGATGCAATTTGTATCATCTATTAAAGTAAACATTATTGACAGTAACAGGTTAAGAAAATTTATAAGTACTGTACATTATATAAAGCATGTATTGTATGTTAAGTTTTGTGTTGCCAGGTTATCAACGATGGACACCACAACCCACAAGCAGTGAAGTTACAATCACGTCCTTCTGCCATGGAGCTCGTCACCCCAGCTGATGGCCGACGGACATTGTGGTGTGAATTACCTGAAGTCATTGAAAGTGGTTTACTAAGTATGTATCTAACGTGTCGGTTTTGTTGTGTGAGCCAGTTTCATTTCTTAAGACTTTAATTAATATTATTGTTGAGTTTTTGATTTCATGCAAGTGCTATTGTATTGTTAGTTTTTCATTTGTTTGTCACATTCTCGTTGCTGAAGCATTACTGTCTGCTACTTCTCTGCAACCTTTCAGTGACTGTTTATTTTCCCTCTTCTCTCGCTCATCCTGCTTGTGTTCATTACTTGTGCATACACCTATACAGTACTTGATTTTTCCTGTTTCTACATTCCCTACCTGTATACTTGCTGCCCTCGTACTGGCCACGCACTCTAGTTTAACATTATATAAACAAAGTAACAGTTGCTTCACTCATATGATGATCAAACTAGCTCAGAATAGTAAATAATTTATATAACTCATTAACACTGAGGGTGGCAGAAATATTTGGGAGAGATTCTACCCAAGACTTCCTTTCCTACCATTGGGAAGATGTAGATAAGAGTGATAGTTAATTGAAATTATAATTTTTATTTCTTGTAATAATAGGGCAGTGAAACATCTTAAATAATTATTACCTTTAAATTACTCTACTATATTATTCTCTTCATCTTGGTACAGTTTATAACATTAGATTGTCTTACAGTTATAGTACTACTGAAATATTTTGAATGCTATGTGCCATTACTAAAAATTTTGTTAATGTATTGCAGGTCAAATCAGCAGCCAAGAAAGGAAAATCCAGGAAGCAATGTTTGAAATGATAACATCTGAGGCATCATACCTCAAGTCTCTTAATGTCCTGGTGACTCATTTTGTACAGTGTCCTGAATTTACCATTGATGAAGGGGAAGATGCAGTGCTTAGTAGAAGAGAAAGACACATTCTCTTCTCTGACATTTTGCCAGGTAAGGCTTCAGCATTTAGTTTTCTTTCCATATCATTTCACAGATTATTAACCGTAGACATTCAGGCTAGTAATAATTGATTACCTTAAGGAGTTCCAACCCTGCCTTGCCAGCTAAGAGGGCACTTGGAAGTCAACATATACAAGGTAATGCCTACTTCCCACTTTGTAAAAGTGGGTTGGTGATAGGAAGGGCATCCACCTGTAAAAAATGGTTCAAATATGTCTTATAGTAACTGGTACACCAGCACTATCTCTCTCTCCCTCTCTGGTCTGTACTGCACTTTCTGGGTTGACATGAGTAAGCTTTATGTGTAAGTGATGTTCAGAGAAAAGAATTCCTGTTCAGAACTAAGAGGGTGGTTTGATATTGAGAGCATTGGTGAGGTTCCGTACAGAGGTAGGTTGAGATGGTCGGGCATGTGGAGAAAGTGAGGGAGATGCATTAGGTTAAGAAATGCACGAGTTAGAATGTGGATGGGAGGAGAGGTAGGGGTAAGCCAAGAATGCTGTGGGTATAGTTTGTAAGAACTGATCTCAGAGAGACAATAACCTGACAAGAGAGACTGCAATAGATCATTCAGCTTGGTAATCATGGCTAGCCCACACAAACATGAAAAATGACCGTTTACTGTTGATGATTCATTGCATTATTATTAATTTTTAACTAATGTGGTTCCCTGTAATACAGTTTAGTTGTGATGATAATTTATTTACACCAAGTGATATTTCTTTTCCAGTGAAGAGATGTTCCGAGTTGTTCCTGGCAGACCTAGAGAAGCGCTGGCAGGTGTCTGTACAGATCTCTACAATTGCGGATATTATCTGTAAGCACGCAAATAACCACTTCCAGGTCTATGTCAAGTATTGCTCCAACCAGATCTACCAGGATAGAACACTAAAGGAGCTCAAGTAAGTTCTTGGGTTTTAATGTGACTTAAAGATATTACTTTACGACACAGTTTTTGCTTTATCATTGATATATTAGCCACTGCTTTGTGAAAGGAATCGTGTTACCATTAAATATTGAAATACAAGAATATTGAATGACTAGTTGTGTGTATAAACTTTGTAATACCATGAAGCAGTGGGTTGGTTGGCCTCAAGTGTGTGAGAAAGATAGTATTATCCCCTTCTCCATTGGCGACTCATTATGTTTTATACTACAGTATTCTTATCCTTCAAATACTGGACCTGTATTTGCTTCTCCTAAATTCCACTTCTTCCTTGTCTTATTTCTTAATCATATTTACTTACTGTGCTTGTGTGTGATGGCAAAAGCAGCCCTCACTCTTTTAATACAAGGTTCTTTCTCTTATAAAGCAAGTAATTCCAGCTATTAAGTCATTTATGATGCAATTCAAAGTAGAATTCTTTAACAATTAGTTTTAGTTTAGCTGATCTTGTTTGTAGCCTTTGGATGTGTAATGATTTTCAGTGGGTAAAGTTTACAAGCAAGTAGATTATGAATGAACCAGCTGCCTACTTTTGCTGTAGTGAACAACAGAGTTGGTATGCTGCACATGGGTTTAGTTTCTAATAATTATCACAAGTTAGGTTGATAGGTAAATTTTGAATGACAGCAAATCTTCAAATCAGATTGATGTGTAAATTTTGATGGTCCTTATACTCATGTATCTATATCCAAGCAGTATTTTTAAAAGTCAGATTGATGTGTAAATTTATAGTAACCACACCTCATAAGTAACGTTTGATTTACAGAGAAAACAATCCACGTTTCTTGGAGGTGCTCAACCGTCTAGAGTCTTCCCCAGTCTGCCAGTCCCTCGCCATGCACTCCTTCCTTATGCTCCCCATGCAGAGAATAACGAGACTCCCTCTGCTTGTGGATGCCATATTTCACCGGCTCGAGTATGGGACATCTATGTGGAATGAATACAAGGTGGCTCTTGCCACTCTTACTAAGGTAATAAGATTAGAATGGAACTAAGTCAGAGTGGTTAGATAAATTCAAGTTACAAATGCAACCACATGAATACAAAAGACAGAATTTTATCTGGTATATATACATGGATAAACCTTTTGTACTGTTACACAAATATATAAGGAAATGCCATCACACAAAGATGCAAGCACAGAACAAGATAAGCAAACACACCTACTTAAACATGTTCAAGCTTTCTCACACATCCTGCCATATGGCTATAACCAAACAGACATGTTGCTAGAGGTATAGGATTACACACTATTGTTATCTAGGCATGTGCACTCTTATGCACATGCCAGTTGGTACATGCATCCACACTTAAATCTCCACAAACAGCTACTAACTTGCTACCAAGAGCACATGCCCCCACACTGTCATTTGGGTACATATCACTATTGCAAGTGCACACACACACACACACACACACACACATACATGCTATATATGTGCTCATGTAATAGGGATTTCAAAACTGTTCATAATTCATATTTTAAACTCCATTGATACGTCAGACATTTAATAATTAATTATTGGTACGGAGGCAGTCATGCCTATGGGACCCACTTACACTAAGTGGTAGTTAATATGATTGATTATATAGTATAGGTATAGTATAACTCAGGGTGATACAATTTCTAAGAATTTTATATTTTACAAAGTTGCAAAAGCATTTTTGGTTGCCAAACAGATCGTAGCTGAATGTAATGAAGGAGCCCGCAAAATGGAGCGCATGGAGGAGATGCTCATTCTTTCTCGTCAGCTGGATTTTCGGGAGGTAAAGGCAATTCCACTTATCTCTGCTTCCCGTTGGCTCGTCAAGAAGGGTGAGCTAACAAGGCTGACATGCAGAGAAAATGATGTTAAACTCACCTTTGGCAAGAGAATATCAAAATGTACCCTTTACTTCTTCCTCTTCACCGACCTTCTTGTCGTTACTAAGAAAAAAAGGTTTGTATTTTTATTCTGCATCTTAATACTTTTTCTTTCTTGTAAAACAAATTGATGTTCTTTGTAAAGAGTTTAAATTTGTATTTTTTATTTTTTTTAGTGCCCCATGGTGAGAGTATTGGGTATGTTGTTAGTTCATTTGGGTAAATTGTCTTAGGATGCATTTTAATTCTCCAGTGAGGATCAGTACATGGTGCTGGACTACTGCTCAAGGAACATGGTACAAGTCCTAGAACTGGATACGACTGACAAGTTCCCTGGTCGTATTCTAGATGGCCACAAGAACCTCCTGATCATGACCATGTTACAAAACCACGAGAACAAGACGGTTGAGATGGTATGTTAAACTTACAGCTACAGTATTACTGATTTTGTTTCCTCAGTTATTTAGTTTTAGCAGCCAGTTCTCAGGTATCTTCACTAGGCTCTTAACTGATGATGGACCTCTCCCCAGGTGTCTTACCCTGTACTCTCAACATTAAAGTAATGTCTTGGGTGATTGCAAAACCTAAAATTCTCCATGAACTTATTTATTATTACATCAGTGTCAAGAAATTTTCACTGGTAATAAGTTTTATGTTTGTTTTTGAGATACAGTAAATCTATCAAGAGTCAATTTAACTCAAATTTTAAATTTTTGAAGACTGTTTTACATCCATTGTATAAAGTACTATAAATGGTGGCAAGTGGTGAAGTACTGCAGTCATTACAGCATCATTTGTGGCTTATCCAAAACTCAATAGTCTCTGATACTCGGTAAATCAATTCCGTTTACATGACAGATAATGTATCAGGGCAATTCACTTAATTTTTATAATTATAGTCATGGTTTGCCATGTTGAGGCAAATTTATATACACATAAAACTTCATTTACTGTAAAAATTGACTCAAACTGAGCTTAAAACAGAAGCAGGAAGTTTGTTGAGGTTATTTAAGTCTTCATTTTGTTCTCTCACTCTCAAGTTTCTTGTGGTTCTCACATGCATTAGATATGAAGACATATCTTTACTGTCTGTTATCTGTAAGACTGCAACAAAAGCTGCCAGCGAAAATGTAAAATGATACTGGATGTTGTAAATATTGTAATAGGTTTTTAAATTTGAAATTGTACTTACGGTGTGGGGATTATCCTACTTATATTCTATATTATTGTGTAAATATTACATTTATTGAATTAAGGGTTTTTATATTCTTTGTTTTAGATTGTTTCGTGCCCCAAGGAATCGGACAGAACACGCTGGGTTGAGGCAGTGACTCCACGCAGCTCTGATAACCCAGATGAGCGCATTTATGAGGAGTGGGACTGTCCACAGGTACGTTGATGAAAAGAAGGAGCTCTGCGTGGTCATAGTTAGTCAGTTTCATAAAAGCATACTAGAACGCAAAGGATATTTTGATAAGTTTACTGATTTTTTTATTTATTTATTTATTTTTTTATCTCCTAATTCCATGTAAATTCTGAAGAATGACAGGCATAGTTACCTGATTCTAGAAAGTCAATAAACGTAAGATGGTGAATTTTGGTTCTGTGTTCATCCACTGGTGTACTATTGGTATTCTTTAATACTGGAAGCTTTGAATGAACGAAGTAAAAGGTCTTGCTCATTTGGAGTTTTGTCTTATTTATATCGCAACACTTAATGAAACTAATATTTTATGTTGATGATAATATACTTTGAGAGGAATTAATGCAGCCTTTGTATTTCAGGTACAGGCAATTCATCCCTATGTAGGAAAGCAGCCAGATGAACTCTCCCTGGAAGTGTCAGATGTTGTCAACGTCTTGAAGAAGATGGCTGATGGTAGGAAACATAATTTGTGTTATATGCATGATTCAGAGTACAGTAACCAGACTTGTCCACAATGGATGACATAATAACCATGATTTATGCATGATTAACATATAATATTTACCATTCAGTATTCACTACAAATTTGATGTGAATGAGCCTTCATAAAAAATTTAGGGGTAGCCTCAGATTGAAAAATATTTTAGCATCTTGATACAAATAGTTCAGTGAGTTTCATGTGCTGTACCATGATATGAGTACAGTACAGGATTTGTGCTGATAACTCAACATGTCATCATATACAGCAACAAAGTAAGGGTGATGGGGGAAGAATGTTTGGTGCACATGCCCATCCCTCTTTTGTACAGGCTTTTAAGAAGATTCATACCACTTGAAAAGAATGGGTGATTTATTACAAGATAATATGGGCTGACTCTTGTGAAGTGTTTGTATTCTTCCAAGATTCAAGTCGATTTAACCAGTATACCTGGGCAGTGTCCAGATATATTGCACCATTTTCTAATCAGTGTGTTTTTCATTGTCATGGCATCATGTGCTTGCACTTTCTGGAGAAAAAACACACCCCTCCCCCTCAATGAGGCAGGACGTACTGCTTACATCCGAGGTTTTTAGAAATTGGTGAAACTAGGATCTTCCTCCTGAGGAACTTTATAGTAATGAAATGTGTTTTCTCTTTGCAATGTTTGTCAACACATTTTAGCAGGTATTGAGGAGGCTTCATTGTTGAGATTTAAACAACAAAGACGAGGTCACCATATTAACCTGTGCTGGTGCTGTTTAAATACATTAGCTACCAAACTCCATCCATTGAATAACAGATATTTTTCCTGCACACTTTAAAGCAAATGAGATGAAGAATGCTATAAATCTATAAGGAGTAATCTGATGTGGAGATGAAGGAATATACTTAAGTCCAGTAATGTTTAAATTAATACATCTGCTTCATGCCTCTGTGGCAACAGTTATCCACAAGGTCTAGTCCTAACTTTAGTATTAATGGGTGTTGGTGGTACAGCATTAATGTATGTGTCTCTTACCTATGTCATGGGTTCGAGTCCAGGCCGAGACACACATGGGAAGGGTGTTAACCAGTGACCCAACCAAACATCACAGGTTTCCTCTGGGTATTCCAATTATTTCCTGCATTAACACTGGACAATAAAGCTCATAAAAAAATGACAAAGGACGGATAATCAGCTGAACAGCCAGTAAGGTCGTAAGAGGTGATAAGATAAATTGAAAAAAAATAATTTAGAAAGGGTATCCACAAGACAATACTGTATTTTCATTATCTAGAAAAAGACAGTAAATACTGTACTACTACTGTATTTCAAAGTCACTAGTCTACCAAAACTGATGAGTTTCACCTTTTGTTGACTACAATCTTAATTGTTAATTGTGCATCACACACGAATGAAGGTACAGTGCTCTCTCTAATTCATTTGAAAGAATTTTGGGAAAAGGGCCCTAAAATTTTAACAATTCTTTGTATAAACTGTTGAAAATAAAAATTAAGATTACTTCTACTGTACAGTAATTCAAAATAGTTAATAACTAGCATGTTATTTATAACCTGCTGAACATTTGCATGGCATATTAATTATCTAAATTGGAATGTTGAAAATTTATATTACTGTATTTTTAAATTATAGTGCATGAATATATATATTGACTGTGCTTAATAATGCAAAAATAATGGTGGTGCATATTGGCAGTTACTGCATGTCTTCACTGCAGCTTTCTCAACTCTGAGGAAGTAAAAGCCTAATGCCCCATTGTTGCATGTACAGTATCACAGTTGTATGGATAGTGTACTGATTGAGTTCATTTCCATTTAGTTCAAGGTTTTTACATACACCCGGCATTAGGTAGCTGTCACCCGGGAACAGTGGAGGCGTAGCAGTGACACGGGTGCCTTCTGAAGCTGCAGAAGATTCAAGGTTGAGTTAGTTATCCAATAATCACTGTGTTGGCACTGGTAGAGGGAAGAGTAATTTGAAAATTTACACTCTAGTGTACCTGCCTTCGTTCACTGTCTTGATGCAATGTTTTGTTACTACATACCATTAATTAGACACTGAATAACTTTTACTTGGATTCTCATGATGCCATTAATAGGTCATCGACATTTTTATTTTCTTCATTCAGAAAATGGAAATGGTATGTGTTTGATGCAATATTGATACAGAAAAAATCAGCAGCTGCTGATTGTTCCTTCTTTTACTCTCTTCCCTTCTGGTATTTTTAAAGTTTCCAAGGAAGTTTTTCACTTCACTGATATTATAGATCTGTAAAGAGAATTATGATAATTTTTTAAGGTACTGTATTGTACAGTAAACATGATAGCTTTTTTTATTTGAAGTGAGATTCAGATGCACACAGAACCCACATAACTGAATCGGCCAACTGCAAGAGGATGTTCATATTACTGTGTATATGAGATTGGATAGAGTAATATCTTATGGTTTACATTCCGATGAGAAGATTTTGCAGGTTGTTGGCATTCAAATTACTCGTATACTGTAGGTCAGATTTAGGCTCTACCCTTTGTCCCCAGCAAATCAAACCCCACATTCACAATACTCCCTCGGCCTTCCTCCAAGATGATCTAAGGAGGGAGACCTGTAAGATGTGCTATGACAGACATTTAATGTAGATATTGAGCAAGTTTTCTGTTGCAGAGCTGGTAACTAGATTTAAGATACAGATATGTAACACAGAATGTGGCATTTTTTAAGCAAGTAGTTGATTTGATTTATTATAAATCATCTTCCATGTAGATCCACAATGGAAATGCGGACAGGATAAATCTTGATAAAATCACACAGGAAAAGGGAAACAATGGAGCACCTTAGCTTTCGTTTTGAATAAAGACGAAAGCTAAGGTGCTCCATTGTGTCCCTTTTCCTGTGTGATTTTATCAAGATTATAAATCACATAATACAGTAATACCCCGCTTTACGTGGTTTCACTTTCCGCGATTCCGTATTTATGCGGTACCTCGCCAGAACCGGACTTTCACTTTACGCGGTGCATCTACTCATATACGCGGGAAGTGGCGCGGGCAGGATGCGCACAAGGTCGCCCAGTCATCAAAACATTACCGAGTTCTTCACCCGCCACCCACCACAGCCGGCCCAAGTTAGTGATAGTGAGGATACGGACTTTGAGGGGTTTGACAAAGAGGCCCTGCAAGCCTATGTGGTGGATAGTGATACAATTGATACAGGTGAAGGCCAGTAATCTGCCCTCTGCCTCGGAACCAACCCCCCATCCCTGTGTGCCCAGCCATCTTTTCTACTAATGTAAGTGTTAAAAAAAACTAATATTATTGATATTTCTCTTAATTATTAATTGTGTGTGCATACTATCATAAAATTAAGAAGTTATTTTTACTACAACGTAGGTATTGTGTCTGAAAAAGTGGAGTTTGGGGGTCGGGCCAGTCTCTATTGGAATTAATCCCATATGTTCTGCTGTTCACTTTACGCAGTTTTCACTTTCCGCGGTACCCCATGGGTTCAATTGACCGCGTAAATCGGGGTACTACTGTAGTGTATTTTTAGGAGACATTATGTAAGGTGGAAAGAAATAATAAAAGAGAAGTACTGTATGGATTTGAGTAGCACATTTAATGATAACTGTTGGAAATTAACTTAGAATGTGAGGAAATGATGTAGATATCTTGTATAACATTATTAACTGATGTGAATGAACAAGGATTTTGTGTTAACCAAACAAATATATCCTGTAGTATTAGGCATATACACTATGCATCAATACATGAAATTATATGATCCCTCCTACTACTACTATAAAAAAAAGAAGTGATATAATGCTGGGTGGCTGGAATCAAATGTAAATAACCTGTACACACACACACATGATCTTCCTTCATTCCCTGTCATTCTTACTTCTTTAACATATGTGCTCTACCATGGTATTTCCCTTCCACAACAAGACCAGAAATATCCTTTTGGTATATCCATGCTTCACACAGCTTAGTATCACCCTCACTACTACACCATTCCTAAAAAAGTGATAAGTTTGTAGTTTTAGAGACGTATTATCTCTCTTGCTTGTTTCTTATTGCTAACAGGTATCGTCACACCATCCTTTTTTGTCCAGTTATTTCTGAAGTTTGACAGGCTTTTTAACTTAGTCCAATATGGCTATATATATTTTTTAACACCTTAAGAGGTTGTATTTGCATGCCTACTTTGCAATTATGCCTGCAGGGAGAGAAGTGAATAGTAATGCATGTTTGATTTGTATATAATGTACTGTAATATCATGATCACAGATGCTTAAAACAGTTCCTTGATTCTGCATGAAAAATAAATTAATAACAAGTAGGTACTCTGTTGATATCAGTGTTAAATTTAGTTTTTCATGATTTGACTGAAATACAAATTATTGCAACTGGTTTCATAATAATTTAAGAATCTTAAGTAGAATTAAATGTACAATTACAGCAACATATCAAGTACATATAAGATTTCTATTTATGGAAAGTTTTTGTACATCTGGTAATTGTTTCCCATTACTGTATACTGTAGTTGTATGGACTGTCAAATATCTATGAAACAGGTGAGTTTAGATATTTAGAAGACTGTTTACTTGTACATCAGCAATAAGAGCAGCTATTTTGACTTTTTACTTTATAGAGTATATAGTAGTATGTATTGGGAATTTGTTTCATAAATCACCGCTAACCTAAATTTTATTTAATGGGGTTTATATACAGCAATATTTAATCTTTTCTTAGAAAGTGATTTATTTGCAAAATGCTCTGAGACTAACATGAATAAGCTTGACACATTATTAATGATTTATTTTCATTTTTATTCCTAGGTTGGTATCAAGGAGAGAGAATCAGGGACCAAGAGAGAGGATGGTTCCCAGGAAGCTTCACTGTTGAGATCTCCTCCACCCATGTCAGGGCACGTAACCTCCGTCAGCGCTACCGTCTTCTGGCAATATCAGGCTCTCTTCTAGACGAGTTAAAGAAAGAAAAGAAAGAGAGAAGATTAACTCTCTTGTAAGTGTTGGGCATGTTGGCTAATTTCCATGAAAGGCTCTCTGGCACGCTAGGCTTTTTGTTCATCGGTACTGTATTGTCTTGAAGGTGAGACTGTTAGTGACAAGGCTGTTGCAGACCACAGAAAAAATCTAAATATCTTTAATAAAACTGAAGAACCAGCTGAAAGATTAAGAGAAATTATTCATCTGAAGCTACACTGGGGTTGTGGCAGTGACCTACTGTAAGAGGTTCATGAAAGTACTGACCCCTGATATTGTACATCTCGGTGTTAAGAGGGTTGTGCAATGGGCTCTCAGAACTCCTTAAATTGTGTTCTGCAGAAGAATGGATGAACCAAAGATCACCAGGGACTGGAAATTAGTATATGAAAATGGCAATCACCATTGCACTAGTAATTACAGGCCATTGAGCTTAAGCTTAAGTACTAGATAGCATTATATGCAATGCCATTATGGATCATCTACAGTGAAACAGCCTTGTGAAGGAATTCCATCTCAGGTTTATACCCTGACCCAACTGCTGGTTGTGTGGTCACAGATCTTGGAATGTGGTGGTAATGTAACAGATAGTCAAGCATTATAGGAAGGTTGAATATTGCAAAGTAGAGAATCTTGGGAGTGTGAGAAAGATCTGGGTGTTTACAATAAACTGATGTTCTCAGATCATTGTGAGAAGGTGAAAACTCCAAATGAGATGGTGGGACATACTACATGAAGTTCCTATGGTATAATGCTTCCTTACTTGGAGAACTATTGGCAAGGACTACCAAACCAAGAGAGATTGGATCATCATTGCTTCTACTTTGGAAGAGTAAGGAGCATTTTAGTAGACGTTTATAAGACACTTTAAAGGACATTACACAGCAAGATATTAGATACTCTAATGGAAGTTGTGGATGGTATCCTCATGAGAGAGAACAGCCTCCAGTGAAAGAAGCTTTAACTAAATAAAAATGCCTGCCCAGTTTCTTTGACATAATAATTGTGAACTCGTGAAATAAACTGCCAGACTTAATTGATACTGGCACATATTCTGGTATATTCAAGAGCCCATACTTGCTAACATTGCTGAGAAAGAGGACAGATTGACTGCTTAATTGGCTAGTGAGGTGACGAGTGTTGTGGAGATTGAAAAGAGTGTTGGGGTAGAGGGTAGACAATGAAAGAGGTGGTATCATCTCAAGCTCAAGAAGTCACTCTGATGTTAGTTTGATGGAAAAAATTTTGATCAGTATATTCAATCAGATACGACTTTCGGTGTGTTGTGAGCTGACAGTCTACCAACCACAGTGGAAAACCAATTACGGGGAAGTTTAATAATATGGAGGTCAAGCAGAAAATTAAGCAGCATATCAAGGAATTTTTATACAATTAATTTAATTCATGTAAGGTAATTTAAAAATCTGTCAATAATAAATGTACTTTTGATAATACATCAAATTTGTAATTTAATATAGTATATACTATTATTTCAATCAGAGCAGCTGCAATCAACATGATGACTAATTATTTATAGGGGCAAAATAAGCAGACATTATTAGTTTTTGAATATTTTAATTTCAACTTTAAAGAATGATCATTTAAGCAGGTGAAGAAAACATGTTATATATAGTAGTACCTGTGTAATGACCTGACTCAATTGACTTGTCAAACAACTGTGACAAGTATATTGAAATTATTCTCTAAGGCATCATTGTCATAATGTTAATAGATGTTCATTATTCTTTTGAGAAGAAAGTGGATTTGTTACAACTGCTATTAAGGTTTTATTCTATAACTGTTAGGCTAGCAAACTCATGGGAAAACATTTTAGCATGAGATAAATCAACAAGTGTAATGGACAAAACTTTTCTTGTTGTTGTTGTAAAGGTCTTGAAGAATATTTTATAATGGAGGTTCTGTGTTGTAAATAAGATTATGAATATAATGTTCATTAAAATCCAGTATTTGAACTTGTACATAATTGTCTGGTAAATGTATCAGATGTAACTTTATCTTGTATATAATGTTTATCTTTATTAAAAATACAAGTTTTTCCTTTACTTCATAACCTTTCCTCCCCCCCCCCCCCCCTTTTCCGCGACCCTTTCCCATAGACATACGAAAGGTCAGGAAGTTACGGAGGACATCGTACCAGGTGGGCGAGGAGTCCAGCGGGATGGCTGCTTCCCGAGCTTCTCTCTGTTTGCGGCGAATTTGGGTCCTAAGCTGTAAAAGTGTTCGAGGAACAATGTAGTCAGGTGTGGCCTTGTTGCAGCCAGTCTTGGCAAGGCCATCAGCTGCCTCATTCCCCAAGATACCGACATGACAGGGGATCCATAGGAATGTCACAGGATGGCCTGCATCCTGAAGTGTGGATGTTAACCCTCGTATTCGGAGGATGAGGTCCTTATTTTCCCCTGATCCAAATGCGATCCCGTCGAGAGCAGACCTGGAATCGCAGCAGACAAGCAAGGGGCAGAAACCATCTGTTTCTTCCTCAGTGAGAAGGACAGAAAGGAGGGCTATCAGTTCCGCCCGAGTGGAGGATGCCCCGTCAGAAACTCTGAGACAGTTTGATAGGCTCAGGGGCATCAGGACAGGAGATGTAGACACCAGCCCCGGCCCGACCTGTAGCGGGGTCAACAGAGCCATCATTGTAGAGGACGAGCCTACCTGAGGACCAGTGGGCGATACTGGAGAGGTGGTATTTGCAGAGAATAACATGGTTCACGTGGGATTTCGGGAGCGGTCCACCGAGGGCAATCACTTCAGGATGAAAATCCAGCCAGGGAGAAGGAGACGAACCAACAGCAGGGGTTCACTTGGATCTTGGGTTATATATCGTCACGTGCGTATTTCTCTCCCACAAGTCCAGGGTTCGAATCGCCTCTGGTTTAAATGTATGTCTGACGTACCACGATTTCCGGTTTTCGCCTGCACCAACATTGGATAAACTAACCACCCAGATAGCTTGTGTCCCGATATCAGGTGTTCTTATATATGGTAAACAAAAATACTCAGCCTTTGGATACGCCCCTAGTAACTGCGCCACTAGCAACCACGCCACTAGCAACTACGCCTGTATTATCATTTTATATTTAGCCTTTCATTCAGAGGTTTGCCACTGAGGGAATTAGTATGACTGAACATTCATAAATAGTAAATGAGGAACTCTGAAGTAGGTTATTATTGCACGGCGACGAAGCCATAATGTGGGGTGAGATGAAACCTAACCTAACTTCACCCCTATAAATCAAACCAAGTGTGTGTTTAGTGATGATGAATTGTCTTATAATAACTAGGGATCATTCAGCAGCATCAATCATCATTATTCATTATCACCATCATTATTGCCATCATTCATTATTTATCATCATTATCATCAGTCATCATCATCACACACACCACACATTACCACCCCTAAGCCCTCTCCCCCGCCCGCCTTGACTACCAGCAGTGTCAGTTTGTACTAATTAGTGGTTATTTCGGTTCGTTTGCGCCATTTTGTAGATTTTCACAAAAATAAATATATTGTAATATACCAAATACAAACCTTTCTTTGGCATATGCAATAAATTCTGATTATCTACATGACATTACGTGCAATTTATTCAGAATGTATTCATCATTCAGAACCTCTACCTACGGGAATATGTCAACCTGTCGTTTGTATCATGAGTTCTGAGTGGCTGGTCACCACAAAGGAAGCGCTGAATCAGGAGTCGAGCTTGGAGCTACATTTCTCTGAACCATCTGTGATTTTTGTTGATCAGCTGAATAAAGAACGTTTCCCACTATTTCCTGCAGAAGCAACTCAGTTTTTCTGCTAGTGAGCATTTACATGTAATATCCGGTCCTTAGCATTACAAGAGCGTGGGTTCGATAGAAGTTTCGATCGGGTGGTTCAGTGTCTGGGAGTCGAGCTCTCAGTTGTCACTTTGGAAGGTATCAGTCTTTCTAATGGTGTCAAATTAAGCAAAACAAATATGGCCACGCCAGCCATCCGATTGTTATTACTAAGGTTCGCAAGTGACGCTTTATATCATGTGCTTCAACACCACAAGAGCGTATGTTCGTACTGGAGATGGTTCAGTGTGTGGTGGTGAAGTGGATGAACTTTTGACCAGAGACAGCCAGACGTGGAGGGAGGGAGCCGGCCATTAGTGAGACGGTCGAGGCCATTAGTGGATGTGTGACGGAAGTTAACGTTTACAATGCTCCTAAATTGATACATCCAGTTGTCAAGGATTATAAAATACAGACGCCATCATGTGTGTGTTGGTGTTGAAAAATATAAGGTAAGTCGCTGTGTATATTTCCCTTACAACTTATTTCTCTCTCCAATGTACGTCAATTCGATAGCCCATTAATTGTATAGAAATGTTGATGACTGGGACTTAATTATACTGAATGATCTTGACAGCTTCACTGGGGTAGAAATCCATTTCAACGTGATTTGGTTGTGTGAGTTTAAGGTTAGGTACCAAAACAAGGCGACCACCCACGCTGATTAATCCGACCTTCTCCCATAGACCATTATCCGGTTTAGCATTTATACGGAGTCCTTTAACACGGCTTTAGAGGATTGTGAACATTAGATTATCACCTAATCGTGTCCATGATCAAACCTTATAAGTGGTTGTTCCCAGTCGGCGTAATAGAGATGTCTCAACTGTGTACATTATGCCTTCAGTCTTCATTGGTGTATTCATAAGTGTTCTATGATAGTAGGGAACAAAATGTTAACAGCACTTTTAGGCTAAAACGTATGTAACAATATAAGCAACTAACAACTCAGCTCGACATCAGACACCACGTGAAGATTAGGCACTTCTGTTATACACAGAAGTGCCACTTTTGGTGGTGGGTGTTAGGGTAGTTAATCTTCTGGAGATATAAGATGGGCTGCTGCCCTATCTTGGCGATTTCATAATTTTATCTTGTTTAAACCAAACACGATTTCCCTGAGCGTTTTAAATCCCAGTGTAAGAGGCGGTATTACCTTGTTCACCTGACAGTCAAATATTGTAGCCAGGAACAATCAGATCCATCTTGAGTACAGCAGTTGGTCACTGGAGATATGGTGGTGGTGAAGTGGAAGTGTCTGTGGTGGTAGGTAACTCACTTGCCAACCTCCAGTGTAAAGGTGATATTTTCGACAAGTAGAATAATATACTTGTGTGCTATAAATTGTTACGTAGTCAAGTGACGTATAATGGTCAAATAAATAGTTTACTTTCCATTATCACCGTATTTACTGTATTGGGAAAAAATATTTGTGACCTTCGCAAGATATTCACTGATATTTAAGGAAATGAAGAAGAGAAATTAAAGAATATCACTCAGAAAAGATGATGTTCTTAAGATAAATAAATTAAAGAAGACAAAATCCCAAGGGCCGGATGAAATTTTCCCTCGAGTTTTGAAAGAGTGTAAGGAACAGATTAACGGACCCCTCGTAAACTTATTTACAAAATCATTAGACACGGGAGTTGTGCCAGACTTATGGAAACAGGCAAATGTAGTACCTATATTCAAAAAGGGGTGACAGAACATCAGCGTCAAATTACCGGCCGATTAGTTTGACCTCAGTAGTGGGAAAATTTCTTGAATCAATTATAGCAAATAACATCCGATTGTTTTTTTTTTTTTTTAGTTAAGTCTTGGAGGTAGTAGATAATGACGAAAATTACGATGTTATTTACTTAGACTTTAGCAAAGCGTTTGACAGAGTACCGCATCAGAGGAAATTTAAGGCTCATGGTATCGAGGGGAAGTTTTAAATTGAATAAAATCATGGCTTATCTATAGAACACAGAGGGTCAGCGTAGATGGTGTTAAATCTGAATGGGGCTGTGTAACCAGAGGGGTTCCCCTGGGGTCAGTACTGGGCCCAGTCTTGTTCATAATCTACATAAACGATCTAGATTCTGGGATAAGCAGTGACATAAGTTTGCGGATGACACCAAAATAGGGTGGCAGATTAATTCAAGGAAGGACGCAAATGCCCTACATGAAGATTTAAATAAACTGCAGGAGTGATCAGTAAAATGGCAAATGAAAGTCTACACCAGCAAGTGCAGCGTACTTAATATTGGAAGAACAAATACAGTATCTGTAGTTAAAAAATACAGCAGTTCGCGCTTCTCTGAATCATCCCCACTATAGCCGGGTTCGTCCTTAGCTGCCCACATAACTATGGTAGGTAGGTCACTGTGCCGTGGGTGAAGCTGGATTGGTCTTCTTTCACCGAGAGCGAAACTCAATTCATCCCACCACTGAAACATTGCCAGTAGTTACTTCACCTAGATTACGGTATCTGGAACAAGCAAGTAATCAAAGATTAAATATTAAAGTACACTTTGTATCAAACTCATCACACAGAAAAGATTCACTAAATACACTAATATATAACCAAGTTAAATCAAATATAAATAGTTAAACATAACTTATTTTTAACCAACACAAGAAATTTACTCAAGAAAAATAACACCAAAACTTGAAAAATAAAGAGATATGTATCCATACGACTAGTAGCATTAATTACTTTGAGGTTATGATCAGTACTGACCTCCCGTCACAGCTTTCAGAGTATTTAAGGACGGCAGTGTTGGGGGGGGGGGGGGGGGGGAGATACAGGTGATTTAGGCGGGAAAAATCTTAACTAGGCTAACCACCTCATCACAAGTGTTTAAGACATTTCATTTGTCGATAATTGTTCCATAAAACTTCACTATGTCTTGACTATTTATCGCCTTTCTATTGCTAATTTAATATTTTTCTATTTATAACTTGTTAATATTTCACTATAGAGATTAATGAATGTGGTTTTACCGGGAGTTAAACAACCATTAGCGGCTTTACTGTGGTGGTGTCTGTGTCTGGCCGCCCATAGAAAGTCGTGGAATTCATCATGCTATATTTATCAAAACTTCAAAAACCAGATCACAATTGACTTTGATGTGAAAGATTATGAATAAAAAAAATAAAGCATATATTAAAGTTGGAAGTTTCTCTACATTTGTCACTTTCACATAAATACACATCTGAATCTGTAGATAATGGTCACTCATAATAAGCTTATTTAAAAATGAAAAGTCTTTAAGCTTGGTAATAAAATAAACTAATTCAATAAATGTCTGGCTGGGTTCCTTCTATACATTCCTAAATCTACTATAGAATTCATTGGCCTCGTTGAAAGTGTAAGCAACTGCCTTTATCCTCTCAAGCAAACCATAGAGCCTCAGAAGCCTTATTGGACAACATCGTCACAAGTATTGGGAACAATAAAAATGGTTCAACTTCTCACTGATTCTAAATAATAAAAGTTTCACCCTTTAAGTAAACCAGGCAGTACTTAAGTATTCCAGGCAGTATATAAGTACCACCAACATATAGGCTTTACTAACGTACAGTATTGTTAATGAATGTGGTGAGAATACTTCAAAGTTTGTATATATATAATAGATCTATAATTTACTTTAGTTCCTCCAAGATGTACAAGTTTCTGTGGTGCCCCAAGACCGAAGGCACATTTTCTTTCTTGTTAAATTACTGAAATTTTTATGTTTTCCGTTATTTCACACCAAAAATCATTTTATTTTTACGGACTCTATTACATGCTAACATAGTTTTATGTTAATGGTAATAAATGATTATTCAAATGGCTGTTTTATATATTCAACGTAAAAAGGTAATAATATAAGGAATGATATAGAGGTGAGCGCCATCTATGAGTTAACAGCACTACTAAACCTTCATCACGGGGTACAGGGGAGAGTTGGAGGTGAGCGCCATCTATGAGTTAACAGCACTACTAAACCTTCATCACGGGGTACAGGGGAGAGTTGGAGGTGAGCGCCATCTATGAGTTAACAGCACTACTAAACCTTCATCACGGGGTACAGGGGAGAGTTGGAGGTGAGCGCCATCTATGAGTTAACAGCACTACTAAACCTTCATCACGGGTTACAGGGGAGAGTTTCTCATCTGGTGGTTCTTGGATCCATCACCAGCTGGAGCCACAAGACAGAGGAAGAAGATGGAGGACGGACCAAGTGTACCACGATCTGACAGCCCCGAAAATATCAGCCTGAGGCATCGGTAAGACATTTATTCATAATATTATACCAGATATTTAACATTAATAATACTAAGAAGTTATTGGAGAGTTATTATGGTTAGACAGAGTGTATTTAATGGTTAATTTAGTTAATTGTGCTGGGTCATCTGGTGGAGGTGGTGAAGTACTGTATTGGTATATTTCCACTTTTTGCTTCTATATGACATCAAAGTTTAAAGTATGTTTTTCCGGTGGTTTTTGATGTAATGAACGAATTTGACCTTTATTTATGGCGCAAATCAATAGTTTTGAGATAAGCCCCTGGTGAATTAATATAAGTGGACAACCATGGAGTTGTTGATCAATGTGTTGTTCTGATGGTTTAGGTAAATATTCGTCCATTGGTTGATGTCCTCGGGTTTTGTAGGAGAATGTTTTTTTCCTCGAGATTTTTCAGTGTTGTACTCAAATGTTCCCTTTTCTTTTGTGAAGTAATGTGTTTTGCAAAAAAAGAATTAACAAACTGCTAATTTTGCCAATAAAATAGAGGTCAAATTTGAGTAAAACACCAAAGTACACCAAAAACTAATTCTCATACCAAAGAACCTAACCTAACCTAACCTACGAGGTGGAGACGCGTTAGGAGTATAACCTCGGGTAAACCTGCGGACAGCCAATGGACCAATATTAACCCACTTTTCTTCAATGACGTTTTCCTCACAAATGACTTAAATATAGCAGGGAGATTAGGTAATTTTAAGTAATTTCTGAGGAAAACGTCGTAGAAGAAACGTGTTTTAACATTGTCTAAACTATTGGAAAAACACATTGCTCAACAAAAAGTCAATGGTTGTCCACTTGTAAAAATTTACCACCCTGCTCCTCAGAAACTAGAGCTATAAGAATCGAGGTAAAAACTGTCCAAAATGCACAAAAACCCATCGGAAAAAGTTTTGGATTTAACCTAACCTAACCAAACCTAAACTAGCGTGGGTGTGTACCTCCATGAACAGACATACATAATGAACTGTTAAATATCTCGCTTAAACGTATTTTGTTCCAGAAATGTTATTGAAGAAAATTGTCTTAGAATTGTCAAAATTACTGATTGAAATTATAAAATTCCCGAGATTCGTTTTGTGCGCCCGTCACAAAAGGTTAGGTAGGGTTTTCAATTTTGTTTAATTCAGTTTGGAAGAATGATTGTTGTTGTTTCTAGTGTTAAAGGAAATAAAGGTCACACGTATCTATTAGAAAAAACAAAACAAAATCAAAACACGGAAAATTGTAGTTTCGGCGAAGCGCCTACTCTCGGAAGGTCAGACTCATTCTAAACACATCAAAAACTATTGGAAAAACCCAATTTCAACCTAACCTAACCGATTTGAGTAATCAGTTCCTCCATGTGGTATTAAACAAACAAGTGCCTCTATTATAAGTGTACGAAGTTGTTATTTGACCATGATTCTGGGCCAAATAACCGTCGGCTATTTGACCGGGACCTGCGGGGATCGCACGTATACGATTTTAATGGGATTGTATTCGGGTTGATTGTGGGCATTAAACAAGTCATTACATTATGGTATTATTTAATTGTAAAAGTTTCTGTGGGCAAAAGTATTTAGTTTTATTTTAGATCTCGGTCAAATAACCGGCGGTTATTGTGCCGAGTACTGGTCAAATAATCCCTGCCTATATTATAATAGTTTTACAGTGTTGTGTATTATATAGCTAATGGTCACATTTCCAGGAAACTTCAAGGACCAACAACACACCTCCATGGCAAGTTCAGACTCCGTTAACGGAGAAACGCCGCCGACCCGCGAGAGGGGAGACCGACGTCGTCACTTCACGTCACGTCGTCGGGTGTACAAGTCGAGTGTATTAGAGGACTTGTGTTTAAGTGCACTTGTACAGTAATCCTATAAAAGTGGTCATTTACGTAAATGTTTGTGTCTAGAGTCACGTCCCATTGGCGTCGGTGGTACGCGACACGTCAAAAATATGGCCCAGATTCACGTTTTCCATCCCATACCCAATTTTGAATGTGTTTGTTTAGTTTTTCTTTAAAGTACAGTACAGTTTATTAATAACTTTAAGCTTCGTTTTTAAAGCATAATGTCATTGTTTATTAATTATGATACTCCAAAAATACTGTGCTACTTAATATACTTTTTTCTACTTATATGAATCAGTTCAATTCATTAAACTTTTATTTGCATAGTATTGAAGAAGACTACAGTACATAATTAAAATTTTTACATATCAACAGTGCAGTACTTTATCTTAAGTAATGTTTTCAGGCACTTTCTCCATCACTGCCTAAAGTGGACCTGAACCTTTGGACCTGATGTGAACTAGAATGAAGTTGGCTGGATATAAAGTTAACTGGACCTGAAGCTAACTGGACCTGAAGTAGTCTTTGGTATTGTATTTAATATTGTTGTGGTACTTTGAATGTTAGGAAAGTTCTACAGGCATTCCCCAGTTTATAAGAGTACTGTTCCTTAAAAACCTCTATTAAATCGAATCAATGTTCCTATAGACTCGCATTATAAAAGCCAAGATACATTTCTACAATGAAAAAAGTTCCCCCCAAATTATGTACAGTCCCCCAAAAAGTATAGATAGATTTTCTAGCGGTAAAATGTGAAACTCTAGATGAAATACATTGATGTGATCCCCATTGCGTCAGCATAAGTTGGTACGCCTGCTCACTATATCGGCAACAGCTATAGACGGCGGGTAGCGAGGGAGTCATCCTCGTGTGACATACAACTGTATATGCTTTACTTTTACAAGAAATTCATTAAGCTATATTAAGGTATGTATCGTGTTGGGTAGAAGCAAGGCCCTAACCGAGGATTACAATAGTATCAAAATTTACGTTAAATGGAAGAGTTTTGGAACGTCGCAACCGAGACCGACCTCGAGGCGGACATTTCACCACCGTGTCGCAGTAACGGTTTCATCCGTACCGAGTTGCAGAATATAGTCGCCGACGACACGTCTGATTTATGAGAGGTGACCAAGGAAATAGTAGTTGATTTTAGAGTGAACGGTCTAATTGGGATCTGCCAAATATTATTGATACGTAAATGTTGTCGGTTTAACGTCAAAATAAGAATTTAAATCGGCGAGTCGCCGGTGGTGTTGTGGCGGGTGACCCATCGCGATACCGCGGGTGCGCTCGCCCCAGTCTGCCGAGTTATCCGATAGAAGGCCAATAATAGCACCGCTCGCACCGTTGGGTCTTTCCGATAATTCCTCGGTTCATTTGACGTAAGATCCCATTAATGACCGGCACGGCGTCGGCGTCCATATACGACACTCAATCTCAATTCGCGTAACGTGCGATCCGAAGCCTCGGAGGATTCGCATCTTTCAAAAACGTATGTATACTCATTCGTGCTCGGAGGTGTAGACGTAGAGTTGGTAACAGTTCTGAAACGGGTCGTGTAACATTGGTCGAATCACGTCGACCCCGTGGCTAAAGATATTATTTTGGGGTGACCGTACACGTCGATTATAAGCCAATACAGGAGCTTCTCGACCGACAGACGAGTCGAGTTCCCGAGGCTTGTTCGCGAGTCCAAGTTAACTCTTGTAGATAATGATATACAGTAGAGCTATACTGTATATACCCAGCACATTACGGTACAGTCGGTCCCCGACTTACGACGGGGTTAGGGACCGGCGACCGGGTCGCAAGTCAAAAATAATACCGTACATAGAAAATCTAAAACGGGCGTCTCTCTCTCTCTTCTCGGCACCACGAGAACTCTCACTCTTACGCTTGCCAGCCATTTTAAAGGGAATTACAAACAAAAATTTTGTCGGTACACAGCGCAATCACTAATGTCGGGATTCGAAAATAGGTAATTTGACAAAATTTTGGTACGACCGAGGCGGTCGTAGGTCGAGTAGGTCGTAAGTCGAGGAGTAGCTGTATTTAACTAATGATAACAGAAAACGTTATTTCTTTAATGTATTGTTTTTGTGTTTTAATGTTTTGTCGGGGAGTCAGTTCTCGTCTTCAACGTTTAGGTCTCGAGGGAGGCTTAAATATATCTAGAAAAAAAAGTTTTTGCTCCTGCGTAAATATGACAATAGATTTGCACTGTCCTCTGTTTGGTCACAGCAGATTATGTGAAATTCGAGCGAAAGAGATTTAAATAATAAATGCCGCAAAATTGTGCGTTTCTCCCGGCAGCACGATAAGAATCCGTCAACATCGTCGCAGTTTCGTTCTACGTCGGTCACATCCACGAAATGTAAACGCTATTGGACGCGTACGAAACCGGGTATGCCAATTTGGTTTTTGCTCGTCCATCGCAAGAAGTTAGGTAGTTTAGATTAGGTTAGGTAGTGTTTTCAATGTTTTTTTTTTTTTAACCCTTCATGTTGAAAGTCTAACTCACTTTCGAAGATTCATTGTTTTTGTTAGTGTAAGAAAATTAAGATCATATTTATTTATTAGAAAAACTCCAAATAAAAATTGGTAAAATTATCGTTTTGGCCGTGCACCTATTTTCCGAATGTCATGAAAGTTCCAAAACCATTGGAACAAGATAATTTCAACCTAACCTAACCTATTTGAGTAATCAGTTTCTCCATGTGGTGTTAAACTAATAAGTAACGTTTATTTTTAATACTAAGTTGTTATTTGACCTGGATTCTGGGCCAAATAACCGTCGACTATTTGACCGGGACCTGCGGGGATCGTATGGGATTTTAGTGGGATTGTATTTTGGATGGTTGGGGGCATTAAACAAGTCATTACATTATGGTAATATTTAATTGTATAATTTCTGTGGGCAAAAGGATTTAGTTTTGTTTTAGATCTCGGTCAAATAACCAGTGGTTATTGTGCCGAGTACTGGTCAAATAACCCCGGCCTATGATATAATATACTAATAGTTTTACATTGTTGTGTATTATAGCTATTGATCACATTTCCAGGAAGCTTCAAGGACCAACAACACATCTCAGTATGACAAGTTCAGACTCGACCGTACAGACCCGTCCGGTCTCGTATACGACGCCGTTAACGGCAACCGGAGAAACGCCGCCAACCCGTGGGAGGCAAGAACGACGTCGTCACTTCACGTCGTGTCGTCGGCTGTACAAGCCGAGTGTATTAGAGGACCGTATTTAAGTGCACTTGTACAGTAATCCTATAAAAGTGGTCATTAATGTAAACGTTTGTGTTTAATGTGACGTCCCATTGGTATTGGCTGTATGGGACCTCTCAAAACTATGGCCCAGATTCACATTTTTCATCCCATACCAAATTTTGAATGTGTGTTTATTTAGTCTTTTTCTAGAGTACAGTACAGTATATTAATAACTTTAAGGTTCGTTTTCAAAACATAATGTCATTGTTTATTAATTATGATTCTTTACAAATGTTGTGCTACTTTTTATACCTTTTTCTGCTTGTATGTTTCAATTCAGTTAATTAAACTTTTATTTGCATAGTGTTGAAGAAGACTACAGTACTTAGTTTAAATGTTTGCATATCAACAGTGCAGTACTTTATCTTAAGTAATATTTTCAGGTACTTTCTCCATCACTGCCTAAAGTGGACCTGAACTTTTGGACCTGATGTGAACTAGAATGAAGTTGGCTGGAGATAAAGTGAACTGGACCTGCATTGAAGTGGACCTGAAGTAGTCTGTGGTATTGTATTTCATATTGTTGTGGTACTTTGAATGTTAGGAAAGTTCTACAGGCATTCCCCAGTTTATAAGGGTACCTGTACTGTGTTTTATAAAAACCTATAGTAAATTGAATCAATATTCCTTATAGACTCGCATTATAAAAGCCAAGATACTTTTCTACAATGAAAAAGTTCCCCCCCAAATTATGTAGTCTCCAAAAAGTATCGATAGATTTTTTAGCGGTACAATTTGAAACGCTAGATGAAATACATTGATGTGATCCCCAGTGCAACAGCATGAGTTGGTACAGGTACACCCGGTCACTATATCAGCAACGGCTATAGACGGCGGGTAGCGAGAGAGGGAGTCATCCTCGTGTGACATGCAACTGTACAGTATATGCTTTACTATAACAAGAAATCCATTAAGCTATATTAATGTATGTATCGTGCTGGGTAGAAGCAAGGCCCCAACCGAGGATTACAATAATATCAAAATATTCGTGAAACGGAAGAGTCTTGGAACGTCACAAGCGAGACCGAGACGGTTTCATTCGTACCGAGATGCATAATATAGTTGTTGACGACATTGAATTGAAACCTTTTATTTAGCCAGAAAAATACAGATACAGAGTGGATAGAAATAACAATATTAACATGGCTGAGCCAGTTGAGAACCTGAGCTGTCTTTGAGGCACCTGATGTATACTATACATTTATATCAAGGAATTATTATGTAACATTTAGTATCATCTGGAATAGTACAATAGCATGGTAGTAATAAGTACATCACATAATGTTATCACGGTTATCACTTCAATATTTATTTATTTTATTTTTATTTTTTAATTATTTTGTTTTTATTTTTTTTATTTTAAATACATGTACACATATACACATATATATGTATATATATATATATATATATATATATATATATCGATAAAATCACACGGGGAAAAGGGAAACAACGGAGCACCTTTGAATGTAAATGGAAGTGTTTATTGTATTCCATGTAGCAAATGTAATTGTAATTATGTAGGACAGACAGGAAAAACACTGCAGCTCAGAATCAAAGAACATAAGTACAATATCAGAACAGCATCTGAAAGCAGTGCCTTGTTCATTCATGTTAGGAATAATAATCATACCGACTGTGAACCGACTGTCATCAAAGGCATTTCAGATGTCATTAGTAAAGGATAGTAGAGCACTGTCAGTTGACCTTCTCTCTCTAAATCCAAACTGGGAGTCTGTAAAAATGTCATTGGCATTGTAGAAGGAATTTAGTCTATTACATGCTAGCTTTTCCAGTATCTCACTCAAGGGTAGGAGGACTGATATGGGGCGGTAGTTCTTGAAGAGACCTCTGTCCCCAGATTTTTTATATGCCGGGTGGACTGTAGCAATTTTCAGTTGATCAGGAAAGACACCACTAGTGAAGGAGGAGTTACAAATGTGGAGGAGAACAGGTAGAAATAAGTGGGCCACTTTTTTAATGATGGTCATTGGTATATTGTCTTTTCTTGCTGTTGCATGTTTGGACATTTTTATGATGGCCAGTGACAGGGGATAAGAATAGTTCATTTTGCTGTCTGTTTTGGAGGTAGGCTCTAAATTCCTAATGGTGATCAGTGATGCTCTCTGCAGGATTTTTGCCAACATTAATAAAGTACTCATTGAAGTGGTTGGCAATGAGGGAGGGTCCCGTTATAACCGAATCGTTTATCATAAAAGCCGAGTGGGGGGTCCGAAGGCCGAGTGTTCCTATTCTGAATAGAATTTAGGACATTCCAGGTTTTCTTGCTGTCGTCTGATGCCGACTGGAGCTTATTTGTATAATAGTTACGTCTGGCATTTGTAACTGCCGGTGTTACTCTACTTCGGTAAGCATCACCGAAAGTTATGGGTGTTTGTGCAAATTTTCTCTGGAGTTTGTGTTTTTCCTTTATCGTTATCTTAATTTCGCTTGTGATGTAGGGTTTGGAAATGGATACAGTTTTCACTGACTTAGTCTTGAGCGGGAAGCATTTATCAAAGCGAGCATTGAAGATGCCAGAGAAGTTACAGCTGTTCACGTTAGGGTTGTCGGAGACATAGACAAGATCCCAGTTAGCATTCATTAGGTTGTTTTCAAAAAGGAGCATGTCGGTGTATTGAATTGAGACTCTACTAGACCTTTCAGGTCCTGTGGCTGTTTTATACATGGTGAAAACTGGGAAGTGATCTGAGATATTGTTATAAATAATTGCACTTGCTAGGTCGTTAGGAGTGTTGCTAGTCCAGATGTGATCTATCACAGTGGCAGAGGTGGCAGTTACTCTAGTGGGTTTGGTTATAGTGTTGAAGAATAGTTTAGAATGACAGGTAGCAAGAAGGTCTAATACAGAGGTGTCGGTTTCTGATTTTAATAGATCAAGGTTGAAATCTTCTGTGATGTAGCATTCTTTCCTCTCCGAACTTACAATAGAGATAAGCTCCGAAAATTTATCGAGAAAATTCCTGACGTTAGTGTGGGGTCTTCTATAGGCGATCCCTGCTAGGATATTTTGTGCGTCGTTAGGTAATTCAACGAAAACACTCTCCGTGTACTCTGTCTACAGAAGTGTTATACTCGATATCAACACATAGGGCGACACCACCACCACCGTGTCGTGACGTGTTGACGCAGTGTCTATTATAATTAGGAATGTTATACAAATGGTCAATATCGTCAGTGAGTTTGGTCTCATAGAATCCAAGTACATCCAATTTGTGGATAATAGATGAAGGGGAATACTGCTGATGTTATGGCTAATCAAGGAGAAGGAATGGGGTAGTAGGAGACTAGAACTAAACTCGGGGGAGTCAGGAAAGTAATAGTAATAGTGAGTTTTGTAGAAAGACATCAGGATCGATACGAGGGAGTATTGCGTCGACACCGCGGGGAAATGGGGTGTAACACGTACGATCTGGCACATCTAAGGGAATGACACTAGTATCATTATTGTAGGGACATTGATACTGATTAAGGAACAGTAAAAACTGAGGGTCACTGAGGTGTGAAAAAGGAAGATGTAAGAGCATATAATAGTGGGGGGGTAACTTACTCACAAGTGCTACAACCAACAGAATTAGGATGACCGTCGAGGGCGATTCCCAGATGGAGTGGGAGGTGCGCCCGTCACTCGTGTTTGAGGGTGGCCGGTTTCCACCACGGAGGGTAGACGCGTAGTACTCGAGTTGGCCGACCGGGGGGGGACTCGGCAAGTCTGATTTATGAGGATTGACTAAGCCAATAGTAGTTGATATTAGAGTGAACGGCTACAGCAATATACCATATATTGAGGTAAATGGGATCTGCCAAAATGAGATTTTAAATCGGCGCGTCGCCGGTCGTTTCGCGGCGGGTAACCCGCGGCATTCACTCGTCCAGGTCTGCCGAGTTATCCGAGCGAAGGCCAATAATGGCACCTCTCGCCCTGTCGCGTCTTTCCGATAATTCCTCGGTTCATTTGACGTAAGATCCCATTAATGACCGGCACGGCGTCCATCTACGACACTCAATCTCAATTAGCGTAATATGCGATCGGAAGCCTCGTAGGATTCGCACCTTTCAAAAACATACGTGTGCTCATTCGTGCTCGGAGGTGTAGACGTAGAGTTAGGAACAGTTCTGAAACGGGTCGTGTAACATTGGTCGGATAGCCTCGAATCACGTCGACCCCGTGGCTAAAGATATTATTTTGGGGTGACCGTACACGTCGATTATAAGCCAATATAGGAGCTTCTCGACCGACAGACGAGTCGAGTTCCCGAGGCTCGTTCGCGAGTCCAACTTAACTCTTGCAGATAATGATATACAGCAAATTCTGGTACAGTCGGTCCCCTACTTACGACGGGGTTAGGGACCGGGTCGCAAGTCGAAAATAATACCGTACATAGAAAATCTAAAATGGGCGTCTTTTTCTTCGCAGCACCGCGAGAACTCTCACTCTTACGCTTGCCAGCCATTTTAAAGGGAATTCCAAACAAAAATTTTGTCGGCACACGGCTCAATCGCTAACGTTGGGATTCGAAAATACGTAATTTGACAACATTTTGGTACGACCGAGGCGGTCGTAGGTCGTAAGTCGAGGAGTAGCTGTATTTAACTAATGATATCAGAAAAAGTTATTTCGTTAATGTTTTGTTAGCGAGTCGGTTCTCGTCTTCAGCATTTAGGTCACGAGGGAGGCTTAAATATATCTAGAAAAAATGTTTTTTCTCCTGCGCAAATATCACAATATATTTGAACTGTCCTCCGATTGGTCACAGCAGATTATGTGAATTTCGAGTGAAAGATTTACATAATAAATCCCACAAAATTGTGTTTCTCCCGGCAGCACAATAAGAATCCGTCAATGTCGTCGCAGTTTCGTTCTACGTCGGTCACGTCCGGGAAATGTAAACACTATTTGACGCGTAGGAAACCTTATATGCCGATTAAATTTTTGCTCGTCCATCGCAAGAAGTCGGGTAGTTTAGATTAGGTTAGGTAGGGTTTTCAATGTTGTTTTTTAACCCTTCATGTTGATTCATTGTTTTTTGTTAGTGTAATAGGAAATTAAGATCATATTTGTGTAGTATAAAAAATACAAATATAAACCGTTAAAATTATCGTTGCAGCCGTGCTCCTATTTTCCGAAGGTCATAAAAGTGCAAAATACATCAAAAACCATTGGAACAAGATAATTTCAACCTAGCCTAACCTATTTGAGTAATCAGTTCCTCCATGTGGTATTTAACTAATAAGTAACGTTTATTTTTAATCAAAAGTTGTTATTTGACCCGGATTGTGGGCCAAATAACCGATTAATGTATTGGCGGACTGATACTAAGGCCAGTTGCCCGGTCAGTGCAAGCGTAAACACGTCGAGGTCGGTTCGTATGAAATTCGTCAACCGAATTTTTGTTCGTTAACCGAATTGTAGGCCTACAGTTTGCAATCTTTAATTTCTTATTAGTAGATAATTGTTTATATATATATATATATATACAGTGGGGTATGCTATAACGAACGGATCCTACTACGAATATTCCTATAACGAACGCAACTCCTACGACGAAGGCGGATGAATACGGGACTATTTCGCCTGGCCCATGAATATTGTTGTACAGCGACCCACAACAAGAGCGTCAGGCGCCATCTTTGTCTCATTGTGTAGCCAGTGCACCACTGTTATTGTTGAAATTTCGTCTTTTGATGTGGAAATTCGCGTTATTTGTATAACTATTTTGTTATACAAGTATACAATTGTAACAATGAGTCGTCCAAAGCGAGTGAGAAGCTAATAACCCTTGAAACTAAGAAAGAAATTGTAAAGAAACGTGAGAATGGAAGAAGCATTGCGAAACTTAGTGATGAATATGGGATGGCTAAATCGACTATATGTACGATTTTGAAGAATAAAGAGGAGTTAAAAGCTGTGCAAGTGGCTAAGGGAATCTTTAGACTTAGCAAAGCAAAGTGTAATGTGATTGAAGAGATGGAAAATTTACTCTTAGTGTGGATAAAGGAGAAATACATGGCAGGTGGTAACATTAGTGAAGCTATAATTTGTGAGAAGGCTTAACAATTGTTTGAGGACCTTAAAGGCAAGACTCCCAGTGGAAGTGATAGTGATGTGCCAGTGTTTAGGGGTACCTGCATGCTGAATAACACTAAGGTAAGGTAAAGTACCGTATTTTTTACATTTTCCACATAATTTTTTCAGTGTTAAGCGGTTGTATTTGGGGGCCCGGAACGGATTAATCCTATAACGAACGAGGTTCTGGAACCAATTACGTTCGTTATAGCATACCCCACTGTATATATGTATATTTATAGTACTTTGTTTGTTTCAGTTGTGGACGAGCGAGCCGATGCAAGTTAGAGACGGGAACGGAGACAGATTCTACAGTCGGCGTCCGAGAGCGTCTCGGAGCCGATTCGGACGAAGACCGTCGACCGAGGACGAAGACGCCGCTCGACGCGCCACGAAGACACTCGTCAATTGCGGACGAAGATATCGCCGGACGTGCGAGGAAGACACCGCGGAACACGGGAAGAATACACTCGTCGATGCAGAAGAAGACGCGTGTCGATATTGTATCGCGACTTATGTTTTGTGCCAGTCCAGTTTGAATGTTTTAGAGACGAAGTTAATTTGTAAAATTGATGCCCGTTTTGTTTGTGTAGAGTAATGACTTTTATAATGTTTGTAGTATTGTTTTTACATACCGACTTTGGAAGTCGATACATAATGAGAATGAATTTATTGAAGATGTTGCCTGTGATGACTAGGGGTTTGCAATAATTTGTTGACAAGATGATCATTGTAGACATTTAGCAAATAGGTCGTAGCATTTCGAATGTCATTTAATGCGGAATTCCGGCACGCACGTCACCGGCGGCGCGATACGTCCTCAAGTAACGGAAGCGCAAATACGAGACGACGCGCGCGTTTTGAAAGTAAAAGAAGGGGCAGATCGGACCGACATAGATTAATAAGATGGTGTCGTTGAGGTAACTGATAAGAATGGAGAAATGATGAATATTTTGTTGAGTTATGAGAAGGGAGAATTAGAAGATAGTTGTTTAGGACTGACTATTTAGAAAGAGAGAGAGTAAAGGAAATAGATTGAGGTAGTAGTTATATATTAGTGAAGATATAAAGTAAAAGGCGATAAGGACGGTGGGAGGGACAAGGATCGACAGATTTTGCAGGGCACGAAAGGAATCGGCGCGCTATCGCTCGGTCGGCGCGGCGGCGTAATTGTGAGAAACGGATGCGCTGGGGATTTTGAAGAGGGAAGAAGTCGCGCGGTAGAGGACACGCGGGGAAATCTGCGGAAGGGACGGGTCGAGGATCGGCGGCACGGTCGCGGGAGACGATCGAATCGACGACGTCTTTGAACGACCGGACGCGGAAGGGGCGGCGACGACGAATGGAGTAAATGTGGGTTTAGGAGAGTAATACGTAAAAGGGGGGGGGGGGGTGCAGGTATTTGTGGATATAGACTACGGTCGATCGCGGTCAGTTCACGGGACGGGAAAGAGGGACGGACACGGAATGCGGGGGAAGTACGGAGAGGGAGACGACGCGGGGTCACGAGGAAAGTCGGAGAATAGACGTGAATAATAATAATAATAATTATTATTATTAATGGTTTATTGAAAGAGGTTGGCAGCCAGAAGGTTGAAAATATACAGTTACATATTTGGGGAATGGGTTTCGAATTACAAATAATATACAAGTAAGATAAGTGATATAAATAAGATATATAATAACTAGATGGGGAAAAGCTGAAACTACAGTGCATTTCAAAATAGTGACAGTGCAGGGAGTAGTGTTTACTGGGAGTGAATACATTGGTTTATTACAAGTTATTGATACCTTTTACAATGGTTGGGACTGGGCCGTTCTTACAGCGATCGGTTCGTGCACGTACGGTCTGGGGATCTCGGGCGGTAGTAGGAGCCGGCGTCGAGGACGGCGTAGAAGCTCGTTACCAAATTTGCAGGTGAGGTCGGGGTGATGGTCAGTGTGTTGAGCGCTTCTTGATATGTGGAGTAGGAAGGGGAGAGAATAATCTTGCATGCCCTCTTTTGCACTTGTTCTAGGTGTTTACGTTGTGTGGCATTAGGGAGGAAGACCAGGTGGGGGGAGGCACAGGCGAGCTCGGGAAATACGAACGTTGCGTAAACACCGAGGAGCTGGGGTGCAGGAACTCGAGTCGACGGAAACCGGCGGATTTGACAAGTTCGCCGACGTGCGGTTTCCAATTTAGTCCGTCGTCCGCGGTGACGCCGAGGAGCTTCGTGGAATCTACAACCCGGAGTGTGTTGGGACCTAGAGTAATGGAAGGAGGCGGGACAATGTCGGAGGAGAGGTTGACGTCCGTAGCAGCAGTCTCGGTATGGTCGATGGCGACACGGTTGTTGGCGGTCCAGTTTTGGAGACCGTTCAATAAATCCCGAAGGGCGGTATAGTCGGGAGCAGAATTGTCGACGCATCATCGACGAGCGCGAGGAGGCGGAGCGGTCCCACGTCGGCGCCTCGGGGGATCGAAAGGCGGAGACAGCCCCTCGGAAGCGTACGGCTCGGCGTCGGTCACCGAGGAAGTCTGCAAGCCGAGGTGTAAGATTTGTCCGAAGTCAGAGGTCAATAGCTCTGTCGATGATTATATTGCGGTCAAATGCTAGTGAAATCAACGAAGGCGACAGCCACAGACGTTTTTCGTTTCTCGAGACGGCGGCACACGTAATCGAGAGAGCCGACGAGCGGAGGAGGAAGTTTTCGCGTTGCCAAATTGCACAGGGTCTACGACTCGCGCAATATCGGCATAAGACCAGTCGAACACAAAACTTTTACAGATTAGGCCGAATATTGGGGTGATTGCAATAGGTCGTAGCTGATTTAAGGATTGCGGGTTGGTTGACTCGGGCACTGGTGATACATAAGAGGTGTTCCAGTCGGCTGGGCATCCGGCTCGACCGAGAGAAGCATCGACGACGGAGCACGGGGGTTCGGCAAGCTCCGGGGAGAACTCCTCGAAGAGTTTCATTGGTAAGTCAATGGGGGTGGTAGAGCGTTTTAGTTTGTCCAGGCGTTTTGCTATTTGAAATTCTTCTACTAAGTCAGTGGGAAGGGGTGCCGGTAGGCGAGCGGGTCGAGCGGTCGCGTCCGGCACACAGTAGCGAAATGGCGATGAGTGGGATCGGCCACGCATCGAAACGCGTAGACGCCGCGGCCGACAGAGGGAAGCCTCGGAGGTACGGCAGCAGTTACGGACTTTGAGATTCGCACACCCGGGAGATGGGTAAAGAGCGGTTTTGAAGTAGAGTTGGTTAAGAGGAATAGGTTTGAAATAGTGGGAAGGTTCGACGGGGGCAGTTCGCGGGTGCACAGTTTGACTCGACGACACGTACTCGAGGAAATACGCGATGCGGCTGTAATGCGTTTTTGGTTATTAGCGGCGTGTCGTTTATTAGGCATCGATTTATACTCGTACGTAATTGGGGATTTGAAGTACGCGAGTAGTTGCGTTTGTGTCGAGGCGTCTATCGTTAATGTGCATAATAGTTAAATTTGGCGGACGAGAAGGGAAAGGAATACGAGGACGGCGTTTATTTTGTAACCCCTTCCTTCGTTTATTTCTCTTTCCTCCGGCTGTCCGTCGTCGTCGTCGTTCCTCCTCCTTCGCGTCCCTTTTCTCCCGTTGCCGTTTCCCGTCCTCCTCGTGTCATCTGTCGTCGTTTCCTCGTCCCCGCGTTTGAATGCGAGTCACTTCGTTTTCCTCCCCCCTTTGTGTTTGTGTCCCTCCCTCTTCATCCTGTTCGTTGTCACCCTCCCATTGGTGTCGATCGTCTCCTGTTCCCTCCGTCGGTCGTCGTGTCCGTTTATACGAGGGTTGTCGGAAATGTAATTTGTCGTCGTTTTACTGTTGCTTTGTGTCGATTTCATTTATTGGCGTTGTTATAAATGTGTTTGTAAATGTCGTGAGTATGAAATAGATATTGTGGTGATATTTGAATAAATGAAGAGGTGTATTTTGATTTGTAAAGTGATTGTTATTGATAATAATAATAATGTTAAGTTATTATGGGTGTAATGTGTTGAGTGTGAAATATTTGTCATCCGGGGCGCGAATACGCAGTCGCGTCGAGAAATGGCGACTAGTAATTGTGGTTTTGCGCTCGCGCGGTTATTTATTGCGAAATGGTCGAGGTGGAGATGTTGGAAAGTGTAGTTAATGTTGTAAAATTGATGAGAATGAAAATGTTTTATTGGTGTAGTTATTTTTTGAAGTTGAATGGAGTCAATTGTGTAGTTGTAATATTTTGCTGCGATTTCTTTGAACGCGTTTTGTCGTTCGAACAGTCGCATAAAACGGTCGAAGTTATTTGTGGACTTTAAGTATTAGGGAATTGTCTGTAACGTTATAAATGGGCACAGTCGTAATATCGTCGAGTTATTCGTCTGTCGTCGTATTGACTCGCGGGCTCGTAAAAAGAAAATTGTGTCGTTTAGTCACTCGTGGAGTTTTAAAAAATGATTGAATTGATTAAAGTTAATTGTGGACTTGTAATATTTGTCGACGTGCAATTTGTTACGGTTGTTGCAACGTACTAGTTATTTGTATACTGGTAATAATGTTTGAGTCGTGCAATTTTGGCGGAATTTACGGGAGGTATTTGCACTTTGAATAAGTTTTGGATTTGTATTATGTTTGAATATATGCAAGTTATTTGTGGATGTGGAATATATTTTGTTTTGTGGACTTTGAAAATGTGTTTCATGTGTTGTGGACTAGGAATGATTTGTAATGTTTGTTGAGTTTGAATGTTTTTTTGGCGTTTGAATATAGTTTTTGTTTTGTGGACTTTGAATAATTGATAATATTTGTGGAGTTGTAATAAATTCTGTTTGTGGACTTGTAATAATTTATAATGTTTGTGGCTTGGAATATAGTTTTTGTTTTGTGGACTTGTAATAATTGATAATATTTGTGGACTTTGATAATTGCTTATGTTTGTCGAGTTTGAATATTTGTGGACTGAATAATTTGTTGTTTGTGGACTTTGAAAAATTTATTGTTTTTGGACTTAGTATATTTTTCATGTATGTGGACTTGTAATATTTTTGAATGTTTGTGAAGTTAGTATTTTTTTTATCCTTTGTGGGCTTGGAAAAGAATTATTATGCTTGTGGACTTGGAATATCTTTTTTGTTTTGTGGACTTGTAATAATTGAATATGTTTGTGGACTTGTATTAATTTAGAATATTTGTGGTGTTTGAATAATTTGAAATGTTTGTGGAATATTTTGTATTGTGTGTGGACATATAAAATTTGTGATGTTTTGTGGACTTTGAATGTTTTGTATCTTGTGTGGACTTTGAATAATTGATAATATTTGTGGACTTGGAAATATTTTTTTTCTTTGTTGACTTTGAATAATTGATAATATTTGTGGACTTAGAAAAATTTAATATGTGTGTTTGTGGACTTTGAAAAATTTGTTATCTTTTGTGGAGTTATAAAGAAATTAGTGTTTGTGGACTTAGAATATTTTTCATCCTGTGTGGACAAGGAAAATTTTTCATGTTTTGTGGACTTAGTATGTTTTTATCTTTTGTGACTTAGAAAATTTGTTATCCTTTGTGGAGTTAGAAAAAAATATAATTTTTGTGGACTCAGAAGAAATTAATGTTTGTGAATGTAGAAAAATATTTATCCCTTGTGGACTTAGAATATTTTTTTATCGTTTGTGGACTTGGTATTTTGTATCCTTTGTGTAGTTTGACAAATTTATTGTTTGTGGATTTAGAAAAAATTAATGTTTGTGAACTTAGAAACTTTTGTGGATTTTGAAAAGTTTCATGTGTTGTGGACTGAGGGAAAATTCTTAGTATTTTTTATTCTCTGTACTTAGAAAAAATTTGTTATCTTTTGTGGACGTAGTATTTTTTATCCTTTGTGGTTTCAGAAAAATTTTGTAATCTTTGTACTTAGAAAAATGTATTTTTTGTGGACTTAGTATTTTTTATCCTTTGTGTACTTACGAAAAGTTTCTTAGGGAAATTTTCATGTGTTGTGGACTTACAAAAATATTTGTTATCTTTTGTGGACTTAAAAATTTGTTCGTGTTGTGGACTTGGATATTTTTTCAATTTTTGTGGACTTAGAATAATTGTTTTATGGACTTACCAAACATTTTTATCCCTTGTAGACAAAATTTGTTTTCTGTACTTTTTTTTTTCTCAGTTTGTGGACTTAGTTTTTTCCATGTGTTGTGGACTCGGAATATTTTCCATCCTTTGTGTAGCTAGAAACAATTCCTTATGGACTTATAAAATTTTTCATCTCTTGTGGAATTAGAAAACTTTCGTGTTGTGGATTTAGGAATTTTTTTTATCCTCTGTGGACCTAGTTTTTGTTCAGTGTGTGGACTAACATTTTGTTTGTGAAATTTGTGAACTTAGAATAATTGTTACGTTTTGGGGACTTAATTTTCTTTCCATGTGTTTTGGACTAAGAAAATTTTTCTTCCTTAGTGGACTTGGTATATTTTATGTATGGACATACAAATATTTTGAGCATAGTAAAAGAAAGCATGTAATCAAGGTTTTTATTTTTCACAAGTTAAGTACAGCCATATTTAGAATAGGTGAAGTCGTAGAAAGCAGGATCACATATGAAGCAGATGTTGTAGAAAACGGGAGTTTTTGGAGCCAGAGAAAATAGAGCAAATTTCCCGTTTTCTTTGATGGTTTCCCATTTTCTCGAAGTGAACAGGAAACGGGGGTTTTGTCAAAGTCGCTATCTTATTAAGATAGGCCCTGGCCACACCTTCCTTTTTTTATAAGTTATTTTAGAGTGTTTATTGAGCAACAAAGGTGGTTTTTCAACTGGAAAAAAGCAGTTATTCCAAATTAGTTTTAAGTTAGTATTTTAATGTTTTGTTTGCAAACTGACTTTGAACATATTGTCAATACCGACAATAAGTTCAGTCATAAAGCTCTCGACACAGATATCGTGTCTATGGACTATTGACGTGCGATGTCCGAGCCTTTGTTTGCAAACAAACATCAAAACACCAACTCACAACCAATGAGGAATAACTACTCTCTTCCAGTTGAAAAACCACCTTTGTTGCCCAATAAACACTCAACACCACATGTGTTCCCGTTTACCTGTAAGAAAAGGGAGAAACAAAAACAATGAAAATCAACACAACACATTAACTAATCTCAAAGTAAATAATGCATTTCAACATCGTTACTTTACTTTACATTAAATCATATTTCATTAACTAATATCATTTCTTCACACATTACCTTCTCGTGTCGTTCCACTTCTTCTGGTGCCCAAGTCACTTGGCATCATCTTCTACGTCACTCAAAATGCACATAAGGCAATAAACGAAACACAAAATTAAACTCGAATACATATATTCTATACATTTAGCAATACATTAATTTCTGCATCAAACAGCTCCATACACCCCTGTCACAAGGAAGACAGCTATAAGTTCACAGGACATCATCTTCTCGGCTCCACACACCTCACTCACTAGGACAACGGCTATAAGTTCACAGGACATCTTCTCAGCTCCAGTCACAGAGACAACAGCTAGACCTTCACAGGACATCATCATCTCGGCTCCACACACCCCAGTCACTGGGACGACGGCTATACCTTCACAGGACATCATCTCGGCTCCACACACCTCACTCACTAGGACAACGGCTATAAGTTCACAGGACATCTTCTCGGCTCCAGTCACAGAGACAACAGCTAGACCTTCACAGGACATCATCTTCTCGGCTCCACACACCCCAGTCACTGGGACGACGGCTATACCTTCACAGGACATCATCTTCTCGGCTCCACACACCTCACTCACTGGGACGACGGCTATAAGTTCACAGGAACGACGGCTAGACCTTCACAGGACATCATCTCGGCTCCATACACCCCGGTCACTGGGACGACGGCTATTACGTGCACGGGACATCTTCTCGGCTCCTTACGGCGACTTCGCCCCATCCCAAAAATCTGAAACCGAGAAAACACAACAATGGAGGTCAACTCGTAATGGCCTTTCCTATCAAATACATTATACCTACGAGGCAGTGCACCCGTCGGCTTCGTCGCACTCGGGAAACTCTTCGTCGTGCTCTTCTTATATTACCTGCAATATACACTTCACGGCCACACTTCTACATAAAGTATCATTTCCCATTGCTCAAATAATTCACCCACAAACAACACTATCTCTTGCTATGGCGCAACCGCCACGGTTAATCCCCGCTCAGTCGTCGACGTACCACTTCCTTTCTTCACGGCACGTCCTTTTCATAACCACCACGGTAAATGCCCAATACTTGGTCGTCTCCTTCCTTAATTTTACCACGAGGAACATACCCTACACCACTCGCTCCACTGAAAAAAAAAAACCATAATAAGCACCATTCCAAAAAGCTTCATGCATCCACTCCCCTTCACGATCAACAACTCTCTCTTATGCCTACAACAACAAATCAAACCTCTTTAGGCATGTCTACCAAAATCAAATTTCTTCCTTTTAAACCGCTACAAATGCCAACTTTTACCAATATATACATACTCTACTACAAACCATTCACCAAGGCTAGTACCAATCATTACACAGCCTCCAGTGTGTAACAACAATACTAGCCTGCTACCAACTAACTTCTATATAATTACAATACATACCCACAACAAATTCACCTTCCCGCCCCTACACTTTCATCTTACCAAAATTCAAACAAACACTTCCTCTTTAACACAAACAACCGGCTCCTTACCCTTTAGCTCCCAACTCCGTCGCCGAATAACCACTGCCTTCTCCACCATCACTGCCGCCTACCATTCCAAAAACTCCAATCCGACCTTAAAAACAAACAATTCAACACATTACTTTCCACCACAACAATTCATAAACCTTTCACGCCCTATATAAACAACTTACTTTAATCTTCACGCTGCTTACCACAACCTTCTACCAACACATTTTACAAACTAAAACTCCCTACAACTTCTAAATCACCATCATCGTTAAAACCTTTCTTGGTACATTACTTACAGTACAGGGCCAACACTTCATATTACTCGATTTGACTTTTCCTATCACCTATTCTCAACTTTCAAATACAAAGTCAACTTACCCATCAGTAGTCCAATTTGTCAATACCTGCACTTCCACAACCTGAAAACACAAATTATTTCATTACCAAAAACACTCCAACTCTATATTCTTATCCATAAACAACTTAACTCATTTCCTATTGCACCAACTAGTCCTCACATGTGCTCCATGACAATATCACATACACCGTCAAGTATCAACACTCAACCGTCTCTAGTAAAACCACACACTTTTGCGCCCTCTGGCTAACTACAGTCAAAGCAAGTCTCATACGCATCAACACACAATCCCTACCATTATCACCCAGTCAATGGGTACTGCTACCCGGAAAAACTCGTATATCACTTGCCTCTTATACAAAAACTTTTCACAAACAAACTTTACCTACAACTTTCAAATACAATAACAACTCACCTTCAGATAATACATTGCGCAATTTTACATCACCGTATCCAGTGTTGACGCACTCCTCTCAACAATTCGCCCATATTCCTCCAACAGCAACATGAAAACAATACGTCAGTGTTACAAATACTATACTCTTCACATTAACACAAAGTATAGCTACAACTTAAATAAACAATACTTACACCTTTACTGGCTCTCATTCAGTCGACCGTTAATGTCCATCTCCATTATCACACACCAATCACGTCTTCTGGACTGCAACTACTCCTGTAAAAACAATTACCACATCAATAACGACAACCAAAGTCCCTCTTCATTTTCATATCAAACGGACCCCCCCCCCCCCCCCCCCTTCAACAATGTACACTACCTTTTAACACATGCTGCACAGGGCGACTGGTTACAACACCTGGCTAATTTCCAACATCGGCTTCTCCCCCACCTCTGCATGGCGACCATACTTCCTCTTCCTTAGTCGATACAGTCAACACAAATCTATATTCTACTTCACCATTTTTAGATTTCTCATTACCACACTTCTTTTGGACACGGGGGCGGAGGGGCATCCCCCCTCCCCCCCTTATTCAAGTGCAAGGTCAAGGGCACAACCGCCTACACCGCCCAACTAGGCAGCATGCCAATTTGGTGCTTCCCTAAAGGGTCATACCATTTTTGGTCAAGGGCGTACAACCCTCCAGTCTTTAAAATTGGGTCGGCTAGCTCCGACCACTTTCCCCAAATACGAATTCGCAACTTTCGATTTACAAAGGGTACCTACTTTACTGCTAGGTCAACAGGGACCGAGGGGGTCAAGGAAGTGTGTCCAACCCACTTTCCACCGGCCCGGGAATCGAACCCAAGACGTCTCGCTTGCGAGGCGAGAGCGGTACCGCACTACCGCCGGCACCCCCACTTCGGCTGTGACCCCTTGTGAGGCGGGCGTCAGTCAGCTACGGGTAGGGTTCCTCGACTAAGTAGTGCCCTTTCACAGGTTTATACACCTCACTTAAGTCTCCCCTTGCCCGTCTACTATAAACTAGGCAATTTTGGCTGCACTAGGGAACCGACACCAACCTGAAAAAAAGTCACTCGTTACCAATTTATCAAAACTTTATCACTACCTCTACTATATAATAAACTCAATTTATCAAAACTCATTTACATTTCCTTTAATCTACAACCGAGGCACAAAATTCAACATTTTAAACTTAACATTACCAAACTCAAGCCACAATCATCGATTTTAATGTCAACTTTTAACATTTCTATTACTCTACGGCACAAGACCACAAATCTAGTTCAATTTCCATAACTATTTTACAAACTTCAAAGTCACTTACCCATCACTATTCCCCTAGTACACCTCAAAAAATACCGGCTCCTTCCACCTCCAACAACAACCTGAAAAAATTTATTTATTACACAACCTATAAAACTTTCACTAATTCTCAATACAAATATATTACCCATGAACCACTTATCAATTTTCTTATTACAGCTACCACTTCTCTTTAGTCAAAAACAACTACACCTTCCCTTTTAAATACCATGTTGACGATTTCCTCACCGCAAGTGTAGACGCGCTAGCCACCACCTACAAACTTAGGCCACGTTCTCTTCCCTATTCCACAGTAGAAGCCTTCCGTACACCTGCAATAAAAGGCATCAAGGTTCACCTTTCAATCACTTTCTCAAAACCCATCGAACACTAACCAAATTTAACGACTATTTTGACGTTATATTACCTTCTATGGCAACAAATCAAATAGGACTTTCCGACAGCAATCAATGTCAAATTACAACCAATTCACATATTCCATAAACAATTTCAGAAAACAGTACTTACCACTCGACTTTAACATTTACAAGAAGCAACTCAAAATTACTGAAACAAAAGCACACACACAATAACAATTAAGAACACTTTAGTCTGCTTATGACCTAACATATGAACCATAACACACGGCACACTACCACCTGACCTAGCCTCTACCTACGACAACAAAATACGACCATAAACACACTAAACCGAGAGTGTAGTACCATTATATAGCCTCCAGTATATAACAGCACAAACACAACACCCCTTCAAATACTTCATTCACCTAAACTCAAAATTCTGGCTCTACCTCTGTGCCGGTCACGTCTCTGCAAAAAACAACCTTTCCCACGCTAGTTGGCTCCAATTTAACGCTCATGTCAAATCCCTAACTTTACCTCGCTAAATATACTCTCAACATCCATAGTCACTTACCTGCCCTCACCCCTCGTTTACCAAAAGGTCGCTGTCGGGAGATTTATTTTCTTATCTACTTCACAGGTTAATGGGATCACTATAAGCACAACACCTCCAATCTTCTACTATACGCATCAAAACACACACACCAGTATGGTTTACTACTTCACACAAATGCTGCATCTCTTTTCCTTCTCACGATTCCACTAATATCACTATGAACTCTCTAAGCTCAATGTACACATATATACTGCATCTTATTTTTCTTCTCACTCATTTTCAATATCCACCACGAACACTTATCACTATGTACTATCCAAGCTCAAGGCACACAAATACTATAGCTTTCTTATTACTGATTTTCATGATTCCACCACCATCACTTAAAACTGCATTGAAGTTCGCATTCTAACAACTTCACGTCGAGAGAATATTTTAATAATGAACTTGCTACACTATCTTCATGAATTCACTTTCCGTCACTCATTAACGAAATGACAACACGATTTCTTGCAAAAAGAACACATAATCCGCCAATTTCACAAAATACACTTCAACTTTTTCAGACACTTAACAAGATACACACTTAAAGGACTTGATTTCAATTAAACTGCCGTATTCAACTTAAATATTCGGTACTCCAAGTACTTGAATTATGAACACCTTCAAAACGTCCCTAGTTAACCAGACACAAATCTTAAATATGTTTCACAGGCCTCAAGTCAAATACATCGATGAATTGTGTTAAACACCACAGAAAAATGTTTGAAAAAACATTTCGAATGCACAACACTAACAGCCGAACCAACAAATGTCTAAACACTAACTTATATACTATACTTTTCTTTTCTTCTTCACTAACTACACTTTGTTATATCGCTGTACACGAGTTCTAACACCAGACACAAAGATCGGATTGTAACTGATCCATCCTTGCCGGTTCACCCTTTATATACCCCTCCTTGCCGCCGGCTCGCTGCTCAACCGAACTTCTTCTCCGGTAAACACCGTCACAACCGAACGAGGGGATTATCCCACATAAACTGCTCTTGGGTATTTACACCATAGGGACCACACAATTTGTGATAAGCTACCAAACCAAAAAGTTATGATAGCAACTCACAGCCTACGGGGATCATATGAAGATCCTCCCCCCCGAACCTACTTGGGGGGGAGGATCTTCATTTGATCTAGCCTGGGGGGGGAGGATCTTCATATGATCAAGCCCAGTCGCGCTCATCTGAAGATCCACCCCCCCCCCCCAAACCTAACCTAACCTAACCAAACCTAACCTAACCAAACCAAACCAAACCAAACCTACCCAAACCAAACCAAACCTAACCTAACCTAACCTAACCCCCAAACCTACTTGGGGGGGGGGGAGGATCTTCATATTATCTAGCCTGGGGGGGGAGGATCTTCAGTTGGATACTTTGGGGGGGAAGATCTTCATATGATCCGCCTACGGTGGCAGTATCGAAGTCACTAAAGTTTCCTTCCAAGATGCAAATAACAAGATACCCTACATCTCCATTCCTTGGTGACAACTATCACCGGTCAAGTCACGACCCGAGTAATGTTTACCGTAAAATACTTTACGTACAGTATAGTATATTTATAACTTAATTATAACAAGGTTACGTCTACTAATCCACATGATACTAAATGTTATATAATAATTCCTTGAGATAAATGTACACTTTATTATCAGGTACCACATTTACTCACTGTAGTACGTGTGAGGTGAGACCTGACCCAATACATCATTATCAAATTGTTATAGTAAATATCTCTCTAACCATTGCTATATCAACTGGTGTATGTAACTGACTCTCCTCGGGGGAAGCTTACGAGTACAAACAGCACTTACCACCAGTGCCGGATTTAGACCTGTAGAGGCCCCCCTCATTTTACTACCCCAAGAGGGTGGGGTGGCGAGTGAAGCAAACCTAAACATATTATTAGCAACACAAACAATAGCATTCATTAAAAATATACGGTTCATAGGAAAACCAGCTATTCGTCAATTTCAACTATTAGCTAGTCTAATTTCTATCAAGTGATAATCATGAATTTTAAAGAATGAAATTTACAAAGAATCCAAATGATTAAACAAATACATAAACTATTGTAATATGTGGAGGCCCCAACTCCTCAATCCAGCCCTGCTCACCACTCTACTTTGTTGTAACGTGTAGGTTTTCTTCTCCATTCTTGTCTGTCTTTTGTTCATTTTAGTGTTTCTGGTCAATTTCAAGTAAAGGTTAATATTAACTCAGTGCTTTGTTTTTCTCTCTTTATCACTGTACTTTGTCATATTATTTTATTCGTCATATTAACTTTTTAGGCTATGACTGTTTTTAGATTACAATAGTACTATTTTATTGTATATGCCTCTTAACAATGTCTGAGGCCAATATTGCTGCTCTTGTAATATTTTCACAATTTCTATCCAAGATAAGTAAAGCGGTGCATACCGTTTCAGAATATTTGCCTTTCACGTTTTACATTTCTTTCGTGTCACAATAAAGTTTCAATCGTTTACTCGTCATCAAACAACCATTGCCGGCATTTCACTTCGGTATGGTGTCACTTTGACGTCATAACAAGGGAATGTTCCCATTGGTTAAAACTTAACCTAAAACAGCTTGTGATTGCTCAGGGGATGTGGGCCGCCTGTATATAAACCCTGGAAGACGGACGAGAACACAGAACGCTGGTACAGGACGAGGCTACATCATCTGCTGTATAGTAGTGTAAGGGTATTTTTGAAATATTTGGTTTGTAAATTGTTTGTTGGTGAATGGGAAGCTGTTGTTTGAACTTTCACTTGACAAGAAAAGGTTAATTTTAGTAGTCTTGATATTAACTAAACTAAGCATTTTACAAAAGTCTTGCGTTAAACCATTCCGCCAGGCTAACACTACATTAATCTTCTTGCTTTTTACTCTATTTCTAGAAAACGCTCCTTAAACGAATGTGAACCCTATATGACCGAGGGAGCTGCGGTGTGACCACAATAACAATTATGAGCTTCTACAAACATTGTCTTGGGTTTTTACCTGTTGCTGGAGAACTCCATCGCAACAATTACTTTCCTACTCGGTTCTACCGCGGTTATTGGATCTTTCCCACAGCTTTTGTAGTTTCCTAGTGTTAAACTACAAGCAATTTGTCTCTTCAAAAAAACTGCTTTCCAGCATCTTTGTTATTTCTTCTACCCCTTTTGTGGGTCGTGAGATGTATTGTCTTGCATTCTGTGCAAGTAAAGTCAAACTTGTACATATTGAATATACAGTATATGTAACCAATAAAATTATTCTATTTATATTTTATGGTATAATCTAAATCCTTGATTTTACTGAATCAAAACCCAGAGTATAATAAAATCTCGACTACGTCTGCGGTTTGTCTAGAAATAGTTCTCAGATACTGTACTGTACTTGATGTTAAACGCTTCGGGAAATACCGTTCTATTCATTTTAAAATAGTATTACTTCTTCACAACATAACGCAATGGACAAATGACGAAACTAATGTGTGGGTTTTTACTTTCCAATCGTTCAAAGTACACATTGTCGTATCCAGAGTGGCCATGTACTATAGTTTGATCTTCACTGGTTTAAACTAATCTTGGTGTAACGACCATAGCCATACACGTCAGTTAACGCCAAAAACAAATTCTTCGTATTACGCTCAATAGCCCACAAAACGTGTGACTCTGCTTTATTTGGAGTCCTCCATCTAAGGAGTGCGTTTTCTCATCACTTCAAGACACCTCCGTTATCCAATTTCCTCTAACTTACTGAAACCGACATCTCTATAAAATGAATTTGAGTGTGAGAGAGAACACCCTTGTTTTGAGTCAACTTAGATACGTCTGTTTACAGTTGGAACATTCAAGATCCATAGTGAGTAGTGTTGAACGCTTCAACTGTCCTTATTGTTAGTAAGACGTATCGAGTTTGCCAGCTTGAGTGGCGTATTTTATGTCGTCCGTGGGGATACCAAGAAGTTCTGATCGCTACTGAAGTTATTATTTTGTCGCCCCGACATCAAAGAACCTGATGTTTACGATTTAGTTAATGTCGGTTGCCTATTTAAGAAAGTCCTTAATCTTCTGAACAGTTCCCGTCTAACTCAAAATTCTCCAAGACTTAACGGCCGTTTGACGATGTGGTTTGCAGTCAGGCTGTGGGGTATGAGCTTGTTTGGTTCACACTCGGGATGGAATGGAGAAAGGAAACTCACGATGTGCTCTCTATATACATGTTGTATTGGATGTACAATGCAGCTTGGAAGGCAGCATGGTTACAAGCGTGATGTAGAGAGAGCTGGTTGGTTAAGATGCTCAGAGGAGGACCAGCTTGTGGGTCGCCATGCTCGCCGGTGGGAGAGAGGACCGCCAGGCAGGCGGAGGAGGTGGTGTTGCTGGCTGTGGCTGTAGGTAGAGAGAGAGCGAGACAGACAACCACGAGGTCCGGTCTTAAATAGCGGGGGTAGGCGTGGCTTAGCAGATGACCCCCGCTCCGTGATGTATGGCGGCGCTGGTTGACCTAGACCACGAGGCATACACTGGGGAATTGGTGGGGTCGGCTAGGCAGCGACAAACAGCGTTTGTAGGGGAGAATTCCACTACAAGGCCATAGTTGCGAACGCATATATGACTCCATTTCACCTCTTTACTGACAAACTCAATCTGATTAAATCATTAATATAGATGTAGAAAATTAACCTGATCTGTGACACTGACGGTCACAGCTAGGTGTCCACTGACTACTTCGAATAGAGGGCCTATTGTTAGTAAAATTAGTGTTTCTAGTAGGAATATGCCGGCGCGCGAGGAAAACTCGCTCCTCCTGTGATTTCGTCTCCAGACGCGGGTGTGTTAGCAACTCTCCTGAGGGTCGGTAGCTACCTATGGGCAAGATGGTTCTTGAAGACTGTCTCTAAGGGGGCGCGTTTAGAATCCCAGGACACGATTTCCCCGGGAAGCGCCCTCACCACTCTGCCAGTGTGCCACGAGTCAACCTCCCTGGGTGCACCTAGTGAGCGAGCCTTCAGCTTGGCGGTCGCTGTAACCAACTGTGCCCGCTGACTCCACCTGGAGATTGTACCTCATCTATTGCATGGGGCAGTGTCGGCCCATGTTTGGAGGGATAACTAGCAGAAATATAGTATCCCGGGTTAAGTATTGAACCACTGAATGAGAGTTCAAGGTACCAGGTGGTTCCTTGTGAACTGGTAAGAAATATTGTATGTTAAGTATTCATCTGTAGTAACCATGAAACAATAACCTGAGAGGATAAGGTTTTAACCAAGAATTGAGGAGTTAATTTGTTCCTTGTTAAAGTAAGACCTGCGGGTCCAGTGTTATTGACAGTGTGTAGTCATTTCTAAATCTTACTTGTCAAAGAAATAAGACAACAGTTGTAGAATGGTTTAAGTACTTGGAGTTGTATAATAAGTATTTGGAGGTGGTAAATGTGGTAATAAGTTCTTGAAGTGTTTGATGACTAAAGTTAATTGCGGTTCTGTTTAGCCTGAGTGAATCTAAGATGCATCTTCTCCACTGTGTTAGTAAATATTGAATTGGGAAACTACGAGTATCACCACTCTACTCCTTCTACACATTGGTTCCCAGAAAATAATACTTACTCACGTTCCTATACATCTACCACACTACCCAAAACCCTTCCATGAGTTATGTTATATTATGAAAAATCTGGGTGGTGGCAGCTACCCTGTGTAAGTATAAAAAGAGTTGTACTAAGAATAACGTGGGTCCCCAGACTAACCCGTGTATAAGAATATACGTAAAACAAAGTATATTTCCGAAAGGTAAGAACACTGATACTGAGAATATAATATATATGAACGAAATGAAAGACGTGGAAAGTACAAGAAAAGAAACATAAGACATGCATGTACATTGTGGAACTAATGAAACCGCATATAAGTTATTAAATATATATATATATCGTGAAAGTTTAAGATAAAGAACATACATAACTGAGAAGAGAATTACTTGTATAAGAATCTAAAGTATACTTATAACTAAAGAATTGAAGAATAATCATAAAAGAATATCTGAAGGGTAAATTATGAAAAGAGAAGACTCGGCCCGTTACATTGGTAACACAAGAAGTGGTAAAATACTAAATTCCAAATAAGACATTTGAAAATCAAACCTATAAATAAAAATATGAACCTCCATCTTTGACATAATAGACCACTGCAATACTAAATATTGACCCGTAGTCTTTCAATGTTCAGTCGAAATTAGGGTAAAATTAGAGGTCTGGTCATGTAGTGAATTTAAGATTTGGAGTCTGTAGTTTGCACAATTCCAAAACGCCTATGGGAACGATGCACCTTGTACATCAAATGGGAGGGCCCCAGGGAGCGCTGCCTTTATAGGGCCCCTGGAGGCCGCTGTTTTTGCACTATTTAGCACAATGGGATAGATATATGTTAAAGAAATGCACCAGCCATCGCATTTCCAGTAACATCGCATCATGAACAATGTAAAGGAGAATAAATATCCAACAGGAAAACATAAGTTTGGGTGTTGTGCTGACTGACTGCTCTATTCTCATATTGGTTGTTATTTAGTGTATTTACATTTAGTACACCATCACAGTTAAATAAGGGATTGCTGGATGTACACACGAAAGCTTTAGGTCCCATGGGGGGGGGGGGGGTCGCTTCCGCAGTCCGTTCCTTCTGGTGTTGTTGGAACAATTAATAGCTGCACAGTAATTGTATCCCATTGTAAAAGGCAAAATAATGTAGAGTCAGTCAAAAACTACCTGAGTTTAGAGGGTCAACGAATTTCAGAATGAACACGGACTCCTGTTGTCTCAGTAGGGATGTCAAAATCTTTTGTCTGTTGTCTAACACAATTTTGTAAGGATAGTTATTTGGTCAAATGTAAACAAGACAATGAAAAAATGCATTCACCGAAATGTGTATCTCTCTCACTTTAATCTTTGCCTGCCAACAATTGTTTAAACTTAGCAGTGCCACAGTCAGGGTGACTGAGCCATCTTCCTACAGTGTAAATAAAATCTTTGCCTAAACCAAGTGAAATACTGCAAGCTCTGGTGCCTAATTGTCATGGGTTGCATTGGACCTACCCATGCTACTCAACTCCAATGTTTGTTTTACTAGAGACAAGGCACCCAGCAAGCCATGTACCATCCAGACATATTAAAACCTTGACGCTAATCTTCGAATGATCCGTAATGACTACACCTTCACCAGTGCTTTCTTAATTGCAGTCAACTCACCTGTAAAGACAGACACAAAAAATGAAGAGAATACTGTAGCTATATTGATACGAGATAATTTGTTAATGACCAGGTAGGTCAGTTTTGAGTCTGAGGTCAATGGATACATATTTTTTATGTAGCTTTCTGCTTTACCACTACAGTAGTTATGTACTGTATACAGTACAGTATATCTATGTACTGGTACATTGATTTATTTTATTTAGTTTAGTCTTGTGCACCCCGGTATTAACAAAAGGCTGTAGAGTACTGTAATTATGAAAACTGACTCATATATTCCATGGTGTACATCGGGTTCATTAGCTTCGTTACACATGTGTTCTGTTACATCAGTTCAACCCCTCTATATATTGTACAGAAACTTAGTGCTGTATAACTAGCAGGATAAACAGTACCCCCCCTGTACATGAATATGACTGTACTGTAATGTATTTTAAAATAATTATTTAACAAAAATTGCTTGTTATATAACACTTGAACCATAAAATGGGTAAAATTAAAATCAATATTTTCTCATATACAAATATATTTAATGTAAGTAAACAACTGCAACTGTATATTACACACTGAAAAATAAGTTAACCTTTCCCTGCCTAAGATACATATGTACAAATTATACATCATGATACAGGATGGATCATGCAAGTGTGGTGAGGAGCACTGTGCGAGGGAGGCCGGACCTGCCTCCCTCACTCTCATACTGACCAGTTCACACCACAGCTGACTAACAGAGGAAACACTGACTACAAGTACTGTACAAGCCTGTGTTGGCATTGATAATTTATTGATGTACTTGTGAATCATAAAATCAGTAAATAAAATCTTTGAAATTTGTGCGTAAAAAGAAAGCTTTTTATACATCATATAAAGTTGTTTAATTTTTAAAAGTATGTATAACTAAATATATAGACAATTTGGTGTGTGTAATATATATATATATATATATATATATATATATATATATATATATATATATATATATATATATATGTGAGTAACATTAAATAAATGATGTAATTCATCAAACAACACAACTACTAAGCAAGTTGCAAATTTTTCTTGAGGCGCCTTAGTGGGAAAGCTTAAATCATCAGTTGCGTAATGTTTTGCACCGCATAAGTCTATTATCACGTAGGGTGAGTGTTGCAAAGTGAGCAGAAAGGCTTAACGGTTCACTAGTAGGAAAATTTTCACCACGTTATAGAGCCTCTTGGCACTCCTTTACTACGGACCCTTCCTACATCACTGTTCCTCTTTTAAAACAGTAATGTGCTTAACCTGCACACTTTAAGGAATCCAAATGGTGACAATATTAAAGGGAATGGTCACTTAGGAGCCAGGCAGTTCCGGTTTTCCCCGTTAACAACGGGAACGACGATTTACTGGGGCGTCCAAAACCTTGCCTGGACTATAGCATCATCCAAGGTACATAATGACTTGTGTATACTTTACAGTATCGCCCCATGTGTGGGCGGAATACACTTTGGATAATTTATCCTCTCCCCCCATCTAAGACTACCCGGTACGACTTTTCGACTTTTTCGTGGATCCTCAGAGAGTCCATTTTCGAAGGGCTGCATTGCCATGCTTGTTCCAGTCCTCGCGGGAGATTCTGGACTGAGCAAAGGCTGGAGACTCGGCGAGGACACAAGCGCCGATGTAAGCCGCATGGTAGCGGTATGGGGAGGCGTGTACCTGGAGACCAAATACAAATATGATGTCAAACTATTTGTTTTGCTGGGGTTTTGAGTCTTAGGAATAATTTAATGTAAATGTGACTTTTTTTAAAGATGATGATGACTGGCAAACTCTGAGGTGTACAGTACTACCACTTGGTTTTAGATACTCCAGGATGATAATGATAGTCTTAAGGCTCCAACAATCAGGCTTGAACGGTTTTTATTGTTACAAATCACTCTTGGTTAAGGAATTATTACAGTATTGTTATATATTGTTAATGCCAAAGACTTTATAAATCCTAATGCAAACCTGTAAATGTTTAACCTGCAGCTGACACTCACAGAACTTGGCTGCATTGAGATTGGAGGAAATATCTACACTCTCAACACCTGTTCAAATAATTACTCAATGTTTTTTAAGTTGTTAAAGAAAAATACCTTCAAACACCAAGTATATGTTTGTTTTCAGAGGATAGATAGGTGTCATGTTGCCATAGGACTGTGGGATGATGGCTAAATAAATTAGGCTGTCATAGAACCTTATTTTTGGAAGGAAGATAAGAAGTGTCTGGTTATCAAAGAAACCATATTTTTGGTAGGATGGCTACAAGAGATTACATGCTCCTTACCTTTGGTCGGATAGCTGGAGGTGTTAGGTTGTCAATCTCTGTAGTAAGTCTGTCAACAAGCCCTGGAAGCTGGGTCACTCCACCAGCCAGGAAGATGCTGCGGCTCATCTCTTTCCGGATGTCCATACTGCACTCCTGAGAGTAAAGTGCAACATATCTAATTAACTTGTCCTCTATTATGTCCTAATTTTGATACACTAATCTATTACAGAACTAGTCAAAGAAACACATGACTAATTTACTGTGTTGGAAGCAGAACTCGCCACCAAATAGTCAAGTTTATGGAATGAAAGTCCACACCATAATCTAATCAAACTTAATGTAGGATTGTTAGGTTAGATGTATAGTGTATATTGTTCTATGTTTCAAAATCTTTTATCATTATAGATCAACTTCCTAAGACTGTACACAATCATCATTTTTCTTTTTTCTGATAGTGGTTGCAATATATACTGGTCTGAATTCCCCGTCATGGCAGCCTACCGTTGCACACTGCAAGTTCCGGAATATGCAGAAGTAACTGCTTGGTCAGTACATAGACCTAACATATGAACTCTAGAGTCACATTAAGAAGAGAAAACTAAATATTGTATCAAGTGGTAATGAGTCAGTATTTTGTCATTGTGTAAAAGTGAACTACGGTGCTTGCAAGTTGTGTTGTGTAGTGGGAAAGTCTACTTACCATAATGGCTTTGTGGACAAGTTTGTGTAATCCAGGATGGTCAAGGCCCCAAGCATCTGGGTTAAAAAGACCTTCCGTGGCTTGGAAACGCCCAAAGTCCAAGGAAATACTCCTAGAATATAAAATTACTTGGTTAAGGACACAGAGACTTGTGAATCCGTAAACCGAGGGCAAAATTAAAAGGATTCATTAACTGTGTATAATGAGCTCAAATGTGAAGCTTATGGTAGCTACAGTGAACCCAATACAACTGTGTAGAGAATTAAACCAATGGCAACTGAATGGAAAAAGAAATACAGTAGACAAAATGATCAACCAACTTTGTAAGACCAAAATAAGTTATAAAAGCAATTAGTTCACATATTAGGGACTATACTGTATTCTAAAATGCAATAGTATTTTACAGAATAGATTTATAGAATTAGGATAAGAAAAGTGGCAATGAACTGTACTTACTCATAGGGACAATCTTTGCTGTGGAAATACTCGGAGAGGGAGACGCTCTTCTCGAAGTTGTCCGAGTTGTTGGTACAGCGAGCCTTCTCTGTGTTGTAGTGGTGGGCACAGTAGCATATGTTCTCCAGCACCTGTCACACACCAAGAACATTATTTACTGGAGAAAAATATCCACTAACATGTTAAAAATGACTGAAGCTTGATTCTTCCTCAGTGATATATAGTCATAGATCTTGTTATTGAGTGCAAAGTAGACGAGAATTACATCAGGGAGAAAGCACCAAAATTTATTAATACAAAATAATGCATGATAAAGCATTGAAGAGATGAATGATTACAGTAGTTAACTTGAAATGTGTAGAAAACAGATGACCATAAGATCTAAGAATCAGGATTAAGTTTAAGTTAACCAAATATTCTAAGAAAAATTAAATTATTTATGAAAGCCTAAATTCCCAACTGTGTAATTGGCAATTTATACTGAATTTATTAAAAACTGGACAAAATACTGTACCCAAAATGTCCAGCGTTAGTACTACAGTACACGTTACGGACCCACTTTGATGATAGATGGAAATTCCTCTCTTAGAAACTTTTAGTGTCGGGTATTTACAGTGTAGCCTCCATGTAACAGGTTTTATGCATTATTTGGAGGTTTCATTTCTAAAGAAACTCAAGTTAATGGACTTCCCTCTCCCATAGTCTATTATTTGGAGGTTTCACAGGATTTTTGGCCAAAAATACATTTTCTCTCAGAACTAAAATTTAATGTGCCTAACTACATTCAAAATAATACACAAGCACCAAAAAGTGACCTTGAAAACCCATAATTGGCGAGTAATTAGCATTGCAAAAGTAAATAAAATTTTCTAAAAGCCATTTGAACAAGTAATAATCCAGATATCAAATTTTGGTTAACGGATCCGTAATCAGCATGTTCAGGAGTATCTATACTGAGATTTTGAACAAAATCTATTTTTGGGCAAAAATGCCAAAAAATGGAAGTCTTACACCTTACAGGATTTTTGGCCAAAAATACTTTTTCTCTCAGAACTAAGATTTAATGTGCCTAACTACTTAAGTACATCCAGAATAATACACAAGCACCAAAAAGTGACCTTGAAAACCCACGTGGCGAGTAATTACCGTAAATATGTGGATAATTCGAAGATAACTGACACGGTAAGAAATAATACACGTCAACCAACACCACTAGACAGGTACAGTGTTTACCCCCAAGTACTCACTTGTCTGATGATGTAACTCTCAACTTCATTGATGAGAGAGACGTTCCTCATGTAGAGGAACTGACGCAAGTGGTCTAGGATGCGGTATCCACCGTAAGGCACTCGGGAGACACCGCCATCCACAATATATCCTGCAGAAGGGACGTACAGTACAGTGTGATGGTATTTATAGTACAGTACAAGTATGGAATAAATAATGTTAGTAATACAATTTACCTGTACTGTAATTACTCATAAATACTGTACAGTAAAATATCTGAAATTTTAAGGTGCAACAGAATTAATATGCAGTATCACACACAAACCATGCAGTGTACAAACATCTATCTGTTAGTTCATGTGTTATGAGAAGAGACATACAGTACAGTACATACATGCAGTATTTGAGGCATGAGAAATATCTGAACCATGATATTACATTTTCATATAATTTTCTGTGTGTTCAGCGTTAAGCTCACTTATCAGTAAAGTGAAACACCGATCATCAATCACAGAGCCTTAATCATGACAAAATACTTTACTAACAATTAATCACACATTGCTCACAAGTCAAAATACAATACATCAATCACAATACTTGTATCCAGTCCATCACATGATATTGTTACTGTAGAGAAATTAGTTCACTTGTATGTTTTACTTAAGATCTAACCTATGTAATACAGTACAGAACAGTATACTTATAATGGTATTTCTGAATGAACTTTTTTAATGTGGGTCAAAGTACGAACCATCAATAACAGGCACAATGTCCATCCTCTCGCCAACATCAACAACAATGCCGGAGGTGGCGTTGTAGGCGTACAGGGCTAAGATGGACTGGTGAGTCAGGTTGACGGACCTGACGCCGTACTTGTCAAAAAGAACGCGCAGGAGTTCCGTCTGGGTGTTGGTGTTAAGGACTCTGGGCACTGACAGCTGGACGTGGTAGTTCTTGGGATCTACCTTCAGGTCGGCAAAGGTCTTCTGCAGGAGACTTGAGACGGCACTCAGGTCCACAGAGTACTGCAGGATGGGGATGACATACTTTAAAAATCTCATTTCACATTTAATGCCTTTGTAGGTACAGCACTTGAAGATATACTATGTTAAGCCCATAAAGTGTTCATTTACACAAGAATAACTTTCGTTTTCTATAAGAATAAGTACAGTACATATACAGTACAGTACAGCACTGTATTTTCTAAGTGAAAATATAACAACAATTCATTAAAAAAAAAGTGTATATATATATATATATATATATATATCATACAACAGTCAACGTTTTCTATATCCTACATGCAGTCAGACATCTTTTGTCCCCACCATTCACTGACTTCCCCAAAATATTGTATACTGCAACGATCAATACAAGAAGCTGACACTACAATTAGAATACCGTGTCATACCTTTGAGATCTTGTGCGACGGTCTGATGGGGAAGGAGACGCAGGAGGAAGCTCGGACGTCTGGAGTTAGGGCATCGTAACCCCACACCTGTCGTCGACTCTCCCGGTCAGTAGCCACCACGGAGGGCACGAACACTTGGGGCAGGGTAGCTGGGGGCAGGAGGATGGAATAAATTGCCAAGAATTTCCATGGGGGAATATATAACCTAGGTAACATATACAGTCATGCGCTGGTTAATGTCCAACCGAACAAAGTCCGATTGCATATACGTCCGTGCCCCCCCCCCCCCAAAAGTGAAACCTGCTGGACCACCACTCCACGACACCCTGACGGAGACATGATGATCCTCCCCATACTGGCCAGGTATTATGTGTTAAAGGAATATCCTTCTTTCCTTAGGCATTTGCCTCCAGGTGTAATGTTAACCTACATCTATTGAGGATAAAATCTTTCACCTACAAATTGACAATAACACATTTGCTGTAATCAGACATATCTAGTTGCCTTAACAATTGCAACCCCAGTTGCAATTGGGATTGCAATTTCAAATTCTGTGTCATTACTAAGGAATAACGAAGTCTCTGGTGCACTGCACTCTAAGATTAAGAGAAAACGGACTTCTTTGACGGGGCACTCAAATAAAGAGAGACATAGCTATATGTTGTGTGGACTACCCACTTTACAGTATCCTTTTCATCACTTTTTAATAAACCTAGCCATGCCTATGTGTGTTTATGATATTTACCATAAAATTATATATAAATATATATTTAGTGGGTCTAAATGGTCGTAAAATGGGAAACTTGGGGTTGGGTGCCTGGAACCAATTAGAATAAATCCCATACGGTTTATGTAATTTCGGACAACGTCCATTTCGGTTAACATCACGTTTCCAAGAACGTATCTAGGACATTAACCGGCGCATGACTGTACATACCCTGGGAGATACTGCACATACATAATCTGGGAAAGATACATACCCTGGGAGGCTAGGATGCCCGCCCTGACTGAGGCCGAGCCGAGGTCAATAACGAGGGTGTCTCTGAGGAGTGTGGGGTTGGTAGGCATGGGCCATGGCTGCACATACTGGCTGGCAAAGTCTTCTACCGTGTGGGTCTCCAGCGCCCTCCGCCACCTCTCCGCTTCTTGCCGTGAACTGCACCTGACCACTACGTAATGCCCCTTCTGTAGGCGAGATCATCAGGGGTGAGGTGGGGATGGAAGATCGTCTATAATACCTACTGCAATGCTAGTTTAAATCTCGTCTCTGTATAAAACAGCAAAATTAAATACACAACTTATAATGGTTGTGAAACCTTGCTGATTAAAGAATATGTTTTGCATTGCTGAATTGAGAAAATCATCTTTTTTAACTGAGAGCAGCAAAAACAACACTTTTTCTTGAAGGATAATAAAAATTTAACATCCTTCTTAGATGAAAGTAGAAAAAAACTATTTATTATTAAAGAAAACAATAAAAAAAGACTGGAAGACCAATACAGTACATCAGCGTTGCAAGAAGACTTGGGTGGGGAACAACAGAGATCCCTGGTTGACTTACCCCGTCGTCTATGCCGAGCATGACTGAAGCTTTAGAATCGCAGCACTGTGGCAGCCAACAACAGGACAGACAAGAGGAGAGAGAGAAAGACGGGTTAGTTAGTGAGGCATGTACAGTACACACAGGCAGAGGATAAGGACAATGTTTACAGAGGCACAGTAGAGGCAACGTTTAGAGTGAGATGACAGACACACTGTTTACAGTCAGATGATAATGTTTACAGTGAGATGGTAGATGGTGCAAACAATACATTAAGGTTGTAAATGAGAAACAAGAGACAATGATATGACAAAAGGAAACTTCAGACGTTGAGATGATAAACAGGAACATTGTGTACAGTGAGACAGAAGAGATGAGACAGTAGTGTATTTATGAAGACAAAATAAAAACATAAAATAGATGAAGTGAGACACACAGATGTAAAATACCGTCACACACACACATCAAGCAAACAGGATGCATATATTTACATAAATGAGCAATGCAATAAGTTAGCTCAGGACATGAAACAACATTGAAATTAGGGACACACTTGATTTAGTAAAAAGCAATATATAAATATACAGTATATACAGTACTTTGGCATTTGTACATAAATTACACCAATATTGACTTCATTTGGGAAAAATCAGATTCACTGACATTTCTCTAACCTGATCTTTTAATAAACTAAATTTTTATGCCTGTAACTATATTTATTCATTAAAATTAACTTTCTAAATCAGCAGCTGTACTAATCTCTCTAAAGAAAATCCTTCTAAATATCAAAATAATGAATTTACAAGATACCTACAAATCAACATCCCTCGAATGGAGAATTAAAGACAAGTTTGAACAAGATCATCTACCTTGCCATGCAAACCGAAAATGACAAGAGAAACTATCAGTAAGTGTGTAAAGTAGTCTCTACAGAGAGGTACTGTATTGTGCAGAAGACCAAGATATGGATCATGTACTGTGCACTACATAAAGGTAGGGATCATTTACTACTATACAATAGGTCAAAGTATGGATCATGCACTGTGCACTAGGTCAAGATATGGATCATGCATCCTATCAAGTGACAGGAGAATGCATCAGGTTGCAACGTACAGTCTAAGTGTCTTTTCGATACCATATTTGCCATGTCATAAGTGTCATTGCAACTACAGTCAGTCAGTCAGTCAGAAGTTCTCTCTGACATTGCAAGTTTGGGGGCAATTTAACGTGCATTTAAGAATCAAGCCGAAGTACACCATCTAAGACAATTGCAGTCATCACACAGGAGTAGATGGGAACACAGCCAGCATATACGTCGATGAATCACAAGATAGTTGCGTATACGGAGCACCATACTGCTGTGTATGCCATACCGTGACTCTACTCAGTTTGCTATACTGGACTACACAGCGACAGACAGATAATGGAAGCACGACTATACAAAGGCAGGATTAATACTTGAAATCGTCTTAATATTTGAGACTACATATACTAAATCCCTTGAAGCGTCAATATGGGAACACAGTACAGTTGTTAAAGATGATTAGTAATGATGAAATATTTTGTACATGTTGAATGAAGTTTACTAGAACTATACAAGCATATATTACACGCATACACTACATTAGTATCAACAAAGTAAACAGATACTGATAGCCAACTAAGTTTTGAATTCACAGAAGATAATGTGGAAACAACTTAAAGTGCCAAAAAATCAATTATATACAAATATATTATCTATTTACAGCGACCTTTTGAAACACATGAGAACACCAGCTACGTAAAATTTAGTCTACTGTACATGGAAACTAACGTCCGTACCATAAAAAGACATTTCGTCACAGGGGCAGTCAACAGCATCTAGCATTCCTCTCTATCCTGCAATGAGTATGGAATCTATGCCAGATGACTGTTCACCCACCTCCTGGCTTGCAGTGGAGCTCTTTTATGGTACGAGCATCATATGTGTTTAGTAAACCAAAGGAACACGAGAATTAGAGCTTGGTGGAGCGGAGAGTGAAGGAGTATCATGGGCTCAGTGGCTGGTACTTACCCCGTCATCCACACCAACCATGTTAGGCTCCATACACTCCACCTTCCCTCCCATCAACGTCATCTTCATGCTGGGTTTCTCTGCCTGTGTGTTCTGTGTGGGCGAGCAGAGGTGACAGTAATACCACAGCTTTAATACATATAACCTTTAATAAATCATTTATTCTTCATTTGGTTATAATAAAACAAATAGAGATTTTCCTAATTCTTCCAAGTAATGGTAGAGAAAACGTCCATTGCTATAATATACAGTAGTACATTCAGTTAACTTGTGAATCGTTACTTTTCGCGATAACGGTTAAAAGTATAAAGTTTTGCTCCATCTCACCTGGTAGTAGTAGAGAACACCCTCCTTGGCCACAAAGTACCGACGCTTCCAGGCATTCCAGAAGGTCGCTTTCTTGCGGCCAGATGGCAGCTTCTCCAGGTAGCCCTCGATGTTGATGTAGGTGGTGCCTTGACTCTGCATCTTAGGCGCCTCAGGGATGTAGTACAGTCTCTTCAGCAAAGGTCGCTGTGGGAGATGAGACGTTGTAAATACTCTATAATAACTAAATCATTTAAAGGTTCAGGGATATAACTTTGAGAGTTAATATTTGGTTTGTTAAATGAAGTTTCCACTGTAGTATAATTCTATTTAAAATCAGGTTTTATATACAGGGTACAATTGTATATATTTCCAATCAGTGACATTGAGTGACATTTCTCTTGTACATACTGTATAACAATTTGTCCAAAAATCTATAAGTATAGGATTAATTTATAAATCAATAATGAAGTTGATATGATTACTGTACATGAGTTTAATATTAATAAACAACTTCTTATGACTTAATGCTAGAGATAGATTTATTCTATTATTTACTCTACTGTATATCTTGACAAAGCCTTCGTCAGCTAACAAGCAGATTTGTGCCTCATGTGAGCTAAAGCTGAACACATATAGTAAAGCAATGGATCTAACACAGCCTTGCCTCTCATACAAGGCTATGTTGGTTAGCTACACTGTGGACACAAACACAACAAAACCCTTGAATTCGCCAGTCATTAAGTACCTCCCGTGTTCCCTACGTGAATTCTGTTGTGTCCAAATACTTGTTTACTTACGGGGTTCCATCCTGTGGTGGAGGGAGGCTTACTCATAAGCTCTCTCAGCTCCTCATCGACCTTCTTGAACTGGTTGAAGATAGGCTCCACAGGCTCATTGGGGTCCACCTGTCTCAAGTTGTCTAGGGAGGGACTCAGGAGGTTCTCCATGGAGCCCCCGGCAGAGTTGAGGCTGTTTGTGCTGCTGGTCTTCTCAAGGGTGGAGCTGGCCAGGGAGGAGGTGGAGCCCAAGGACTTGTGACTCAGGGTGAGGGTGCTGTTACTGTTGACGCTGACGTTGCCGTTCGTCTCGGGTCTGTTGTTGTTGGTTTTGCCTGTCTCGAATTGGTTCCTCAAAGCCTTGACCGAGGGCAGGAACTTCTTGACCTTGGCGGGGCTCGTCTGGCTCTCATTGTTGTTGTGGTTGGCCCCTGAGGAATTCCAGTTCTTGATGTCAACCTGGAATTATCAACTCTGAATTAATAATCACGACCATATTCCAACAATTGGGTATTTTCTTTACTCTCAGTTTAAGTAAATTATTCTTTAAGGACTTAGAAACTTCTTGTTGGTGAAATCAAGGCACAGGAACATACCTACAATACAGAATTTTGGTGATTAGATATCTCTCTGCCATTAACCTTAAACAAACTCTGGTAAGGATATTGTCCCCGGCACTGTCTACATTATACTGAGCCATGGAAGAGGGTGGGTGGGTGAGTGAGTGCCTGGCCCTTGAGCTAGTCCTCACCCTACTAAGGCAACCCATTTGTCCTATGTCTCACAGATTATTCAGAACACCTCCTCCTCTTCCTCCTCACACCACCTTTACACAACCAATGGGAGATAATTTTCAACTTATAAATCCCATAGGCAAAACTACCCCCAAAAATAGCCAAGTTGGTGCAGTAATTATCAGTATATTTATTGGTAACATTATTAGACTTTCAACTGTCAAGAAACCACCCGAGATTTACTGGATAAAGGTCACACAGGTCGAACACGCTATTGTCTGATTCGATAAAAAAAAAAAAGCAAAAGTTGTATTTTTTCTCCGTAAAACTGAAAAAGTGAAAGTGAGGGTCAGCAGCACGAGACCTGACTCATGCTAGATTCACCTTGTTTAGTTGTTTATAGTGTAAAGGTAAATGGTAATGTTTATACAGGTAACTACTAATATTCAAGCACCTGTAGTCTACCTTCACTCGGGATACAACCTTCCAGGACTAGATAGTATTTGGCCTATTCATGACCCATTACTCACACACACAAGAGAGAGAGAGAGAGAATGAGTCGGCAGTGTGACCTAGATTATAAGTCTAAAAACCAAATTTGGTCACTGTCTGTTGCTATTACCGTCATATAGTCAAACTTTTTTCACTATTAAGTCACTCTCACTCGCTCTCGATGACCCCAGGTGAAGGCATTGGGAAAAAAATTTACCTGGTCATTTCCTCGAGGGTAAGTCATCCAGCACAGAGCCAGTAGAGTGAGGTATAAATTGAGTTAATACAGTGTTGTGTTGTCTCATGTGCGTGAGTTTGTTTTCCTGCGAGCCTGACTCAGAGAAACCAATATCTGACGAGGTATTGTTTAAAACATGGAGCCACTACAATACCTGTAGTGTTGACCAGGTAAATAAATACTTAAAATACACACTTACGTTATATTATCAACAGGTATGATGTAGCCACAGTGGTTAAGAGTGTTGTTATGGTAAATTTTTTATACCTTAGTAATTGGTGTTCTTATGTATTAGGTGTCAGGGTTGGTATGGAAATCGGAGGGAAGGTTTAGCCGAAAGGTCAGTTGGTCAGGTGTAAGGGTGTTGGTGACATACGTACAGGCAGCTCCCCGGAAGAACACCAAGGGGAGCATCTAAGGGATTGTACATACTTCAGGTCGTCCGTAGCACACCAGTACTTACGCTTCCGTCTCCGGAGAGAGAGACCCTCGAGCAAAGTTCCCTAAGTGTGAGGTCAGAGGATGAGTGTGTGTGGTGACGTCACGAACGGGTTAGATCATGACCAACTCGGGTCATCCCTTAGTACAATCCCAAGCTGTCTTATCACTGTGACCTTTACATCTTGACCTTATGGTGGTGACATCACTGTGACGTCACCACACGTATATAACCTCTCATAAGGTGTGTCTTGTTTACGCCAATATTGTAGGGGGGCTCTCTCTCTCTCTCTCTCTCTCTCTCGTTACAGTAAATACATACAGTACACTCAAACATTTACTTCACACACACATGAAAGTACACATTTTTTTTTTAACTCCATTCACAAAACAAAACAAAACTGACACGACACAAACACACACCTTGTTAGAGGATGCCATCATGTTCCTCTGTCGCTGCCTGACCGTTTCCGGATAGACCTCGACGCAGCGATCCTGTTGGGTGCGGTCCTCCTCCCTCTTCTGCTTATCCTCCTGCTGGTGGTGGTGGTCCTCCTTCTCAGTCTCCACGGGGGGTCCGGGGGAGGGAGTGTCTGCCGAAACATTATTAACATTAGAGAAAAAAAAAACGTTGAGCATTAACTCGTCTCACTAAACAGCTTCTCCATAGATTTCTGTCCATATCTTTCTAAATATCAGTAATCTGTCTTCCTTTTCACTCTTACGTCTGAGTGAATTATGGGAACAAAAGATAATGAAGAGGAAGAATAACGAATTATAGCAAGACATAAGTGGAGATAGATAATGAAAGCAACATGTAGAAATACCCACAAACACTTGATACTAACTCCCCCCCCCCCCCCACACACACACAGCATACAGAATAGACCTTTAATATACACAGTCTAGCCCATCGTTGCTTCATAACAAGTCACACGCCATACTTAACCAAGTTGCTAAGTTAACCAAACAATTATCACACGCAATATAATCTTGTTTTATTATTTGTTTTACGATTTATTAAAGTTTATCTCATTTATTCCCTCCTCTCTTCCTACTCCCCCTTCTCACGAAATTAACCATGTCCTTCCTTCCTTCTTCCTCTTCTTTCTTCTCCTCCTCCTCTTCTTCTTCTCCTCCTCCTCCTCTCCATACATACATACATAACCACATACAAATATACATATGAGAATAAAATGACAATATATATAATTTTTGGTAAGTAATAAAAAAAAATAATATGGCGTCGTGTTTGGAGGAAGAGTTAGTCGGATTAGTTGTCAACACACACACACACACGAACCAGAATGTGATCATGAATATTATCAGTATACAAGGACAACCTCACCCCACCAACACACCCCACCAACACAGGCAAGAACTAACCCACGTCATGGCCTCCACACCCTCCCAGGACCAGTCATAACAGTAAAGGAAGTTAACTTAAGTGATTCTTGAGACACTTGTGTGTACCTGTCCTCACGAGTGTTTAATGATATTTACCTCAAAACAAGAAATAAAAGATAGAAGGAATACGTAATTTTTCGTTAATTTTTCAACTTATCAGTCAAGGTTTCAGTTTCACGTCTGAGGGTTGGTGACTACGGCCCACCACTCCAAATGATTTGAAGGTTTCTTTTTTTTAATCAATCGTCCCAGGTTTAACATCATCCATCCCAGTCGTTACCTTCCACCTGTCCTCCAAACTGTAATTTAACCCATTAATAGATCTCTACCCTTTAATGAATAGGCGTTGTTTATAATCAGTTTACACCAAGGTTACTATTGTTCTATGACGTCTAATCATCCACAGATAAAAACACAAGATGATACGGTTAAACTGATACAAAGCTCACATCCGGGGCGCCTCTTGTCCACCCAGCTGTGATTGGGTACCGAGGTTTAGAGATCAGGAAGTGAAGACGATCGAACACAATGCCAGACAGGATACTTCATTGGGCATCAAGGGCTTAGTATCCATTATGCTGTATCCACACTGCCCTTAACTAGACCATCACGCTATAGAGCAGCTTTCTCTTTCAAGGTGAGACCACACAGAGAGAGATGAGGGTCTAAGATAATTGAGGTAGGAAGACAGGTAAGGAGGGAGGGAGGGAGGGAGGCAACTCATAATGGTCAAACTCTCTTCCTACACACACAGGCACAGACACACATATACATTCTCTTCACATCTGACATACTCCCACTTACCTTTCCCTTCACCTCTCATCCTTTCTCTTTCACAATATTCCCCTTCTCTTTCACTATCTCCTTCCCATCCCTCCTCTCTCTCTCTCTTATCCTCTCCCCACTCCCCAACACCCAGCCCCAAAAACACACTCCCCAGACATCACCCTGACTCACACGTGTTATCTATCATAAAAAAAAAAACTGACTCAGTGATAACACCTCAAACTGAATATCCTGAGTGATTCGTGTCATGTTATTTTTTTTTTTCACTTGAGACACCTGTGACTAAGAGATTACCTGTCTAATTACGAGATTTTCAGAGAGAGATATTGGTACCTACGTCTGCCTTAACCTCCCCCCCCTCCCACCTGTGTTATAGGTTAGTCTTAAGTGCAAATTTGACCCCATTTTGTAGGTGTTTTGTTTACCTGTAGTGTCTATGTAGATTACTTAAATGATGAGTTTCCTGAATAAGTATATTTTCTTTGTTTTGGGTTACGTTAGGTTAGAGAGAGAGAGAGAGAGAGAGTATAACTAAGCAATTACGTGTCCATCTATCCTCACTATACAATAATCATCGATCAACATCACATACCACTATACATAATAATTAATACAATCTTATCATCTAATCCCTATATAATTATTTACACACCGACAACAATAACAGGAGTCGTCATTATTTTTAGTCACATATTATATAAACGTATTGCTGTGCGGGCGCCATTACCCATAACACAAGGCAACTCACCAACACCTTAATCTTCTCGACTTTCAACTAAAAGATCAACAACTGGGTTTATTTTCCTCACTGTCTAGATATTAATAGAAAAAAAAATTATTAGCGGGTTTGTTTTTTCGCATCAATAGACCAAAATCCGGATAAATATAACAAGAGGCTAGTTTTTCAGTGTAGGAAATATCGATATGATTTACGATTCGATTCCTTGTCACAGTACGTCACCATACCACACCACACAGTACATCACCACACCACACAACGCTTCACCACACCACACAACGCTTCATCACACCACACAGTACATCACCACACAACGCTTCACCACACCACACAGTACGTCACCACACCACACAACGCTTCACCACACCACACAGTACGTCACCACACCACACAGTACATCACCACACCACACATCACCACACACACTGAAAGCTCTTCTTGTCTCCTATCCACTGTATGACACCATATGCGTCACTTGTGTTTCCCGATGGTGATAACCCTTATCATCTGTCACTCCTGTGGTTAATCCAAAACACGTTGATTTATGGCCCAGTGTGGCAGAGTAAAGACGCGCCACTGGTCACTGAGTACGACTGGCAATATAATCACTTAAGAGTACGACTTACTCTCGATCCATAAAGTGTAGGTAGAAATGTAGTGAGAGTACATATGACTCATCTCTTAATTGTACTCTGGCAACAACACGTAGATAAAAAGATGGTGATATTGAGTACACATACACCAGCCATCACTTAGAGTACCACTTGTATTCTGACTACAACACGCAAGTACATGAATGGTGGAGTAGAGTAAATAATCCACTTCGGTGTAGGTATCCGTCCGCGTCGCACCACCATACTGAAGTACAGGTGTGTGTTAGTAGGTATATATGACGTTACCTGCCGAAACACCTGTGCTCGGAGCTTACACACACACACACACAAGCTGTACACACACTGAGTTAACACGTGTAAACACTCATTGGTAAATAAAGACCCATTATACTAGTAAATCAATATAATAACCCAAATTATATATCACCAATTAACTCTTAACAATATAAAAATAATAACTAAGGAAGGAATTATAGGTTAGTGGAGTTTTAGGACAGAAATTTGTATAATGTTTTGAGTTAACATGTACGATTGCATTCGAATCACGTGAAGATTAGGCACCCCTAGTTTAGTTCACCTGTTGATTAATCACCTTAATTATATCTGGGTTAAGATTGTTTAAGTTAGACTAATATTGAAGTGAAATAATCTGGGGTGTCTAATTTTTACGAAGTTTCCCCTTGACACCAGAAATTCCCACAAACAAGTGACATAAGACAAGCATAACAACTTCCTCCACCATTACACTTATTATTTATTTGACTTTCATTAGCATACAATAAACTTAATGTACACTAAATAGAAAATAATTAAATGCTGTAATTAAACCGTTTATGATATTAAAGGAGGGTTATAACTTGAAACGCTACCACACTCACTCTCAGACAGGAACGAAATCCATACAATCAATATATCCAATGAAGAAAATATTTTTACTGAATAACTGATATAAAACTAAAGGTATAAACTGAAAAAAAATGTTAATAAAAGTAAAATTCCAGCCATTAATATTCTTGAGTGATTAACATGTTTATTATTCTTTAGTTGGCTCCTGACCACAGTGAGTTGAGTGTACAGTGTAAGTTTAGTGTAGTGGTCCTCATTAGTACACCTGGTAGGCTGCTTTACACCTTGAGTTGAAGGTAAAGAAGTTATGAGACACATTCAATGACTAAAAGAAAAAAAAAAAAGCAGCAACTTCACCGAATTCGCTAAAGAAAGTGTTGAAGTATCACTTTTGTAGCTATAATTATTACTGTTATTATTATTATTATTATTATTATTATTATTATTATTATTATTATTATTATTATTATTATTATTATGTTATTATTATTATTATTATTATTATTATTATTTTATTTTATTTATTGGGTTATTTTTTTCGGGAAGGAAGGGGGAGGAGACGTGTTCTGACAGGTGGTAGAACAACAGCTGCATACTGATGTTGAAAGAAACACTGCTAGGCCAAACAACACATGATCATGGAGACTACACCTTAATAAACCCAAGAGTAAATTATTTACCTTTTTATTTATTGTATTAATAGAAGGAGCATTACCTTTACCGAGATTACATGCAGCTATATACGATCCCAACAGTTTGGCGACAGTACCGTCTTCAGGTTTTTCGCGGAGGTGCAACGATGGAAACATTTCTTTCTTGAGGCCTTGTCTCTCCTCCCACGTCTGTACGTACACCGCAGGAGGCTCCCACTTTGCCGCCAACACTTCCTGGCCATTGACGGAACTGCCACAGGAAGATTCTTTGTCATGGCTGCCCTCACCAAGACGGGGCGTGGTATCCTCAGTGTCTTGTGGTGGGAGTTTTAATCTCTCGTCATTTCCCGAAGGAGGTCGAGTGTTAGTGTGTGATGCTGTAGTGTCTCGGTCACGCCCGTCGTCAGTCTCTGGTGTAGTGGTTGTTGTCGCGTCTCTGCTGGAGGTGCTGTCCAAGGTCCTCCCCAGTAGCGTGTCGTCACCACTCACCTGGGTGGCTGTCTGTACATAACTCTCCTCAGGTTGTAGAGAAGACTGTGTTTTATCAGGGTCACACTCGTCCCGTGAGCCAAGTGAAGGAGTACCTGGACCACTAGAGGCTTGGCTGGCTGGATGACATTGTTTTACGTTCTCTGAGAGGAAGACTATCACGACCTTTTTGTCTTCGGTGGACAGTGACCTCTTCCTGTCGGTTGTTCCCTCAGAGTGTTCGAGATTTGTGGAGTCGTTACCATATTGGTCTGCTGTGTCGTGTTCGTGATCGTCTGTGACCTGTGTCTTCTCCTTCCCCTTTCTGTGTCGTCTCAGCGGCACTGGGGGAACGTCCTCGCTGTCTTTGGTCTCAACTCGTTCTGAATTTATCAAATTCATTAACTTTCTGTCGAAGGGAGTCGGGTAGAACTCCTCGTTGTTAAACTCCACCATTGACTGAAACACGACCAAGTCAGACAGATCTTCTTCCACGTTCGCTGGCGAAGGGCTGTCGTCGGCCATAAACCCCGGGATCTCTGAGGGATCGTCCGCCGAGAACTGCATGTCGTAACTCTTCTGTTTACGTCCGAATAATCTAGGGAAACAGTTGGCGGAGTCGCTGCCGCTCAACTGGTGGGAGTTTTTGTTTACAAAGTTCCGCTGTAATGTGGAGTAGATTTTCTTCTTCAGTGACACTGTTCTCTTTACAGAATGACTCCTCTTCTCCTTGTACTGGATGGAGCCCTCGGAGCCAGCGCGGTTAATGTTTCGGCTCTGGGGGGCGGAGGAGAGTCTCTCATGAGTGTGACCGTTAAGTGCTTCCTGAGACTCTAGTAACAACATCACCGAGGCCCTCTCCGCCGTGTGGGCCGCCATGAGAGGGTCGTGGGAGCCCCCACGGCAGGACGCCTTCAACTCTGTCTTAGTTTGTTGAGGTCTACTGGTGGCGATGGACGCTGCTCGCATGACGGGTCTTCGTCTAGCGGGGCTCGGGCCAATGGGCGTCATGCGGCTCGTGGGCGTCGATGGGGGCGTCGTTGGGGTCTTCGAATGCGCCTTGTGTTGTCGAGGAAGTGAACGGAATCTCCTGTTTGCTCTCTCTGGAGGCGTTGGCGCCGACACACTTAAATCTTCAGTGTTCTCCTGGGTGTTGGTGGTGGCGTCAGCGGTGGTGGTGGCGTCAGCGGCGGTGCTGGCGTCAGCGGTGGTGGTGGTGGCGGCGGTGCTGGCGTCAGCGGTGGTGGTGGCGGCGGTGCTGGCGTCAGCGGTGGTGGTGGCAGCGGTGCTGGCGTCAGCGGTGGTGGTGGCAGCGGTGCTGGCGTCAGCGGTGGTGGTGGCGGTGGTGGTGGTGGCGGCGGTGCTGGCGTCAGCGGTGGTGGTGGCGGCGGTGCTGGCGTCAGCGGTGGTGGTGGCGGCGGTGCTGGCGTCAGCGGTGGTGGTGGCGGCGGTGCTGGCGTCAGCGGTGGTGGTGGCGGCGGTGCTGGCGTCAGCGGTGGTGGTTGGCGTCAGCGGTGGTGGTGGCGGCGGTGTTGGCGTCAGCGGTGGTGGTGGCGTCAGCAGCGGTGGTGGCGTCAGTGGCGATGGTGGCGTCAGTGGCGATGGTGGCGTCAGCGGCGGTGCTGGCGTCAGCGGCGGTGCTGGCGTCAGCGGCGGTGCTGGCGTCAGCGGCGGTGGTGGCGGCGGCGGTGCTGGCGTCAGCGGTGGTGCTGGCGTCAGCGGTGGTGGTGGCGTCAGCGGCGGTGGTGGCGTCAGCGGCGGTGGTGGCGTCAGCGGCGATGGTGGCGTCAGCGGCGATGGTGGCGTCAGCGGCGGTGGTGGCGTCAGCGGTGGCGTCTGTGGCGGTGGTGGCGTCAGCAGTGGTGGTGACGTCAGCGGTGGCGTCTGTGGCGGTGGTGGCGTCAGCGGCGGTGGTGGCGTCAGCGGCGCGAGGGACAAACTGGAGGCTGAGGGGAACTTGTACCACTGGAGGAATCTTTTTCTTTCTTACTGGAGGTCTGGGGAAGTCTCTGTATTCTATAACAGGAGTCATCTCGGGTCTGACGCCTGAATGAATATCTCTCGAGTCTACTGAAAATTGGTCGTCGTTGTCAACCTCGTCCTTTATGTCGTCCGAGGTGACAGACAGAGTGGTAGACAGGTTTTCCTCCTTGGGGGCTTCTGTCTCTTCTTCACCTTCGTCATTATTCTTATCTTCTGTCACTATATTACCTGAATCATCTTTATTCTTATCATCTATCTCCTCATTACCTGGTTTATTATTATCATCTTTATCTTCCGTTTCTTCATTACCAAATTTATCACCTTTCGTATCTTCCATCTTCTCATCTTCTTCTTGTTTCTCTTTTTCCCTCAGATTTGTTACCTGTTCTTCGTCTTGTGTTTCCACGCTCTCCGGGTAACAGTTTTCTGAGCCAATAATCGGTAAAGAGTTTGTAGCGTCTCTGTAGTGTGTGTCGGCAGGTGAGTGTTCCTCATCACCCGACGGAGCTTTCCCCGACAGGTGTTGTGGATCAGCTGTTGCGTTTCCACCTGTCTCACGTAAGTCAAGACAACAGAGGTCCACCTGTTTCATCCCATCAGTTGTGTCTCCATCGACCTCGACGAGTCTGTTCTCCCGTGCTGGCACTCTGGACACGTCGGTATCACATGACCCGATTTTTGCATCACCTGCCTCGTTAGTATTCCCCCAGTGCCACATGTTGCTTGGATCATGGGGCTCTGGCAGAGTGCCAGCTCCTTCCCGCTCCAACGCCTCCTCAACACCCACCGAACTTGACCCACAGTTATCAGCTGATTCGTTTTCTATGGTCGGCAACTTTTCGTTTTCCTTTCTAAATGGATCGTCAGCCTTTGTTGTGGAGACTTGTGCTTTATTAATTTTAGTTTTTACTGACAGTTGTCTTGCACTGTGTTTACGTCTGACAGGTCGTGTTGGTGGTGTGTGGGAGGCGTCTCGGCCGGACACATCACCCGGCAGCTCCCCACACTTTAATAAGTCATTGTTTGTTTTAACGAGTTTAGGTTCACTTGAAAGCCGACGCAGAAAAAGTCTCTTGGGTTTGGGAGGAGGGACGTCCATGACACAGGGAGGAGTGACTGTGGGCTGTGCTGGCTCGTGACTGACACAGCCTCCGGGGGGGTGGTCTGTGTTGTTGTTTCCTGTCTTACATTCTTGCTCAATATTCTCATTTGAATTTTTTCCTCTTTCCAGCACCTCAGTCTTGTTTTCTATCTTATCTCTGCCCACATCCTGTTCGTCTGTAGGAGGTTGTTGTGTACCAGTTTGAGAATCATTATATATTAGTGGTGGGTGTTGTTGAAGTCCTCCACTGGTTTCTAATGCACAACTTTCATCCTTGTTGTTGGTGATGTTTGTCTCCTCTTGAAAGGTTTCTTGCTTACCTGAGTCACCTGATCCTTGCTCGCCGAGGGTCACAACTTCCTCGCTGCCAAAGCCACCACATTCATCCCACGCAGGAGGAGACTCTGGCTCGCTGGTGACGTCGTCTTGCGTAATCTCGACCTCATAAAAAACCTCCGTTCGTGACCCTGATGAGTCTTCACCGCCCATAACATTTGGTGATAGTGGCGCCTCGTTAACTCCACCAGCCGTGTTTGGTCGTCCGCTGGTGCTGGCCAACTGTGACTCAGCCTCTGACCTCGCGTGTTCCTCAGGTGAATCGGAGAACAACATTAACTTATAATTAGGGTCATGTTCACCTTCCTTTTCACTAGTCGAGTCCGTGAGAGAGGGAGCAGATGTGTCCATACTTGATGTGGTAGCTGGTACAGAGTCACTGGTCACCGATACAGAGAGTTTTGTATTGTTTACTTCCCCTGTAACGACACCTTCTGTATGCAGGTCACCTCCCACCATCGTAGTTACAGGTTCAGGAGGACTATTAACACTGTTTTCCTCATTATTATTTACCGCTCTGTCTGTGTCGTTAATTTCTATGTCTACTGCGTCGCCGGGAGCCACGTTGATAGGCCTGACCGGGGTGGCACTTGCAGCATCGGCAATTATGTTTACAGCACCAGCCACCTCCACACCTGGACTCCTCGTCTCTAACACAACAAGACTTAGTGGAGAAATAATCTGACTAGTTACATCGTCGGGAGTAAGACCGAAGGAATCTGAAGGGACACCACTATCACCTTGCGTTTTGTCACTTGTTCCAGCTGGGGTGACAGACGAAGTTACGGCGTTAAGCACCTCCTGAAATATCTCAAACACATCATCACCAGCGTTCATGTCATCGTCGCAAGCTTCTACGTCCTCTGACACACCGATACTTTGTTTAATTCCCGTTCTTAGTTGACTCTCTGGATCAACACTGACCACGGGGCTCCCCATTGCTGAAGACTTGACACTAATCTGATCGACGTGATGTGTAGCTACAGACAAGGGTTGGTCATCACTGCCAGCACCACCACCTTCAGGAGGCTGGAGATCTTCGCTTCGGCCTCCGTCTTCCCTGGGAACAACACAGTGACTCAACACATTATCGTGGGACACATCTGGAGTGTTATCAGGTGTGGGAAGTGTGTGCTCGTCAGGTGTGAGAAGCATGTGTTCGTCAGGTGTGGGAGGTATGTGTTCGTCAGGTGTGGGAGGTGTGTGTTCGTCAGGTGTGCTGGTGATTGTGTCAGGTGTGGTGATGATTGTGTCAGGTGTGGTGGTGATTGTGTCAGGTGTGTTGGTGAGGAGTGTGTCAGGTGTGTTAGTGATTGTGTCAGGTGTGCTGGTAATTGTGTCAGGTGTGTTGGTGATGAGAGTGTCAGGTGTGTTAGTGATTGTGTCAGGTGTGCTGGTAATTGTGTCAGGTGTGTTGGTGATGAGAGTGTCAGGTGTGCTGGTAATTGTGTCAGCTGTGTTGATGATGAGAGTGTCAGGTGTGTTGGTGATGAGAGTGTCAGGTGTGCTGGTAATTGCGTCAGGTGTGTTGGTGATGAGTGTGTCAGGTGTGTTGGTGAGTGTGTCAGGTGTGCTGGTAATTGTGTCAGGTGTGTTGGTGATTGTGTCAGGTGTGTTGGTGAGTGTGTCAGGTGTGCTGGTAATTGTGCCAGGTGTGTTGGTGATTGTGTCAGGTGTGTTGGTGATGAGAGTGTCAGGTGTGTTGGTGATTGTGTCAGGTGTACTGGTGATTGTGTCAGATGTGTTGGTGATTGTGTCAGTTGTGTTGGTGATTGTGTCAGGTCTACTGGTGATTGTGTCAGGTGTACTGGTGATTGTGCCAGATGTGTTGGTGATTGTGTCAGCTGTGTTGGTCATAACAATGTCGGACAGATCTATGAGTTCGGCTTCAATTACGTCGTAGATGTCAGCCTCATCTGGATCATCTTCGACGTCAGCCTCTTCTGGAGTGCTGATGGCAGTGTCAGCCAGGTCAAAACAATCAGCAACGGCCATGTTTGACACGTCAGTCTCGTCACTCGACTCGTCACTCTGAGAGGCGCTGGTGAGGAGGATATCAGGGACGGTCATGTCTGCCACGTCAACCAGATGAGTGTGAGGACGAGGAACCACGTCACCATCACCGTTCTGTCTCACTATCGTCGCCGCGTCACCTTCACTGTGGGGTGTGTGGGTGATGGGGCCCATGGCTTCGAGCACAGCACTACCGTCACCTTCACTAATGATGACTCCAGGTGTATCAATCACACCTACTTCACCTTCACTAATGATGCCTCCAGGTGCATCAATCACAGCTCCTTCACTAATGATGCCTCCAGGTGTATCGATCACAACTCCTTCACCTTCACTAATGATGCCTCCAGGTGTATCAATCACAACTCCTTCACCTTCACTAATGATGCCACCAGGTGTATCAATCACAACTCCTTCACCTTCACTAATGATGCCTCCAGGAGTATCAATCACAACTCCTTCACCTTCACTAATGATGCCTCCAGGTGTATCAATCACAACTCCTTCACCTTCACCGACAGTGTGTACAGGTGTATCAACAAGAGGACCGCCACCTTCACTGGATATGTCAGAGGCCGACTCGGCAGTAGGCTGGGCGGTGCTGACATTACCCACACTACACTGAGGTTCTGATCTTTTCTGAATGAGGACAGCACCACCGTCTCCCGCCTCCACGTTCTTCGTCTTTTCCCTTTCACCACCACTACCCACCTGATCCCCGGCCACACCACCACCCGTATCATAAACAAAATTCAGACCCTCTATGGCGATATCCCTGAGTCGTGGGTCGGTAGATATACTCATCCCTCCCTCCTCAACACCACCACACAACTCAGCCATGTTTAGGGAGTCCGTGTCCTCCTCTGACGACACCTCAAACTCGTAAATTGTGGAGAGGATTCGTTGGCCAGTTAGTACGTCGAAGTACGGCTCGGTACTGGAGTATCCCCAAGAGTCGTCCCGCATCTCGAAATCGTAATCGATCCTCATAACTTTGCGAGTCACATTCAGCTCTGGGAACACGGGCAGGACTTGCATGTAGAAATCGTCACTCCCTCTGGGTGGTGATCCCAGAGAGTTTACGGAGTTACCTATCGTTGGAAAGGCGTCGTCACAGTCCTCGTAGAACTCTAGGCCGTTTATTTTATTCCTGAAGTAGATGGGAGAAGATTGGGGAAAGTCGCTGAACAATTTCCGGCAGGTGCTGTAAGAGTCACAGGTCTCTGGGTCATAAGAAACAGGTGTCTCTTCAGCGTCACCTGTTAGTGGTCGTCCTCTTGGCTCTTGGACGAGGTTTATGTTTTTGTTACTCTCAATAGATCGGCGACGCAGGAGTCCGAGAGTTTCTTTGGTAGGTTGAAATTCGACGATGGAGTTACCACTATTCCCGAGGGCGCAGTAAATAAAAAAATCATTGGACGTTGGATCATACCAGGACATGTCTGCTGCCTCGTCACTCTCACTAGTCTGTTGGGTTGTTTCATCTTCTTCAGTGGTCTCACAAACAGGTGGTGGGTTGTCAACATCTTCCTCGGTCTGTTGGGACATGACGGAGGCATTAAGGGCGTCGTCGTCATTTGGTTCTAAAGAGTCAGAATACTCGGACTCTGTCGTGCCGTGCTCAGAGATGCCGCTGTCTGTCATGAGAGAGTCACTGGGAGGCTTGTTGGACAGCCGGGACCCCTGCACCTGGGACGTGTGGCCGCCAAACACCAGCTCCTCCCTCACCTCCGTCGGGCTGAAGTCCATTGATGATGTAGGAGAAGAAAAGCTCCGCCGGAGGTCAGACATCTGGCTCTCAGGGCTGATAGATCTGTCGACACTCTCTTGACAACATTCCTTCTTTCCAGCGAGGGCCTCAACACTCACCGAGTCTCTTACACTATTGAGATCCATTGTCTCACATCCAAGAACCTTACCTGTTGGAGTGACTGTCTCCTCAACATTACGAGAACTCCCCGGGTTCTCGAGCTCTGATAATGTACGGTCGTCCTTGTCTCTTTCTTCACCAGTATTGTTCTCCTCGACGGCCTCAGTAACGCAACAAGTCGTAGCTGAACGTCCCTGATCTGTGCCACTGTCTCCTGGTATAACACGAGTGCTGTCAACGTCAGGCTTACAGTCTTGTAGTTTGATCTGTATGTCTAGAACACCAGCAGCCAAGTGTAACATACTCTGGCCGACACACAGTAACCTTTAATATCACTTGTTTGCCTTGAGCGGCGGACACACTGAACACAACAATTTAATACACAACTTCTCAGGTGAGCGAAACGAAACACACTGTAACAGTCACAATTATTCTGTATGGATATGTATCACTTGTAAGTCCCCGGTGTTCTGACAGTCCAACAGCGAGGAACTGACACCACCTGCGTCGACGTGACCAGCTGAGGGAGCACTCGTCAGGCAGGTTCTACACACAGCCTTGTACAACGCTCTATGACACTTTCTTGACCTCGATTTTTATTCACAAACGCTGCTGAGTGACGGTATTACCAGGAGGTGGATAATATCAAGAGTTACTCGCAGTTTACTCACTCATAAGATCACTTTATGTTTATTCATGTTTAAGACCTTGGGTTCTTTAACTTCACTCTTAGTTCACTACACGAGTTAGGTCATGCGGTCGGATGGTACTGATTCTAACACTCACGGGATAAATCTATGAACTTTGAGTGATCATATGACGCACACACACACACTCCTGGTATGAGCGACTCTCAGGCTAAGACACAACTGACCACCGGCAAGACTGGACGAGATGATATTAAGACAGCAGCCAAACATCATTTCATAACGGAGGCAAAGCACGCTCCTTGCACGGTACCTGTTGACACACACCGGAGCACCTTAATGACCTTTTCCCTCCACAGCAGCGGGTGCAGGAGGGAAAACCACACGATAAGACACACTTTAAAACTCATTTCCCAGATAAGTGTATCAATGATTTCAACGTGGACGGATGACCAGGGGAGAGGATGTCCGTCTTGGCTGTAATGAGGTCCCTTCGATGTCGGGTGTGTGTGTGGGGGGAGGGGGGTGTGTTGGGACTGGGCATCGCTCCACCACACTCTGTTTACTGTGAACCACCACACTATACCAAGGCCCCTGCCACACTGCTCCTCCCCCTCCCACCATACCCGGATGGCCGCGTGACCTGTGAAGGGAGCAGGGAGCGTGGTGGTGCTGTGGGAGGGAGGGGAGAGGGAGGACTTACGAGAGGGGGAGGGGAGGGAGGGTGGGAGGACTTAGTAGTGAGGGAGGAGAGTTGAGATGGATCATGAAGGAGGGAGGGACTAGAGAGGGAGGACTTAGGATGAGGGAGGGGAGGTGAGATGGATCCTGAGGGAGGGATACAGCGAGAGGAGCGGAAGGGAAAGTGAGTGGGCGCTGCTTTGCATGCTGTGGGTGTCACCTGTTCAAGGACTCCCACAGATGACGGGCACGTGAGAGGCGGCTACAGACACCCTAACCTAACCTAACCTAACCATGAGGTTGATAGTACACCCTACTCATTCACACCTTCATCTGGTGACTTTAAACTCTGACCTACTTCCTCGAGGTGGGGGTAATAAGGAGCTCCTGTAGCAGTAGCAGTATTATGACTACCTTATAGGGAATGACACGCAACGGGAGACAACAGGAGCAAAAACAAAACAGAAATTGCGTTGTGTGTGTGATGAACTTCTGTGTCGACCATCCCCCCCCCAACAGACTGACTAACTGACTGACTGGGGTCGACTGAGAGTGTGTTATCTGATCAAGCTGCCTCAACCTTATACGATGTTATACTTCCCTCACCATTATATCTACCTTGGATGAGTATAACCAGACATATACTGGCTAGATCAACATGACATATACACACATCAACACGAAACTCTGACCCTATGTTGTAAAATCCTCGTAACATTTATTCTAGTAGTGAAAAAAAAAAAACTGTTGAAACGCAGATAAATCACACGGACATTACAAGACATAATTGAAGTAACATAAACAAGTCTCTCTCTCTCTCTCTCTCTCTCTCTCTCTCTCTCTCTCTCTCTCTCTATGGCAACAGCCCCACCAAAACAAACACAACATATACATAAATAATACACAGTAAACAATGGTACAATACACACCCCCTCCCTCGCCTCCTAGACCTTGACCTTTGACCTAAAATCTCTCAAACAACAACGACGACGATACAACAACTACTACTACTAAATTGTTCTTGCTTGGTGTTTATATACGTAACTGTGTGCATAGATAGATAGATAGATAGATAGATAGGTGATTAACATTCAGGCTGAGACAAGGCGTTACAGAGGTGTCTAGTGTCGCGGTCCACCCATCCTAGCGCCGCCCACTGGCCTAGCTGAGGCTGCCACCCATCCTAACGCCGCCCAATAGCTTAATAAATCCTGGCATCCAATTATCCATGCTTGTGCCGCCCAGTGACTTGACCCCGTGTATGCCACCCACTTGCATGACCCCGTGTATGCCACCCACTAGCATGACCCCTTGTATGCCACCCACTAGCATGACCCCGTGTATGCCACCCACTAGCATGACCCCTTGTATGCCACCCATCTTAGTGCCGCCCACTGGTCTGGTCGGTGCTGCTGGCAGACGGTGATGAAACTGGTGGAGCAGAGGTCAACTTTCACCCCGTGTGTGTGTGTGTGTGTGTGTGTCGGATCTTGATGGAGAAGACCGAATTTGTTTCTCCCTCAATGACGTTTTCCAACAACTACAACAACAACAATAACAACAATAATAATGATGATGATGATGATGATGATAATAACTACCGTAGTGAAAGGGTTAAGGTAACTAATTAGGGTTACGTCAGGTATTTACAGGTGAGCATTGACCCAAGAGGAAATTACAAGAGAGAAAGTGTTTTGTACAGCAATACATTCCACCACCATCCCCACCACAGCCACCACCACCATCCCCACCACAGCCACCACCACCATCCCCACCACAGCCACCACCACCACCACAGCCACCACCACCATTCCCACCACAGCCACCACCACCATCCCCACCACAGCCACCACCACCATCCCCACCACAGCTACCACCACCATTCCCACCACAGCCGCCGCCACAGCTGCCACCCCCCCACACCACACCAACGCCCCCTAACAATTTATAACCCGGTCACCTGATCCAATAATAACGATGCATTACACAGTTCCTGTTACTGATACTCTGAATAATAACAGTTAAAAGTTATTGCGCAGTAACATCGCCTTGGCAACAGCAACAACAACAATAACAACAACAATAACAATAATAATAACAATAATAATAATAATAATAATAATAACAACAATAACAACCACCACCATAGCCTCACGTAAGCATTCTTCATAAATACACAACAAGAATCTTAATACAAAGTAGTATAGGAGAGACTCTTGCCAGGTAACCCATGACAGGTAGACTCTTGCCAGGTAACCCATGACAGGTAGACTCTTGCCAGGTAACCCATGACAGGTAGACTCTTGCCAGGTAACCCATGACAGGTAGACTCTTGCCAGGTAACCCATGAAAGGTTTAATATCAGGTCGTGTCTGACTCAATGATTTAACATTTTTTTTAATATATTCAGTTGTGATGGAGAGAGCAGATAGCATTATAATGACCCGAGGAGAGGAACGTGCAGGAATTATCGGGTCATTCTTGTACTGTAAGATTAAGTAAGTTAAAAATGACCTCAATTGACCTCTTATGTGGCGATTTAAATTACCTGGAGAAATGACCAAGTTTAATGTATTAATTATATGGTACAGTAATTACATATGAGTGATTACCTGAAGATTAGGCACCCCTGTTAATTTCACCTGGGGAATAAACCTAACCTAACCTAACTGGTGCTAAATGAACGTATCTAGTTAAGGTAGAGCCTCAGTTGTTCCCTCTACATTGGTGGTTGACTAGATGGATAGAGGTGGATGGGTGAAAGTAACCAAGATGTATTTTGCTTTTGATCATGTTGCCTTCATTGTTGCAACGTAATGGAGATGAAACACTACTTCTCAATATACAGAGAGTTTTTCTTGGTATAACTGAGTACCTTAACTACGATGCTAATCTTTCTAGAATGATGAATTACCCTAAGTATGAGGTATCTTCACCCATCTAACCACTTACACCTCGTGCTTCAAGCTGTAAGAACGTGGCTCAATAGGTCACTTGAATTGAAATATAAGCAATGTCTAAAAATGCCTTCAAAATTACACTGAGACTCTACCTTAACTAGATACATTCCTTGAGCAAAATTCAGGTGACAAAATTACTATAATGAGGCTTTAACCTTAACTAGATACAATCACATAGCAGTAGTTAAGACACGTAATTAACCTGAGATTCTACCTTAACTAGATACATTCCTTGAGCAAAATTCAGGTGACAAAATTACTATAATGAGGCTTTAACCTTAACTAGATACAATCACATAGCAGTAGTTAAGACACGTAATTAACCTGATATTCTACCTTAACTAGATACGTTCCCTCAGCAACAGGTAAGAGACCCCCCAAAAAATATCAACACACTGAATAACTTAAGAAATTCGTATCCAACATTACAATCTCACCTCACACGAGATACATACAAAGTTACATTAGTATTTACAAAAACAACATTACCAAACAATAGAAAATCGCCATGTGACAAGAATACCCTATCAGAACGGCTGCCCAAGGTCGACCCTGCTGTGTAGTACCCCCCCTACCCACCCCGCCTCTCACCCTTGTAAACAGATGCTTCTCTCAGTACACGTTACCACTTAATATATATTCAACAGGTGTCAAAACAAGTGTCAATAGTGAGTGATTAAGGTCATATATGCTCACTTAATGTTGTAAAGTAGTTTGTTAAGTGTTCTAAGTGTAAATAGTACAATTACTTTAGAGGGAAGGTATGGTTAGGTATTATATTTAGATTACAGGTGTTGGGCAGTAGGTAAGGCAGGTGTATCACAGGTAAGGCAGGTGTATCACAGGTGTTGGACAGATGGACAAACTGGACGCAGGAAAACAAAGAGTAAGAAAATATGACCGTATTACAGATTGGATATAGAATCCTTGGAAAGAATCCAGAGGAGAATGACAAGACTAATCCCGGGCATTAGGAACCTTGAGTACAGAGACAGGTTAAAGCATCTTAATTTGCACTCCCCCGAGAGACGTAGAGCGAGGGGCGACCTGATAGAGGTGGATAAGTGGAAGGCAGGGCTAAACAAAGGGGACATTACAAAGGTACTCAAACTATCCAACCAGGAGCGAACTCGTAACAATGGTTTTAAATTAGACAAATTTAGATTTCTGCGTGAAATAGGTAAACACTGGTTTGGAAACAGAGAAGTGGATGAATGGAACATGTTACCAAATAACATCATTAACTCGAATACGCTGGATAGCTTCAAACATGGGTTGGATGCTTATATGAGCAATAGGGGTTGGGTATAAACGGGACTGCCCAGTATGGATCAATAGGCCCGCTGCAGTTTCCTCCATTCTTATGTTCTTAAGAATAAAAGAAAATACAAACTAACACACACACACACACACACAATCACGTCTCTACATCAAAAAAACTGACGTAATCCCAACTAAAAACACAACAGTTAAATCTCTCGTCATATTGCCACTCTGTCATCACGAGATAGAGGGAGGTGCGGTCGGGTCCAAGATCTTACAACAGCAACCCACCAAGTTTTACAGTTCTAGGACGCGCCAGTCAAGAGTCCAGTTAGATTGACTGTGTGTGGGTTGTGGTGGTGGTGGTGGTTGACCTGTTTGTTGGCCGCCCACTCAGTCAGCCAGTCAACCACACTACACAGTCACGCCCACCACCACCACATACCTTCCTCAGTCACTCACCCATAAAACGTTTCTAAATTTCTGTTAGAGAGAGAGAGAGAGAGATGCCTTCAAAAGTGTGGCCATGTTTCCAGAGGGGTGGCCAAGCCTATAATAATGTGGCCATATCTTCAATAATGTGGCCAAGCCTCTAATACTGTGGCCAAACCCTTCAATAGAATGGCCAGGTATAACACCTTCCTTACATCTCATTTACTCGTACGTTACCTGTCGTGCTGTACGCAATACTTTACATACACACACACACACACACACACACACACACACACACACGGTAAAAAAAAGATATACCGTTAGTTTATTGATTAAGACTTGAGAAGGCTCGACCACACACCTCCGATACGACAATCACAAGGAAGACGTAAAAAACACCTTTAGATTAGCTCCCCTTACCTTATATCACCTGTAGATTAACCACCCTAACACTACCTGGAGGATTAGGTTAGGGTTAGGCTAGGGTTAGGTTTAGGTTAGGGTTAGGGTTAGGGTTAGGTTAGGGTAGCGTGGTTAATCTTCAGGTGATCTAGACGTCAGACAGAAGGCTATAATCTCACATCCTGTTATGTCTGGTGGAATACACGACAAAAACTTAACCGGACGAAGAAGAAGAAAAAAGACGGGGAAAACGATGACGGGGACTAACGAAGACGATAAAGAAGACAACGATAAGAACGACGATGATGACGACGAAAAATGACGATGAACATGACGATGCCAGACTAGTCACAACAGCACCACGATACCATAGAAAACGTACGACCTAAAAAAAATTCCTATTTTCTATAATCCCGACAAATGACGTAGACAAACACTAATGATACTTATAATCTGGACCTAATTAGTGTGTGTGTGTGTGTGTGTGTCGTAGTGGAACATTAACACCCACAGCCAAGCCAGCATACGTGGGCACAAGTACACACGACCTACCTGACAACATCTGCCCACACACAGGTACACATATACATACATGTTCCCCCACACACACACACACATAAGCTCTCTCTCTCTCTCTCTCTCTCTCTCTCTCTCTCTCTCTCTCTCTCTCTCTCTCTCTCTCTCACACCAATATAAATATGAACGTATATATTTTCTCACACACACACACACACACACACACACACACAGCCGTAAGAACAAACGGGAAAAACTGTTGGGAAATACAAGGTGAACCAGCTGTGGTAACTGAATGGATGGGTGGGTGGGTGGCGGGTGGGAGGCGGGTGGGTGGCAGGTGTAGGTGGATAAATTACACGTGAACGGGTGGGTGGGAGGGTTCTGTTAAGTAGGTGGGCGGGTGTACGGGTGGGTGGCCTCTCTTTTCCAACATGAATGGATGGGCGGTGTAAAGGAAGTGGGTGGGTGGGGCGTAGTAAGTATGGGGTGTGGGACAAAGAAAAGAAGTCTGTGTGTGTGTGTTTGAACGGGGCACACACACACACGGTAAGGTCAAAGGTCACAAACGAGGAACTGAACGATACTCCGAGAAGGAAAGGGAAAGTGGGTCAGAGAGAGAGAGAGAGAGAGAGAGAGAGAGAGAGAGAGAGAGAGAGAGAGAGAGAGAGAGAGAGAGAGACACCATGAATATCGAAAACAAAACAAAACAAAAATAAAAACAAAAGACAATTAATAAATAAATAAAAACAATAAAGAAGAAAAACAAATAAATAAATAAATAAATAAAATATCACACGACGAGAGTGAAAAAAGGGAGGATATCTCGTTAAAAGGGAGAATATCTCGTTAAAAGGGAGGATATCTCGTTAAAAGGGAGGATATCTCGTTAAAAGGGAGGATATCTCGTTAAAAGGGAGGATATCTCGTTAAAAGGGAGTGTATCTCGTTAAAAGGGAGTGTATCTCGTTAAAAGGGAGGATATCTCGTTAAAAGGGAGGATATCTCGTTAAAAGGGAGGATATCTCGTTAAAAGGGAGGATATCTCGTTAAAAGGGAGGATATCTCGTTAAAAGGGAGGATATCACGTACAACAAACACTATTCACAAAATATAAGTATCTCTTTGAATAAACGAATAAGGGAGAATATAGCTTACAGTAGAAGGGAGACTATTTCACACAGCGTCCAGGAGAGAGAGAGAGAGAGAGAGAGAGAGAGAGAGAGAGAGAGAGAGAGAGAGAGAGAGAGAGAGAGACGTAGGGTGACTCAGCTAAAGGGAGGGAAGTGGGCGTTTGGAGGTGTGGGAGGAAGAGGGGGAAGACGAGTTGTAGGTGCGTGACCGTGGCGAGGAGAAAAGAGGGTGAGAGGGAGGTGAGAGGGGGAGGGTGAGAGGGGGAGGGTGAGAGGGGGGAGGGGGGAAGAAGAGAAAATAGGAAACAGGGATTGGAGAGAGAGAGAGAGAGAGAGAGAGAGAGAGAGAGAGAGAGAGAGAGAGTGTACCCGTTGACTGATCATCACTTAACCCACACGCAAACACACCTGTCCCGTTCCCACACACACACACCTGCCGCCTCCACCGTGACACATCCGTCCTGTACACACACACGCACACCTGTACATACATACATACATTAATTATAGTCAAGTTTATTTATCCTCAACTGTACATATTTACACCCAAGATCTACACAGAGCTTAAATACGTACATATTGACACGTACACACATGAGTACCTCCAGGCATGTGCATATAATTACATCCACAATGGGAAACATTCGCACAGTCATGTAGATACAGTCATGACAATACAGGTGTACACAGATGAGCTCCCAGACACGTACACGAAGACATACAGACACTCAAGACACGTACACATAGATAAGCAGACACATACACACAGACACGTACACGAAGGTATGCATACACTCAGAGATGTACACAGACAAGCAGACACGTACACATGTAGACACTCAAACACGTACACGAAGAAAAGAGACACAGACACGTACACAGAGACACGTCCACAGCAACACCCTGAATTCCAGAGAGAAAACCACAGCTGAGTGATGTGTTTGGCGCCACGTACACACTATTTGGAGTCATGTACACCTAGCAAGACTCACGTACACAGACAGGATGTACATGGATGCAAACATACGCACACACGTACAGAGAATACACAGGTACCCGCATAACGTATATCTTAAACACACACACACACACACACACACTACAATACTGCTTGCCTCTCCCTCCTCTCCCCACACCTCTCCCTCCTTTCACCCCCCACCTCTCCCTCCTTTCACTCCTCTCCCCACACCTCTCCCTCCTCTCCCCACACCTCTCCCCACATCTCTCCCTTTCACCCCCCACACCTCTCCCTTTCACCCCCCACACCTCTCCCTTTCACCCCCCACACCTCTCCCTTTCACCTCTCCCCACACCTCTCCCTTTCACCCCCCACACCTCTCCCTTTCACCTCCCACACCTCTTCCTCCTTCCCACCCCACACCTCTCCCTCCTCTCCCTCCTCTCCCCACACCTCTCCCTCCTCTCACCCCCCACCTCTCCCTCCTCTCCCCACACCTCTCCCTCCTCTCCCCACACCTCTCCTATCCATTCCCTCACGTCTCTCCCTCCTTTCACCCCACACCTCTCCCTTTCACCTCCCACACCTCTCCCCACACCTCACCCCCTTACCACACCTCCCCAACACCACAACAAGAGCCCAACACTGACCAGCCTCTAAGAACACAAACAATGAAGCTAACACGAAGAAAAAAAAAAATATTGTTAAAAAAAAAGCCCACCTCGCTGTTGTATACGAAGCTTTTGTTATACAGTGTGTTGTGGCTTCGGTAGCGTAATGTTTAAGTGGTGAATTCCACTTAGTAATAACAGCAAACAATAGTAAGTTTAACAAAAGCGATGTTGTTGGAAATTAAATAAAAGAGCATGGGAATTTTTAGACATAAACAAGAACTAATTATTAAAAAAAAAGACATTATATAATACTGTGTTGGTATTTTCCCACGTTAAAATATCTCAATGAAAATTATTACAGAACCATATTGTAAGAAATACGTCCAGATGTAGGAATAGTGGAACATTTTAGTGGGGAAACTCTATTAAAATGGATGGGATGGCTGGTGGCTTGGTGTGAGGGGGGGGGGTACAGAGACAGGCACACAGAGGAAGACAGACAGAGAAGAAGAAGAAGAATAAGAAGAAGGAGAAGAGCAGTAGGAGGAGAAGGAGGAGGAGGAGAAGCTAAGTGTGTGTGTGTGTGTGCGTGTCTCTGACCTTCCTGGAGCCGAGTTAAAAGCCACAATTGTTATCGTTTTGACTTGGGATTCAGAATTACTGTATATTAAATGTTTTCCTCGAATTAGTGTTTAGTGAATGTATCTAGATAGAGTCTCAGGTATCACTTTGACGCCATTTTGGATGTATTTTTTTTTTAATTTGTAAATCCAGCCAATCAGGTGCGTTCTTTGCCTTAAACCAACCAGTCAAGTAAGTTATTTGCCTTAAGTCAGCCAATCAGATGCATTATTTACCTTAAACCAACCAAGCACATGCGTTCTTTGCCTTAAACCAACCAGTCAAGTAAGTTATTTGCCTTAAGTCAGCCAATCAGATGCATTATTTACCTTAAACCAACCAAGCACATGCGTTCTTTGCCTTAAACCAACCAGTCACTGTGAATCTAGACATCAGGGGGTTTAAGTTTTATCTCAAGTAGACGTAAGTTATATTGACCTTTACGCCTACTTAAACCAATCCCATAAAAAAAAACCTGACTATCCCTAAAGGTTTATTGCACTTGACCTTACATGGTATGAGAGAGAGAGAGAGAGAGAGAGAGAGAGAGAGAGAGAGAGAGAGAGAGAGAGAGAGAGATTTTCTTTGGTATATCTAAATTTTATAGTTAAGTAATCCATCGATTTTTTTTTGTCATATAAACTAAAAAAAAATTAATGTAAAAAAAAAAAAATGTTTGATGAAATTAGTAATGTTAATCGGATGTTATTTGGTGGTAAAAATCAATGGCACTTCGAAACCAATGACAGTGCCAGTATTACCTGTCCTTAGTGCCACCTTTAACCTGTCATCAGTGCTACAGCCAGGTACAAAAACATCATAAACAATATCATTATTTATATTCTACCCAAAAAACAAAATCGTATATAGTGTTTATGAAGGCCGCCATGTTGTCTAAGTCTCACACAGAGGCCACAACTCACAGGTAAACACTAACGAACTCCTATTTGGTATCAGTTATCTTATGCTGTATTATCAAGTTTAATTTCAATCCGTCAATTTGTTCTTGAGTTACGAAGAGAAACTAACACGTGACGGATGGGCGGACGGACACGGGTACCTACAACCTTTATATGTCTGGTATGAACACAAAAACCCACAGTGTAATCAGTCAGTGGGGAGAAGAGAGAAGGTCGTGGTACAGCAACATGAGCAAACTTACCGAGAGAGAAGAACAGAGCCGCAGCCAGAATCCCAGAGCTGAGGTTGGCGCTCCAGGGATGGGACAACGCGATAGTCAACACAGCCAAACACAAGGCAAACATGGCGACGGAAGTGGTGGTTCTTGGTTCCATTTTCTCGATGCCATCCTCGCAACTCGTTTCCTCCCCTTCGTCTGTATTGTTTCCGGTGGAGGTTTGAGCTTCAGGTGAGGTGGTGTTCGTCAGGCAGGTGTTGCTTATCGTTCTGCTAGTGTCTTCCTCAGTGGATATCTTAACGCGTGGTTGGTGTAAAGGTTCCATTGAATGCGTCTCATCGGTGCCGTCACGCTTCAGTAAAAGGTCGGTGGCTGTGTTAGGAGTGACGGCGAAATTTTGGCATTTTAGTTCAGCGTCGTTAACCTGTGAGAACTTCCTAGGATGGTCGGTGACAGTTTCAGGAGCTGTGTTAACGGTGGTTGACCTCGTCTTGTGGTCATCCGATGGAATCACTGTCTGCTTGAAAATGATACTTGCTTCTTGTTTATAAATTGGAGAGTGACCGTCACTTACCTGGGCCATACGTGGGGTGGTTACTCCATTTGTCTGGTGCCTCAACAAGGTGGGACTGACCATGACGCCAGAATCAGTGCCCAGAGGAGGAATGACTACACTCAGCTTGAAGTTTCCCCAGTGTCCATCTACTGTACCTCCAGCATGGCCATTGAGTTCTCCAGCATGGCCAATGAGTTCTCCAGCATGGCCAATGAGTTCTCCAGCATGGCCAATGAGTTCTCCAGCATGGCCATTGAGTTCTCCAGCATGGCCGTTGTGTTCTCCAGCATGGCCGTTGAGTTCTCCAGCATTACCGTTGATTTCTCCAGCATGGCCGTTGTGTTCTCCAGCATGGCCCTTGAGATCTCCAGCATGGGCCTTGAGATCTCCAGCATGGGCCTTGAGATCTCCAGCATGGGCCTTGAGATCTCCAGCATGGGCCTTGAGATCTCCAGGTTGGCCACACTTTAATGTCTTGTCAATAAATAAGTCAGTAAGGCTTTGGACTCTTCCTTTACCGGCCGGCTTCCTGGGGCTACAGGCAAGACTCTTCATGGTTCCATTATCTGTGTATAAGCGACCATTTAAGAGCTGACACTTCATAATCCTCGGCTCACCATCAACGACGTCATCACCATCATCACCATCCCTATTGCCTGCGATGTAAGATCCGTTAAGCATGTCACCGACAGCACCTTTCATTCCACCGACAGAAGCTTCATTTTCCAGGCTGTCAACTCTCAGAACTTGGGGTTTAGACGGCTGAATGGGCTGTTGTATGAGCAAGGAAGGTGCAGCCATGTTGACCACTCCGGGATACTGATCTTTGAAGTCGATATGATTTTCCAGCAGCTGTTGTTCTTGTTGACAAAGTTTCAGAGATGTCTTCAGGCGTCAGCAGTCAGCTTCAGGGCGTGAATATAATCTAAGCCACCAAGATGCTTCACATAATATTCCATAACACAGTCACTTAACACGTGAAAAATAGAGTCACTGATTTACTTGAGGAAGACAGCTATGCCTCCGGGGCGGTCGGGGTCCAGGCGGGGAGTGAGCGCGAGGCAAGCTGGATATCGGCCTGGAGTGCTGGAAGGGGGAAATCTACCCCCTTCGTTGCTTTTCCTACAGAGCTGCTCGCACGACCGTAGCGGAAGAGAGACCTGCGTTACAATGAAGTAGCTCTCTGAAACCCTCTCTCTTTTTTTTTAACACCACCAAGTTTTTTTTAAGGAATTTTCTCTCGAGTAACACACACAGGTTCCCATCGGTCACTAGCGGTCAATTTCCTCATACAGACGATGACAAACACACCTTCACTACTTCAGTCTCAAGTAGCCATCATCCCACGCCTCTGACTCGCCTCAAACACAGCCCAACACACCTCTAACATATCTTCCCGTTGTTCCTCTACAGCTGACATGATCTGCACCTTCAGGAGAGAGGGGAAAGAAGCTCTCCTCTCACCTTCTTCAACTGAGTGGTCTTATTCTTCCTTCTCTGAGTCTAGCTAGAACTAATGCCTTGAAATTCGTATCTAGAGAGAATTAAAACCTCCCTCACTCTCTCCACCAACAATATGACGAAATATCTCACACCGCCATTCCAAAAACAAAACATCAACACCGAGATTAGAGTGTCAGCACCATGATGGCACAAGAGAACAAACAAGACAGTTTTGAATTGTTGAGGTCATAAAGCTTGTTAGATCAGAGACAACAACAAACAAACAACAAAACAATACATATTACGTGTACATATGAATCTATCGTACATATTTACACAACATATGTTTATTTGGTAGCATCAGGACCATGTTGGAGGTAAACACGAACTAGCTGAAGCGGTGAGTGTAAATTCTCGTTAGTGTAACCCGGTGTTAACACAGTATAGGCAGCTGGCCACTAGGAACGGTCCCTTGAATAGAAACTTAAGGGGGCTTGGGTGGGTGGGGGGTTAAGGGGGATGGGGAAGGTGGAAATGGGATAAGGGGGAGGGGGAAGGTGGAGAAGGGGGAAAGTGGGGGAGGGGGAAGGTGGAGAAGGGGGAAGGTGGGGGAGGGGGAAGGTGGAGAAGGAGAAAATGGTGGGGGTTAAGGGGAGGAGGGGGAAAATATAGAAGGTTAAAGGGGAAAAAGAGAGAGGGGGTTAAGGGGGATGAAGGTGGTGGGGGGGGGGGGAGTTAACAGAGCAGAAACTCCATCACTCCGCCATTACACTTGAACCTGACAGTCAGGTAATTTAACGCCTCGCTTCCATCAGTTAACCCTATTTTTTATCGCCAACTGCATCATTCTTCACTAACACACACACACACACACTGTATATGTCACTGAGTGGAGTAAGATGTTGGCTTCATATCATTAGAGAGAGAGAGAGGAAGGAAGAGGGATGAAAGCACTGTAGCATGAAGGGGAGGGAGCAACGTAGATTATAACCTGGGAGAGAGAGAGAGAGAGAGAGCAAATGTATTCAGTGAGTTCTGCCGTAACAAAAAGAAAACGTTAGCCACTAATTAACACACACACACACACACACACACTACAAAGTTCCATTAAATTTCTGTACAATATAATGCGTCAGACACTTACACCGTGACACACACAACGTCATCTGCTCCGACTCGGTGAAAAGTGTGATTTATGGAACACTGGTACGTGACTTAAACCCACAGACAGACAGACAGGTCAAGTGGATCTGTGTCATGACCTCCTCTCGTTTGTCATGAAGCTGTGGGGTCTTCTCTTAATATGTTCAAGCTTAAAACGTTATTCAAAGCTTAGTCGACCTGGAAATGTGTTCATCGTGACCTAAGCTGACCCGGAAAAGTATACAATGTGATCTAAGCTGACTCGAAAATGCATTCATCCTGACCTTAGGTGACCTGGAAAAGCGCTGACATTGACCTAATCTAAACAAGAAATATTTTGAACTTGACTTAAGCTAATACAGAAGACATGTTGATCTTGACCTAAGTTACCTCAGAATCGTTTGACCTTGACCTATGATGACCCAGAAATGCGTTGACTGATTCAGAAATGTCACGACCTTTCACCCAGACCTTCCCGAGGTTACCTGTTCAACCACGACCAGATGTGATTTCCTACGAGAAGTTTAAATACAGGTACAAATAAATCACCTGAAAATTAGCGCCCCCCCCCCCTAACATTTAACCTGATAAGTAATCAACCTCAGCTCGTCCTCATTTATACAGCTCGACCTAATACTTCAAACCTCGACCTAACACTTGTAATTCCTCAAGTGTGAATACTAATTAACAAGGGAGTGAGGAATACAGCTTTTATTTCTCACCAAGTAAATTAAATAACATTCCTCTAACACACTGTATAACGTAAGCTACTATACTGTATTTACCTGTAATATCTTGCCTGTAATCCCCTATAACATCCCCTGTAAATCCTGTAATCTCCATAACTAAATAAATTTCAGGTAGAATTTGTAATCGACCTGGAAGAAAAAACTGTAAGAGCGTGAAGGAGTTTTAAATCAGATACCTTCACTGTTCCTCCCCCTTCACTCGGCACATTCACCAGCCTTTGTTACGTGAATTCAATTGTTATCAAATGCCACCGTTAGTTTTAAAATAGATAATGATATAACTTGATTTTTATTCTGGTAATAGGGTTAATTTTATGAGGCCAAATTGGTTATACGTATAATTAATTTAAATTTGTCTTGAGTCAATTTTTTAAAAGATCTATTAAATTTTTAGTCTCGAGAGATTTTTATATACCAGTTAGTTTCCAGAATAAATTAGAATATTATGTTTATTTCTCTCCATTGTTGGGTTTTTAATCTAAAGGTCAGATGATGAAAAGAAGCTTTGAAATGCCAAGTTAATTTTTTGTTTAAATGCCTTTAGTTACTCTTCATTGTATACTGTATTTTGTTTGGAATTTATGTATTTATTGAAACTAAATCTTGTATCTCAACTTTACCAGTGAGAAATGTTGATGAAAGTATTATATAATAATTTATACTTTGGAACAATGACTTATGTTAAAATATGTTAAATGTTATATATCATCAATTAGAATTTTGAGTTGAATTACAGACGCTGGTTGTGTGGAAAATTTAAAATATTCTTTATATCAGAATAAACACGGCAGTAATAATTCTGTTTAAGGTTTTTCAGTCAGAATTATTTTAAAAGACACCTCTCCCCACCCGCCATGGCAGTGAAAAGTCTAAATACTTCAGGCTACGCTTAGCTCACCATCGCAGTAAAAGAAAACTTGACGACGGACCCAACAGAGAAAACGAATTCCATCCTAAGCACTTTTATAGGGAGGACTTGCATAAAATATAGTCCTACACCAACACGTACAGACAATTAAATATATAGTAATTGAAATACACATGTAAATAAATTCACGACATAAAACCCCCCCAGATAAACAACGCTTATAACACAGTAGGACTTCAACAGCCACCGAGTCACAGCTTCTACAACTTAACAACCCCCCCCCCCCCAACCCAAGAGTGTGTGTCCATCGTACTCACCCTCGCTGTGTATCCCTGAGCTGGCACAGTCCTCCTCGCCGTAGTGTTCTGATCCTCCTGACGAGTGAGTGTCGCCCTCTGCCGACCCGATGCCCTCAGAGCCGTCCAGCGAGCGCCTCTCACCCTTCAGGCCGTAGGTGATGTCCACTTCCCTCTGGAGGTCGTCCTCGGAGACGTGCGAGCTGCAATAGTCTTCCTCGGGTTCTTCGAGTATGACTTCAAGACCTGCTGGAGAAGAAGGCATGGTAATTATAATCTGTTTGACTGAAGTAATGGCATGTTCATCTGTTTATATAAACTGTATATAAATTTAGGCATAAAAATAAGTCTTAAATATTTCACAGCGATAAAATAGACGTCTATAAGGTTACAGTATATGAATTTCCAGTATATATTTGTATAACGGCGCTAGATTACAAATACATCAGTCCACCATACTAGATTTAAAGAACAGGAAGAAACAGCTTACGTTTTCTTTAATAAGCGTCCAGAAAGAGCTAAGTCAGCACCCATTGTTTACGGGTTATTTGTCAACTCTCTCAAACAATAACTATCGTCCTATTTGCTCTAGTACTACGTGTGTGTGTGTGTGTGTGAGTGTGTGTGTGTGTGTGTTTGGGAGAGTATAAGGTTATTTACATGGGAGGTTAATTTGCATATTACGGAACATCTTTGAAGTATTTTAGGACTGGATAATTTCTCATCAGTACACAATACAACATTGGTGACCTACAACACGATCTAACACACACGTCACGACCTAAAACACGACCTACGTCACATCACGACCAATAACACCCAACTCTACTTAACGTAAACATCAAACTCATCTTACCTTCCACAGTACAGCTCAGTCCTTCCACTATACTACACTCCCACGCCGTCACAACACTGCTGGGCCTGACCCGTGCTGGGCATCACCACCAAGAACACCTTTTCAAGACAGCAGGACAGTGTGGCAGTAGAGCAGAACAGTGTGACAGTACGGCAGAACAGTGTGACAGTAGAGCAGAACAGTGTGACAGTAGAGCAGAACAGTGTGACAGTACAGTGTGACAGTAGAGCAGAACAGTGTGACAGTAGAGCAGAACAGTGTGGCAGTAGAGCAGAACAGTGTGACAGTAGAGCAGAACAGTGTGACAGTAGAGCAGGACCCGGCCCACACATCACAACACCGCCACAGTCAGCCACAATGTATTGGACCGGTCCATCCACCTCAGTGAACAAGTCTCCACTCCTCCCTCCTCGCTACACCTGACCTCTTAACACTGCGAGTCTCTCCTGGACCCTACACACTACACCCTCACCACCTCTCTCACACACCAACACGCCCCCGTCCTTAACCACCACTCAAACCATCTCTCTTCCCCTAACGATCATTAACCAGGTTATAGAGGTAGTCTATGCTATTAACCGTTTCCTTATCGACCCTGTCCCGCCCATACTGCGCCCGCGCCCACACACCCTCCTCCTACAGGAGCTGTCTCACTCAACAAGAGGCAACAAGGTGAAGTGATGATATCCTTCACAGGTCTCGCCCACGTGTGTATCCTTATGTCCTACCAAGAATTCCTCAGCTGATATACAACAACAAAAGCGATTTGTGTTATAAAAGCCAAGAGAAGACTTTTGGCTGTTGTATTTGGATTGTGTACGCATGTCTTTGTCGACTCTGTTTAGATGTGCATTTATGTGAGCACCAGTGTCGATCCGTACGTGTGTGTGTTAATAACTATGTATGTTTATGCATATATAACCGTATTGGAGTGAAAATAAATACGAAATTGACGACCACCCACACACCCACACCCACACCCAAACTTGAGACAAACGCCCAGACGGGGAATTAACACACTGGGTACAACACACACACTCACCTCACAACCACTTCACCTGTTCTTATATTAACACCACACTCCACTCCACTCCAGCCTCTAAAGCATCTTGTTTACTGTACAAATAAGAGATAAATAAAGAATATTCTCCATAGGTTCATTCTACTGACGTTTGGTTAGGTTAGGTTAGGTCAGGTTAGGTTATTCTTGTAGTTTCTTGGATGGTGGTGATGATATTAATGATAATGATGATAATAACAAGAAGTAGAAAGGAACAAGAACAACAATAAAAACAGAATTACAAGAACAATAACAAACAAACAACAACAATGCCACAGAAATGCCTCAATAAGAAACGCAAAACAAATATGGAACAACACAAACACTCACTCAAGGACACGTAAGGGCGTTCCTCCTATAGAGACCTTCTGAGACCTCGATCATAAGCCATTTAAGGAATATATCCCTTTAGTCTGTAATCGATTAGACTCTCTCTCTCTCTCTCTCTCTCTCTCTCTCTCTCTCTCTCTCTCTCTCTCTCTCGTACAAGCCAAGGTGTACAGAACAATAAATGGGTGTAGCATAATGGTGTGGGTTGTAGGAGTGTCCTAGGAGGTGTGGTTCAGCTTTTGTTTACACGAGTTTGCCCTTGAGGTGTGTGTGTGTGTGTGTGTGTGTGTGTGAGAGAGAGAGAGAGAATATGTTTGAATGGCTATGTATGTTTGTGTATATATGCCCAGATTTGTGTGCGTGTCTGTGTATGTTCGTGTGTGTGTGTGTGTGATCGTATGCGTGTGTATGTCATCTTTTAATACAATCTCTAAATCACAGTACAAAACATCTACGTATTAGTAAACACACAAACATCCTTTCACTAACATCAAAACAATCAGTAAACATTAATATGAACTCTAGGAAAACAAACAACTATTGCTAATATTTTCAGTACAGGTAACACGACATTTTACCTGTGTTTGAGTTCCTTTTATCAAATTTTCCATCAATACCACTTTTTTTTAGTCCTAATTAGTACCTTAAGTCGTGTTTGTGTTCATGTTTCTCTATTACGTAACACCAATCTATAACCATAATTAAAATATAAATAATATTTCTCGATTAAGTAACGCGGATTTATAACCCTAACCTGAAATAATTGTTTCTCGATTACCTAACACAGGTTTATAAGAACAGGTGAAAAATCTCATTAGCGAGTAAACCAGGTAAAGGAACTCCTCTTAAGTGGTGACAAATATCATAAATAAGGAGATAAAAGAAAAACTAATCACTCGTTAGTCATTTACACACACACACACACCTGGGTAGAAAGCACACTAATTTCCTCGCCAGGTGAACGTGTTTAATTGTTGGTATCTGAAAGTTTATGTGTGAACAGAAAGTCACTAAAAGGCTATATTTAACTCAGTAATTACACCTGTTTACCTGTGATTATATTGCTGTTTACCTGTGATTATATTGCTGTATGATAACCTTCCACGTAAAGTAATTTTTTGTTTTTACTATTTTTTTATTATCTTCTTCTTCCTTTATCTCTTATTTTGGTATGAGGTGGATAAAGAAAAAACAACAGAAACACTACGAAGATGGGAGAAACAGCAATACAAAATTAATTAAGGCTCAGGAAAAATATGAAATAGGAAAAATGAAAAAAAAAAAATATCTTGTCCTAAATTAGCCCTAAAGCATATTTCACTTAAAGATTAACCTAACCTAACCTAATCAATAATCCCCCAGGTGAAATAAGCTTGGGAGGGGAGGCTAATCTTCATATGATACCCCCAAAAAAAAAGTTAAGAAAAGTAAACAGAGTCAACGTGGTTTAGTCAAGTACGTGTGTGTTCAGGTCACCTTTTCCACTCAACACCTCGGCAGCTAATTGGTTGTTATTACCACCAGATTGTTGTGGAAATAGTTTAATACATCCTTAATACCGCCATCTAGTGCAACAACCCCCACCCCCACCACCCCCCCCCCCCCCCCAGTAAATGTTGCAGCGGTCAAGTTGTGTAATGTGGATTGCAGGCCACCGCTAAAGCTGTCTCATTATGACTTCAGGTTATTATTTACATTGTTATAATAGATTCTCGCAGGCCAGATGTTTCAGCATGATTCGAAACTGTTTCATTACGGTTAAAACAGTTTCAGTATGATTCGAAACTGTTTCATTGCGGTTAAAACAGTTTCAGTATGATTCGAAACTGTTTCATTGCGGTTAAAACAGTTTCAATATGATTCGAAACTGTTTCATTACGGTTAAAACAGTTTCAGTATGATTCGAAACTGTTTCATTACGGTTAAAACAGTTTCAGTATGATTCGAAACTGTTTCATTACGGTTAAAACAGTTTCAGTATGATTCGAAACTGTTTCATTACGGTTAAAACAGTTTCAGTGTGATTCGAAACTGTTAAATTTTAGTTCGAACTTTTTAATTTAGGTTTAAATGGCTATATTATGGTTCAAACTATTTCATTATTACTCGATATGTTTAATTAAAGCTCAAACCATTTCAAGATGGTTCAAATTGTTTCATTGGGGATTCAGAATGTTTCGTGAGAGTCTGGGCAGGTTTCATCGAGGTTGAAAAGTCATTGTCCGACTTGTTTCAGGTTGCAAGTCACTGTTAGAAGTGGCTCACTGTGGTTGCAAGTCAGTGACCGAGATGTTTCACTACTGTTGCAAAGCCTTTGTTCGAACTCTGTCAATACGGCTCAAGTTGTTTCACTGATGCAAGTTTTACTGACCGAAGTTGTTTCACTGATGGAAGCTATACTGAACCGAAGCTGTTTCACTGATGGAAGCTATACTGACCGAAGCTGTTTCACTGATGCAAGCTATACTGACCGAAGCTGTTTCACTGATGGAAGCTATACTGACCGATGCTGTTTCACTGATGCAAGCTATACTGACCGAAGCTGTTTCACTGATGCAAGCTATACTGACCGATGCTGTTTCACTGTAATTACAAAACACTGCTCGAGTTTCTTGCACTGTGGTCCACGGATCACTGCTTCGGTACTTCAGTCGCCTCGGGTTACATGAATCACTGAGCTAAAGTTAGTTAAGTTACCTTTGTTTACGTCTGTATCGTCACTGTTGTTTCGTTTCGTCACTGTTGTTTCGTTTCGTCACTGTTGTTTCGTTTGGTCGCTGTTGTTTCGTTTCGTCACTGTTGTTTCGTTTCGTCACTGTTGTTTCGTTTCGTCACTTGTGTCTGTATCGTCACTTAACCAATTATCAAATTATATTCGTCAACAGAAACACAAACAACTTAACTAAACATCTCGACAATAAACACAGGAATGTTTTGGTTCAATCAGCTAATCAACAATAACATCAGTGAACATACGGGACCTAAATGAACTCCACTAGACGTTCACATATATCGTAGTTGTAGTGTGGCCGTAGTTGTAGTGTGGCCGTAGATGTGTGACTGTAGTTATTCGACCGCCTCCGTCACACTAAGGGGGGTTTATGGTACCTTAATTATCAAGGCTAATTATCGGAACATCATGCCTAGCTGAAATGCCTGATGAGTTATTGTACGTGTTAAATACTACTACCAACACACACACTCACACACGCTACCTTAACCCTTTGAATACGATGACTTATTCCCTTGAGATGACAGTGTGTATTCAAGGGGTTAAGTCATCGTTCTCAAAGGGTTAAAAGTCCATACAAAGTTTCATATTTTTGTCAAAGAAAATTATGATTATCTAATTTAAAAAAAAAAAAACGCCCTTGTTCGTTTTCTTTCATAGCTGGATAGAAGAAAACGGGATCGAGTTATGGTAGTCTCAAGTGTAATTCTGACGCCTGTTTTATCACTATTTATATGTACAAGTTTAAGTAATGCTGTTAAGTGTGTGTGTGTGTTTAAAAAAAATCTTTAAGTAGGTGAAGTAATTATTACGTGTTATGAAGGGGGAAGAGGTGTAAGGAAGAGAAAACGAAGACACCTTGAAGTGGGGGGGGGGACTACCATAAACCTACACCACCTCAATGATTGTCGTCAATTACGCTCCGGAACCGCAAGTGGCGCAGCTCGATTGGATATCATGATGGGAAGACGTGACTGTAATTGTAAAGGATGGACGACTGGACTGTCACACATAGCAAATAATCACCTTTATATACAGGAGCAAAACAGAACGTCGACTTAGGATAGATAGATCGAAAATTTATATTACCTTTAAGAATCTCTACCCTCAGCCCGCTGCAATCTCAAGTTTATCAATCGTTTTGGTTAGGTTAGGTTAGATCGTATTACTTCAAAACACAGTAGAAATTCCCTTGAAACTCTCACCGTAACTAGACTTTATTTTCCTATCCACAATCTAGGGAAAAAATATTAATCAGTTTAGGGGAAATATAACGTAGAAAATTATTGAACAGGGGAAAATTACTGACCCATCTACAGAGGTCTGGGTAACTCGGTCAGTACAAGAGAAAGGATTCCAGTTTAGTGTATAAAATCATGAGGGAATGTTCGCTCAATAAGTCAGCCATGAGGAAAGGAGGGCATAGAGACGACTACATAACCTGAAATTAACGTGATGGATCTATTGAGAACCCGGACGATGACCAAGAGATGACAGTGTGACAGTGATCAGTTCTCTACCACCCTGTCACTGACACCATTTATGACACGAGGAACCTGGAGATATGTGGACGGACACGTGGCCTCTTCTCCCCTCCCCTCCTCTCCCCTCCCCTCCCATTTTGCTGTTACACTTTCTTTCCTCCTCCAGAAGAAGAAGTGGATGGAATATAAAGCAAATGGCCGATGGAATTGAAAAAGAAGAGAATGGAAAGGATGAAGAAACAGAGGAACAAGAGGAAAGGAGAAGAAAGAGAGAGAAAAGGAGAGAGGAAGGTCAGGTCAGGTCAGAAGCCTCAGAAAAAAGACAGCCTACAACTCAAAGTGGATCGTTTGTGTATGTGTGTGTGTGTGTTTACGTGCACACACACACTGAGGGCCTGCAGAGACAGACAGACAAACAGACATACACGTTCTCCATCTTCCCTATGTTGACCACGGCGGTGAAGTGAGTTTTAAAAACCTGTTTACGTAACGGCATGACTTGACGGGGTGACGCTGTTGGAGAGGGTGGCAGGGTGGGTGGAGAGGGTGGCAGGGTGGGTGGAGAGTAACACCACCTGCGGCAGCTTGTTCAGTCACGCCTCGACAATAGCTTGTGTCACACCTTGACGAAGGGCTTAATCGATGTACGCATTATCACTACTCTGGTATTTTCGCGGCCTTAAAACACACACACACACACACACACACACACACACACTTTTAAAGGTTCAATCAGACGGTACAGCAAAGAAGTTCAGAGGGTACAACAAGTGCACTACACACATGTAAAAATGATTAACATCTAACAGGTGAGAATAACAGGTAAATTATGTATCCCAGTTGAATGCCACACGTTGGAGAAATGTCACAAGATGCCCGGGCAGGTAGTAGCCAGGGTGGTGGAGGGAGGGTACAGCACTACCAATAAACGAGGGAGGGAAGGGAGGAAGGGAAGGAAGGGAGACAACCAGGTAGACGAGGCAAGTGACCTAAGTTAGAGTGTCAGCAGGTCAGGGAAAGTAAGTGAGGTCAGTACTGTCCTTCATCATACCAGAGGTCATAAACAAACGACCCAAGAGAGAGAGAGAGAGAGAGAGAGAGAGAGAGAGAGAGAGAGAGAGAGAGAGAGAGAGAGAGAGAGCCAACTTAAGTGGATAACATTCTCATCGGGTTAATCTTATCAAGTAACTTTTAAGTGAGTTCCACCTCCCAATAGCTTTAACCCATGGCAGTATTGTTATGGTAAAAGTTTGTAAATGTAAAGTGTATCATTCTCAACGTGGTAAGTGCTTGTATATCCCAGTCCAGTAAAGACGAATTTGTCAAGATGGTGAGGTTAACACAACTCTATTTACCGGAATCTCAGTATTAATTCCATCAAGACTAATAACCAAAAAAATAAACAACAGTGAAGGATATCGTTTGTATGGGCGTTTTGAAGGTCGAGTTTCAGTGGCTTTCTTCATCCTCCTCTTTCTTCCTCTTCCTCTCCTATTCCTCCTCCTACCCTTCCTCCCCCTCCTCCTTCCTCCTCCTCATGGACCATATCGACAACAGCTGAAGAACGCACAGCAGCTGACCACAGGAGAATGATCACGTCACCATACTGTACTACAACACCCCCATCTGTCGCCCCTTGCCTTATCTCCTACACACCATGACACCACATCGTCACCATACCGCAATCTGTTACCTCCCCCTCCAGTAAGGTCCCGTTAGGCTGCTCCTTCTCCAAAAACTGTCACGTTGTTTTAGACAGATTGTGTTAACGAGGCGCTCCGGTTCTTGATGGTATCGCTAATCCGGAATTCCTTCTTATTTTCCGGATAATTTGTGGATAAGAGCATTTTATGTATTGATTATCCCGGTTATCCGAAATTTCTACTTTTTCCCCGGATAGATCGTGGATAAAAAAGAGAGAGAGAGAGAGAGAGAGAGAGAGAGAGAGAGAGAGAGAGAGAGAGAGAGAGAGAGACGTCTATCACCATGGAGTGTTCTATGACCCTCCGGCAGGTAACACACACACAGCTGACGGTGGTAAACAGAGTCAAGTGTCTCCAGTGGTAAGAGGGAAAGGCTCAGCTGGGGAATGTGTGTGTAATGGTATGTAGGAATTGATTATGTGTACGTCCAGTGATATGTGCACCCAGTCATACGTACACAGAAACACACGTTCACACAACTACACATACACATCGTTATTCTTATATACAACACACGTACACACAACTATACGCGCACACAACCACACGTACACACAACCACACGGACACACAACCAGTGACTTGCACATGGAGTAAGACAATGCAGAAGAGAATAACAAAATGAAAATACAAATAAACGTTGAGAGAAAAGGCTAAGAAAGAATTGTCTTGATTTGTTTGACCCCATGTGTGTGTGTGTGTGCATTTAAGCAAGCACGCACGCACGTACCGGGTGAGTGACCAACTTGTGTGTGTGTGTTCATGTCCAACAAGTGTATATTATGTGTATCAAACCACACTCCCCCCCCCCCCCTCGTTAACCTGCCCTTGTTCCACACTGATAAATCATCACCAATTACCCACCACCTCCCGTCCCGTCACCAGCGGAAGTACACGGTCACGCCTACTTCAGGAAGGTCCTACGAAATCATCCGCGGCACCAACCAACTAGACAATAAATCACGCTCGTTTATACACCAATTACGGACATACCAACCCACGGACACGGACCTTATATCACAGCTACGGACAGAGTGAATCCGTATATTAAATGTACGGACGCAATGAACCACTAAGAATCAAGGTGGTGCTGGAGACGCCGAGGAGGAGGGAGGGAGAGGGGGGAGGGGAAGAGGGAAGGAGGGAGGGAGGGGGGGAACAGGAAGGGGGGGGGTGGAGAAGGAGGGGGTGAGGGTTTTCCAAATTAAAGAGAAAAGTTATGTGAGTGAGGGGGGGGGGGGAATTCCTTGTCCAGTGGGGGGTTTACAAGACCAACTCCCCCTCCTCCCCCCTCCCTTTCTGGAATGTGAGTGGGGTGGGGAGGGGTGGGGTTTCTGAGTGGTTGAAGAGAGGTTTCCTGGCACCTACAAAACTAACCCGTTGTCAGTACTAGTAGAAGTAGTTCGTATAGTAGTAGTAAAATAGTAATAGCAGTAAAGTAGGGGTAGTAGTAGTGTATAAGTGTCTACATGACTCGTCTCAGCCCCAAAAAGTAGGTTGGTGAAGGTGACTTGTATTGACTGACGGTGTAAGTATCTGAAAGAGGGCCATTAGCGGTGTAAGTAGGTGACAGGCCCGAGTGACCGCCCGTGTGTGTGTGTGTGTAGTGAAAGAAATCCCACCCTAATCCACCCATGACATAAACACAAGACTGAGTAAATTCACACACAGGAAGAACTAAATGGACAGTAAGGGCTAAGAAAAAAAAAGTCAAGCGATCGTCCGTCTGGCGAAGTCTCCATAAACGTGTCACGGTGGTAGTAGAGTGGGGTGGGAGGGGGGGGGGGTGAAGGTGAACGCCAGGCACTGTTAATTGCTCGTGTTGGTGCTATTTTTATTAAGGTAAGAAGGGAGGGAAGGGAGGGAGGGGGGAGGTCCACACACCCAACATCTGCTACAGGTAAGACAGGTTAATGATGTAATTGTCTCAGATTAACTACAGATAACACATGAAGGTAGAATCATCAAAACTATTACAGCCTCTAAAATTCTCGAACATAATAATTACCAAAAGATAAATCTAAAATCGTTTAACTTTCAAACACACACACACACACACACCAGACTCTCGAAAAGGCCAAAGGTGAACAATAGCACGAAAACACACCTGTCGAAACAAGAGGCTGAGTCGTTCCTGCGAAGGTGAGAGGTGGACAGGTGGACGACTACGCCACCACCACACAACAAAACCAAAGGCCACACACACACATAACGCAAAACACCAACGAAAAACAATAACAATACTCCACTGAGATGTTATTGTCGCATACCTGTACAGCAAATCTAATTAATAACTCCAGGTGTTTCATAGTTATGGCCTTGCGAATTACCCAGATATGGAGATTATGCATTCCTATGATCACCTTCAAGGACGCTAGGAGATAATATTCATAAGGAAGGTCTTTAATGGGACTAAATCATCGTGGACTAACGACAGATACGATGATGTAATGATAAGAACGTCACCAGGATAAGAGAGAAAGGAACAGCACGATCGGGGGGTAACAACAACAGCACCACCACTACTACTACCCCCAGGTACCAGGTGTAGTGGCCGTGTTTGACAGCTCTCGCGCCAGCTGACTCGCCCAGGTGTTCTGGTCACCGTCGGCAACACCCGGTGATGACTTGGACTCCGCCTTGATCGTTTGGTTCTTGGTTTGCAGTCAATACGTAGCCTCAACACGCAGCTTTGATACGTAGCCTTAATACGTAGCCTCAATAATAGCCTCCAAACGTAGCCTTAACACGTAGCCTTAACACATAGGTACAAATATTACAATGATTTACTTGAGAATCGAGGCGTGACAATATTATTCCTGTGATAGGTAATGCCGAGATGATACGCACCGACCACCATTACTACACTAGGTGACACTTAGAGCAATATATACTTCACACACATATTGTTTAGACATATAGCAATCATGGGAGCTACCAAGAACACACCACGGGTAAATCTACCATCTATAATACGCCATAAAGACCAAAACAATACGTGCTAAAATATGCAATCGGCTGTTGTTGACATAACTGCTTGTTTTCACATTATTATTTTTTCTATTTAATTTTGATTTTTAGGTTAAATTTAGAATCGCATTGTTACAGAAATCAATTTTAATATTCTGATGTTATAAGACACTGCTACCTCACACTAATAAGACAAGAACGATGGCTAGTTTACTTCTTATCTTTGAAAAAACGCATCCAAACACTCACTTGGTAATGGAAAAAGATGAAAGTGCACCCGCATACGTTTGTTGGATGAAATATTGGTGTGAAGAGGACCGTATCTGATGAATGGCAGAAATTTCTAGCAATTATTGACTAGCTCTGTGGTTCGTGCGTCCTCCACAACACAACACCAGGATACTGAGAGAGAAGGGCCTCAGGACTCAGGGAATAACAACATACCAATGGCGCAGTTATCCCTCTTCTTACTCCGTTTTCTTTGGTTGTCCGTGAACTTCGTCTGATGGAATCTCACTGATTCTAAGTTTATCCGTAATATTTTGTTGATTGTTTCATTATTATATTTATACTCATCTCTAGAGGTTAAATGACAACCACCCCCCCATGATTTTAGTGTTAGTAGAGAAGGAAACCCGTGATATTTAAATAATTTGATAGCATAGTCATGGGAGACAAGCGCTTTACACCTCGAGTTTGATCAGGTATTTTAAACTCTTCTGAAAGTTATATTTCTACATACAAAACAACAAATCCGACCAATAAAACATCTCTAAACCACGAACAAGATGAGAAACATAAACCAATATAGACTATTGATTTAAACTAAGACTTAAACCCTACATAAACAAACGGAAAATAATATACCCAAACTTAAGACGTCATCATGGAAAATCATAAACAGGCGATACGACCCTAAAAAATATTCCCCTCCCAGACTAACAAGCACTATATATTCTACCTGGTAAAGCTATGTAATATAAACACATATATAACTTATTAAAACAACTTAAGATAATAACCTATAACAACCTTGAGTTATACCTTCTCAGAGCCAGGTTACAGGTATAGGTGAGGCGGTCGCTGGGACACAGGTAAAACAGGAAACATAAACGGGGTAAATTAAGAGTCATTTACAGGTAATTTAACACACAGGTAAACACGGAGGTAATGATTGTGGGTCTCTCTCTCTCTCTCTCTCTCTCTCTCTCTCTCTCTCTCTCTCTCTCTCTCTCTTTCAAAATAACTTTCCAAACTACTTAACTAAGCCAAGAAAAGCTAAGACTTCACCACACTGACTATAAAAAAAAATAAATTATTACCTTGTGGTCATATTAACTGATGTCTTAACTCAGCATCATCCAGCTGGGGGAATGTGGGCGTTAGCTCCTGAAGAAGGTCATCCAGGAGTGTGTACTACCCCCCTTCCCCTCCCCTAGGGTCCTGACACGCCCATGACAAGACCTAGTTTGTTGTTATTGTGGTCTTGGGTTATTTTGATTTGTAGTTAGGTTGTAGCTGTGTTGTAAGTGTATGTTGTTATTGGTGTGTGTGTGTGTGTGTGTGTCATAATTTTTCCATCTATTTATCTATCTATCTTGGCACTTTCTCTATACACCTTGACTCTTTTGAACTCAGAATTTTCACTTTCCATTATTATTCCTCACACACACACACGCACACACACAAACTACCAATAATGTCCTCCCCAATTTCCCCAACAAACCCCCATCCCCTTCCCCTACCAGTAATCGCATCTACCCCTCTTCCCTCAGTCGCAAAATCCAGGTATAATCTCATTTGTCACTTCTCCTCCCCTCCACATAACTACACAAGGCTTCCACAATCCCAGACGAGACGGAAGCCTCAAGGGGAAGCCAAGAGAGTGTGTGTGTGTGTGTTTTCAAGTAGAATTTATATCAATATACATTCCTCATTTACATATATTTCGTCTTCATTAACTGCTAAATACATATTCATACAGTTTATATGATGTATATTTTTATCAATTATCCATATTTTCGATTTTTTATTCATATACATTATTTATATATATTGGTGTAATTATATACATTCTGGAGTAGAAATGTATATAGTTTTTAATGCTAGATTTATTGCGTTAAAATGATCGTCTGTGCTTCTATCAATGTATATGCAAATGAGATGTATATATATAAATTTAACAGTCAGTCAGTCAGTCAGTCAGTCAGTATCCATATTTCATCGCCTATGTTCTGCCAGTACGAGCAGATGACGGGAGAAACACATTCGCCAGGCGTAGTTTCTCAAAAAGGTGTGATTGCCAGGCGTTGCTGATTGCTCGTGCTGGCGTAAGAGTGGTGTTATTACCAGCTTAAATATTGAGTGTTAGAGAGAGGGGAGGGGGGGGGGTCGGGTTCAGGAGGTCAGGTCAGGTCAGGTCAGGTCAGTGAGTTCAATGTTGGCAAGATGCTGTTTTTGGTGTGAGAGAGAGAGAGAGAGAGAGAGAGAGAGAGAGAGAGAGAGAGACTACCCTCTGACGCCACACAACAACATGACCCCCCCACAATAAAAACACAAACACACCAAACAAACACACAAACACACCAGAACAAACACACAAACACACCAGAACAAACAGAGAATTTATAACGAGTGAGGCTGAATGACCTTGTTGGAAAGTTGTTGACGTAATTTAGGTCCGGAATGTGTAAAATGGTTGGTGTTTATGTGATCAATAGTAGATAATATATGACCATGCATCACTAACGAGGCTCTGTGTGCGTTATAATGGACGTGTGTGTGTGTGTGTGTGAACCGCAACCTTATCTGACTCAACCTGACCCAATCCATACCTAACCCAACCCAGGGTAGTTACTTCAGCTGTCTTATGTATGTATGTATGTATGTATGTATGTATGTATGACAAACGCTCACCCCCCCCCCCCCTGTTATCTTTTGCCTCTGTTATGAATATGGCAGTCTTGATATATACAAATTGTCTTATGTCATCTTTACAATATTGTGTCGGAAAGACTATCACTACCACCTATCACCACCACACCAACCACCATCACCATCACCACCACCCATCACCACCACACCAACCACCATCACCACCACACCAACCACCATCATCACCATCACCAACCCACCACCCACCTACCAAAACAATCAGTAATTGGTCACGATCTGATTACAGTATTAATTAAACAGCGTATCCAAGAGTTCTGATCGGCCAATAACAATACAACAATTTCTACTAATCCATTCCCCCTCCACCACCTACCCCCCCCCCCTCCCCCGAGCAAGGAAATGAGGTAGTTACGTTACATCAATCAATACAGTTTTCTCTCTAGTCTGTAACGCCTCCTGTAACCATGAGAGGAGAGAGGTCATGCGATACATAAGCCTGGATTTCATTTATCTTGGTGGATTATTGACATTTTTAGAGGGAAATTTGATTGATTTCCCAGTTCGCTCAGGGTGAGAGAGAGAGAGAGAGAGAGAGAGAGAGAGAGAGAGAGAGAGAGAGACCCTGGGGGAAAGTGGTTATCAGTAAAGTCAGTCACGAGAGGAGAACACAAAAGGGCCGAGTTGTTGAGTTATGTGAAAGACTTGATACCTAGAGGTCTCATACAGCCAGGGTCAGGTGATGGTGTGGTGATGGTATGGTGATGTATGGTAGGAGGTGTGATGGTGATGTGTTATGGTGCTGGTAGTGTGGTGGTATGATGGTAGTAGTGAGTGATGCTAGCGTATGGTACATGGTAGTAGTGGTGTATAGAGTATTGTGTCATACGGTATGGTATGGTGTGATAGTGTCCTCGCGTGTACACCTGATGAGGGCTTATGGTGACGTGTGTGTAGGGGGGGGGGGGGAGGAGCTGAAGGGAGGGAGGCAACCTTCAATTTGCCACACAGGAAGTAAACAGAGATGAAATATTTGATCACTTCACCACTAACTTGAAGCTAGAGTGAGGAGAGAGAGCTTCGTCACTTCACCACTAACTTGAAGCTAGTGAGGATAGAGCTTCGTCACTTCACCACTAACTTGAAGCTAGAGTGAGGAGAGAGAGCTTCGTCACTTCACTAGTAACTTGAAGCTAGAGTGAGGAGAGAGCTTCGTCACTTCACCACGAACTTGAAGCTAGAGTGAGGATAGAGCTTCGTCACTTCATCCTAATAAAGAAATCTTCCAAAATACAGCTCTGACAAGATAAAAATTGCATTGTCATTACTCCTACACAACAACAACACCACTATCACCACCATCAACAACAACACCACCCTCACCACCACCATCACCACCAACAACACAACACCCTCACCACCACCTCCATCACCACCACCAACAACAACACCCTCACCACCAAACCTCACCTACACCACCACCACCATCACCACCAACACAACACCACCCGCACCACCATCATCACCACCAATGCCCAGGTAGGAGGGAAGATTTACTTACCAGGGTCCTCGGTGTAATAAGACCTGCTGTCAGATTCTCCTAGGCCTTCGTCAGGAAACTCGGAGGTGACGTACTCGTTGGAAGCGTCCTCGTAGCCGTCACCTTCCTCCTCGCTCCCGTAGTCTGTTAGGAGAGGCAAAAAGGGCGTGAGTAAGGGCGTGAGTAAGGGCGTGAGAGAGAGAGAGATCAACTCACACAGAATAATATCGTAGGACAAATTTCTACTTAACTTTTATGAATAACGAAAATATATTACGATTATTAATACCTTTAGGTTAATATCAAGTGCTTTTGGTATAGTAATGAAGAAGAAAAAAAAGATATATCGTACGTCAGGCAAGGGGGAAAGGGTAGAGCTGTAAGGGAAAACATATCGTAACATAAACATCAGATATAAGTTAGGTTTTTAAAATCAATGTAGGAATGAAATTAATTACAGGTATAATTACATTGCAGGTATAATCTAGCAAATATATAATCAGATAATTATATAATCGTCTACAGGTAAATAAATCTTAATCACAAATACTACCTTTACTAATTAGTTTAATATATCTAATTAATAAGTTAAACAAGAGACGAGTTAGACTGCAGTAGTAAGTAAGTAAGTAAGTAAGTAAGGATGAAATAACATACACGCTTATTATGAGAGAGAGAGACAGGTGAGCAAAACAGGTGTTGGAGTGTTAACAATACGTAATCTACCTTGATCTCTTCCACACCTGTATACACCTGTGATTACCTGGTTTACCTATATCTTATTGCCATCCTTCCTTCCTATCATTTACATAATTATATTGTAGAGTAACACCTGGTTGTTACTCATTCACTCATTAACCTCTTTCCGTCACTCACTCACTCACTCATTAACCCCTTTCCGTCACTCACTCACTCATTAACCTCTTTCCGTCACTCACACACTCATTAACCCCTTTCCGTCACTCACTCACTCATTAACCCCTTTCCGTCACTCACTCACTCATTAACCCCTTTCCGTCACTCACTCACTCATTAACCCCTTTCCGTCACTCACTCACTCATTAACCCCTTTCCGTCACTCACTCATTAACCCCTTTCCGTCACTCACTCACTCATTAACCCCTTTCCGTCACTCACTCACTCATTAACCCCTTTCCGTCACTCACTCACTCATTAACCCCTTTCCGTCACTCACTCACTCATTAACCCCTTTCCGTCACTCACTCATTAACCCCTTTCCGTCACTCACTCACTCACTCATTAACCCCTTTCCGTCACTCACTCACTCACTCGTCACCTCTTCAATAAAACAGAACCATTCAGGTATCAACAGCAGCAGCAGCACTCATGGGTGGGACGTGGAGGACCGGAAGCACTAACTCCACAATGCTGTACACAACGTCACGACAAACCATCATACACACGGACAACTAAACGGAAATATTCGAACCCCTGTGTTGCTGTCTAACATAAGGGACACAACACCACTTAGCCAACTTACTTTTGTTTTCCTTCATGGTGTTGAGGCTGAGGGGGGTGGTGGGGGGTGAGGGAGGGAGGGGGGATAGCACTGATGGGGCAAAAAACACACGTGGCACTGCAGGTGGAATCAGTATCACTTTAGCTGTGTTCTATGGGTGACACACAACACGGTGGAACACTTGTGCTGCTTCTAAGCTCTCCACACACACTCAAGCTACAGCCAACACGCAGGACCTCGCAAGGCCTCGTGTTAAGCGGCATCACCGGGACCCCTTAAACCACTAGTCACACGAATAGTCCTAAGGTTGGTATCCTAATGTTATCTTCAGGTGGACGAGAGGAGGAGAGCCACACACCGCGGCACTCACTGACTGGCAGAGAATGACTGCTGGAAAGCGTGGCTGGTGGCGCTTATTAACACCCGTCGCCAACACCTCACTGGAAGCTCGGTAATGGCGAAGCTATGACCTCCCACAACTTTACCGTCGATATATTTATAATCAATGCTATAATCTACGAGGAGGTGGAGGTGGAAGCGGTCGTGTGTGGTGCTTGAGGGCGTGAGGGAGTGACTGCCTGGTTGTGTGTGAGGTGACAGACGCGGCCCTACACACAGGTGAGGTTTACAGGTATCAGAATGTAGGTTATCCATATGGCGCTGCGGACACACACACATACACCTCCCTCCCTCCCGTCCGTCCTTCCACCCCTCACCACCCATCACCCCTCACCACCCCTCACCACCCATCACCCCTCACCCCTCACCACCACCCATCACCACACACATCACTCACTTATCAATATATTTCGTTCACGATATTAAAAAAAAAATCACTTCTCACTATACATCACCACTAACTCACTATACACATAAAATACACAAACGCTAAAATCAATACAAATTTCACCACCCCCCCCCCCCCCCCCCACATTAGAGAGTCAAGATGATGGTTATGAGTACAGTGTGTGTGTGTGAGGGGGAGGTCGGAGGAGGGGGGGGAAACTGATGCCATTTTGGGCACTTTAAGGAGTAGCGTTTTAGAAGTTATTTACCTGCTTGAGTACGATGACTGAACGTAATGATGATCGTCTTACTCAAGGGGGTAACTCATCACTCAAGGGGTTAACTCATCACTCAAAGGGTTAACTCATCACTCAGAGGGTTAACTCATCACTCAAAGGGTTAACTCATCACTCAAAGGGATAACTCATCACTCAAAGGGTTAACTCATCACTCAAAGGGGAAAAATCGTCTTCTCATCTAGGTAAATCACCGTCAGACACCAGAAGCGCCACCAGCAGCAGTTAACGGGTTGTGGTCATACCGTTTGTTGTCAGGTGGTGGCGGGGCGGGGGCGGGGCGGGGGAGGAGGATGTTGACCACACTCTACATTGATGGTATCTTAGAGTGGGTTTCCAGGAAGAGCGAGGTGGGGGCATAGTGAGGATGGTGGTTGTTTAAACGGGCCCCAAGAGTCTTAGATGAATGACTAAACGGGCCCCAAAAGTCTTAGATGAATGACTAAACGGGCCCCAAAAGTCTTAGATGAATGACTAAACGGGCCCCAAGAGTGTTAGATGAATGACTAAACGGGCCCCAAGAGTCTTAGATGAATGACTAAACGGGCCCCAAGAGTCTTAGATGACTGATTAAACGGGCCCCAGACTTGATAGGGCCCCAACACAGTCTTCAGGGACCCTCAAACGATTCATTAAGTTTCGGTCGTAATGAGATTCAGTCGTATTGTAGTTATATATGTCGGTAATAATAATAATAATAAATCATACGCCCGCCACCTGCAGTCAGACGATCAGCTCAAACTATCGTACGGCAGGTGTGAGCCCTTCTGATTAACATTGCAGAGGTAAACACGTAATCCCTTCCTCACATACACCTACTAACTCACTTTTCGACAATACTTTCTAGTAATAATCCACTTTAAAACTATGAAACTTTATCACACTTAAACACTTATGAAAAACACTTTCCCGACAGCTGTCCATTGAAGTGACGGAAGTGTGTGTGGTGACTGCCTCTCTCTCTCTCTCTCTCTCTCTCTCTCTCCTTCGTCCTTAGAGAGAGAGAGAGAGAGAGACAAACCCGAAACAACTCAATCACGTCCACCACACCTTCCAACCAGCCAATCAGAAACAAGAACAAGACGGGTGGGGTTAAACGATTGGCTAGAACCATGACTAAACAAATGAAGTACATAGGAGCAGTATATCCTGGTGTTTATTTCCGTTCCTAGCGCCTGGGGGTAAGGGAACGGTCATAGCGTCAGCAGAAGGTCAGAGGCACTGTGTCAGGTAGCGTTAGCAGAAGGTCAGAGGCACTGTGTCAGGTAGCGTTAGCAGAAGGTCAGAGGCACTGTGTCAGGTAGCGTTAGCAGAAGGTCAGAGGCACTGTGTCAGGTAGCGTTAGCAGAAGGTCAGAGGCGCTGTGTCAGGTAGCGTTAGCAGAAGGTCAGAGGCACTGTGTCAGGTAGCGTTAGCAGAAGGTCAGAGGCACTGTGTCAGGTAGCGTCAGCAGAAGGTCAGAGGCACTGTGTCAGGTAGCGTCAGCAGAAGGTCAGAGGCACTGTGTCAGGTAGCGTCAGCAGAAGGTCAGAGGCACTGTGTCAGGTAGCGTTAGCAGTGCCGTTAATGCGTCTGGCGAAAAGGTGGTACAGTATAGTGTTTTTGTTATGGTCGATTTAGTTAACGTATATCGAAGCTAGTTAACGAATATCGAAGCTAGTTAACGTATATCGAAGCTAGTTAACGAATATCGAAGCTAGTTAACGTATATTGAAGCTAGTTAACGTATATCGAAGCTAGTTAACGAATATTGGAGCTAGTTAACGAATATCGAAGCTAGTTAACGTATATCGAAGCTAGTTAACGTATATCGAAGCTAGTTAACGTATATCGAAGCTAGTTAACGTATATCGAAGCTAGTTAATGCATGTAGAAGCCAGTTAACGTTTCTATTAAGTTTAAACACGAAGGCGAAATCTCACGAGTATTTTGCGTAGAATTATTATATACTGTTATTGTCTGTCTGTCTGTCTGTCTGTCTGTATGTCTGTCTGTATGTCTGTCTGTCTGTATGCACTTATCACAAATAAACACTACAAGAGTAACACTGTCTTGCCCCCGTGACAATGAAGGACTTGAAAAAAAGAGATTATTGATAAGGTTTCCATTCATTAGAACATAAGAATGGAGGAAACTGCAGCGGGCCTATTGATCCATACTGGGCAGTCCCGTTTACACCCAACCCCTAATGCTCATATAAGCCTCCAACCTATGTTTGAAGCTATTGAGCGTATTCGAGTTAATGATGATATTTGGTAACTTGTTCCATTCATCCACTACTCTGTTTCCAAACCAGTGTTTATCTATTTCACGCCTAAATCTACATGTCTAATTTAAAACCATTGTTACGAGTTCGCTCCTGGTTGGATAGTTTGAGTACCTTTGTAATGTCCCCTTTGTTTAGCCCTGACTTCCACTTATACACCTCTATCAGGTCGCCCCTCGCTCTGACTGAAGGAGTAAGTAATTAGCACAGGTGAGGTAGGTAGATGAATGAGGGAGGGAGGTGAGGGAGGGAGGTGAGGGGGGAGGTGAGGGGGGGGAGGGAGGGAAGGAGGTGAAGGGGGAGGGAGGGAGGCTGGGAGTAGGGAGGTGAGGGAGGGATATAAGACCACCTGGGGAGTGCCTCAGGTGAGAAACTAATGAACCTCCCTCCCTCCCTCCCCCCCCCCTCACCTCCCTCCCTCCTGCAAACCCCTATTTCGCCTCCTTACCTAGTCCCTATCTCACCCTTAAGGAGGAAATTAGGGGGAGGGGAAGGGGGAGAGGGAAGGAAGAATCGGGTCAGTGATTTCGGTGAGTTGGCCTCAAGGGGTGGAGGTGTTAGTAGGCCTGGAGGGAGGGAGGAAAGGAGGGAGGTGGATAATTAGCTGGGACAGAGGGTGACAGGAAGGCAGAAAGACAGGGAGAGAGGAAGGGAGAGATACTGACAAGGTGAGGGAACAGGAAGTGATGCAGGGAGGGAGAGAGGGAAAGATGATGGCAGGAAGGGAGGTAGAGGGAAAGATGCTGGCAGGGTAACAAACAGCCCGTGAAGGTTGACAGGCCGGACGTCATGCAGGAGATGAGCATCACCTCACTCGACCACCTGGCGAAGTTGTCATGCTCTCCCTACCAGAGACAGTCATGCACACCCTACCAGACAGTCATGCACTCCCTACGAGACAGTCATGCACACCCTACCAGTGACAGTCATGCACACCCTACGAGACAGTCACACCCACCTGACGAGTTAAACCCTTTGAAGCCTGAATAATTAAACCATCGTCGTCAAGAGATTAAAACAGTCATGCAAATTGTAATATAAAATAATGATATGTAAATAAAGTTCCTCTGTAGCAGTTTTAATTTTATTCTGGGTTTTTTGACATTTAAAAGGTAGTTGATTATGTAGAAAAGTTATCTACATATGTGAGTTATTTAGACAGTTATTTAGTCAAGTTATTTAGATACAGTTTGTTATTTAGACAGGTGTTTTAGACCATTATTTTAGACAAATATTTTAGATGGGTGTTTTGACAGGTATTTAGACAGGTATTTTAGACAGGTAGAGTTGATTACTTCTTTAATTAACTCTGTAACCTTGAGATGTTGTGAGTTACAGTTATTACAAGATATATAACAGGATTATGATGATTCCTCTGTCTGTCTCTCTCTCTCTCACACTATCTCTCAGTCTCTCTCTCACTATCTCTCAGTCTCTCTCTCTCATCTCAACGAGTTTCTGTCGCTAGTGAGGTACAAACTATACTTTGGGATTCTCACAACAAGCTGGAAACATAACTGGTCACACACGGAACTGAGGTCACGACTCTCTCTCTCTCTCTCTCTCTCTCTCTCTCTCTCTCTCAAAGGACGACACAAGACAAATACATCATGTAATAAAACCCACAGACAGAACATCAAGAATTCTTTTCACCGTCACTTCAAGTCTTTTACTGTCCACTAACCTGTCCAACTGCCCGTCAATATTCTAGGGAAAAAGTATATGATCTGTCGGCTAAGGTTTGTTCATTGTAGTATTTAAAACACATAATTGTCTTCTGTAAAGTGCGTGACATTCGAGTGACCTTTCTTCTGTCTGTCACACACACACACACACACACACACACACACAGAATAAGGTGATGATAATTGTCTCCCAGTCACCCTGTCTCCACCACACACTCTTCTCCACCACACACTCTTCTCCACCACACACTCTTCTCCACCACACACTCTTCTCCACCACACCCTCTTCACCACCACACCCTCTTCACCACCACACACTCTTCTCCACCACACACTCTTCTCCACCCACACTCTTCACCACCACACACTCTTCACCATCACACACTCTTCTCCACCACACACTCTTCTCCACCCACACTCTTCACCACCACACTCTAGTCTTAAAGCATTTATTGCAACACTCACACTGACCTGTTTACTGGGTCTGACCTCCTGTTGCAGGGTACAACTCTTGCAACTTATAACCACGTGTTGCAGGGTACAACACTTGCAACTAATAACCACGTGTTGCAGGGTACAACACTTGCAACTAATAACCACGTGTTGCAGGGTACAACTCTTGCAACTAATAACCACGTGTTGCAGGGGATGTAACCTCTTCTTGCACGGTACTAGATCATATTGCAAGCACCACCAGAGTGAATAACCCACAGAGAGACACAACACACATGAACGGTCACTTGTTCTTACTCCCCTATCCAGAGAGACAATGATGGTGGTGGAGGTGAGGTAGTGGTCTCAGTGAACAGGTAAGATAATGAACAAAGAAATGCTCCACCAGAGACCGGGGAGAGAAGGTGAGGTTCTGCCATGCCCTGTAGCTCCGCCCCTCCTCCTTCGTTCTTACCCGTTTGCCTTCTACTCGACGTCCTTGGCCACCTGAACTATGTAAGATGGCTGGTAATTCCACATCTCGACCCACTGCATCGAGTCATTCTTTAATTAATTTACTCATAGGTGTAATATTCGTGTTAGAAGTTATGTGTGGAGGTAAAAACAGCATCTGGAGGTAAGGTGGGTTGAGGGCGGATGATGATTGGGGATATACACTTCCTGTGAGGCCAGATGGTCCCTCCCTACCAGCCAGTCAGCCAGCAAAATAATTATAAGAGTCTCCCCACCGTCTTGACACAGGGGAAACCATAACATTTGAATCCGTTTTCTTTTTACTGTTATCATGACGCTATATAACATTCCTTAAAATATCTTTCCTAAATACGTATTATCTGTCACTCTTACCAAAACACATATACGTATATTAAGCCCACAAACTAATAAAAAAATAAATACAATTGTTGACGTCCAATTTTGTCGAATCACACAGTTCTCAGTTACCCAATACCACCAAATCATGACATTTCGCCTTTACCGACCTACACCACAGAGGCGAAAATTCCATACCCCCTCCACCCTACCAAGCAAAATTACACCAACAAAGGAGGAAAAATGGCACCTATTGTCAGTGAGCGTAAGGGATAGTTATAGCCATCCATTTGAGGGACGTAATGGGTTGGTTCCGGTCCCTGTATATAACCGACAATGGAGTGGATAGAGAGCATGGAGGGAGGGAGACATAAAAGGAACATTGTCGTAGGAGGAGTTTGGTTGTCATGAGGCGGATAATGAGAGAGAGAGAGAGAGAGAGAGAGAGAGAGAGAGAGAGAGAGAGAGAGAGAGAGAGAGACTCCATCCTCGTGGTTTGGTTCCCATTTTCTACGGTGCTGTTCACATATTCATTACCTTGGCTTCTTTACATGTCTTACCTGCTCTAATTCCTTCAGTAAACAATATGAACATTTGATATCACTTATGTACACACACCCACCCCCTCACCCTCCCCCCCCCCACACACCGTCATGACCTACACACACAGGCCAGGCCACTCAGAGGTCAGTTGCCACTCTCCTTTCCACTTTCATCTTAACGACAAGTAAATACCAAACAGGGGAATAAATCACACGAACACAACATAACAAACGATAACAACACATCATCGATTAGCAAGGAAAAAAGTTAGTATGTAATAATTATCAAGGAATAACAATTTTAATTTGATAATGTTAAATTCGTGGAGAGAGAGAGAGAACAGCTTAGCAATAATGGCAACTGAACGAGTGATATTTTGGCTTCCCGGTAAAGTCAACAATTGATTGCTTAATTTGATATGTATAATTAATAATAGATGGTTATTTATTCATTTTAATTATCATACAAGTTTATAATGGTCTTGTGAGTACACGTAAATAATGTAGATAAACGAATAAACACTCAGACGATTTAAGCAAAAACCCATATTTTATTTCTATAATGTTTCTTATAAATAAACACAAATAAAATATTAATGGCGTCTAAGCAAGTGGTTTTTTTTATTAAGTAGTAAATTTATCGGTAATTTTGTAAGTAGAATGAGTACTTATGGCTATTAAACAAGTCAGCAGCCTCATTTATCTTACCGTGCCGGCAGGAGTGCACTAGGCTATTATGAACGGCAATAGAACAAGTGGCATTTCTCCTGTACCGGTACTGTAGCCACATGTTATTTAAATTATTACTGAACTCAACACTTCTACACACGACAACAACAAGAAAAACTTATTCCCATAAAACCTTCAATAGGTACTAAGTTCATAAAGAGAATATATTACTTCTTGCGTAAATGGCATTGACAACGATGTAAATTTAACTACAGATCTAATTTCGGCTCTGAAGTCATATTTACTAAAGCCAGATAAAAACAATAATAACTATGCCACCAAACATCAAACTATCACATCTAACCTAACCTAAGACCCTTCATCTATCCACCGACCCCAGCCCCTTCATCTATCCACCGACCCCAGCCCCTTCATCTATCCACCGACCCCAGCCCCTTCATCTATCCCACCGACCCCAGCCCCTTCATCTATCCACCGACCCCAAACCCCTTCAATCAATCCACCGACCCTCAAACCCCTTCAATCTATCCACCGACCCCAGCCAGTCAGCCAGCATCGTCTCTTGAACTGACTCTTTCTCCCATAGTATACCATATATTCAGACCGTAACGCCCAGCAGGAAGAGGAACTCATAGTGTTATTTTTTCCCTCCCACCAGCGTAACGTCATGACCCCGTGAATGTACAGTACAAGAGGATTATTCTCTCCTAGTGAAAACAATTACCGTGAAGGAGGGTTTAGTCTGTAAACGCCTCCGCACTGTTTTCATTCATTTACAAGTAGTTTACCTTATTGGATGGCTGATTGAAGTACAAAAGATGTGAATAATTACTCACACACTTAAATTATTGCTGTATTTATATCTATCATGAGTATTTAAACAGGAAATTTACTTTTACAATTTCAGAATGTAAGAAATAGACTGTACCTCCGTTTTCTATTATTGTCTCACACACGACACTAACGTCTTACAGAAAACCTGGAAGTAGCCAAGCGAATCCAAGCGAGGAGTAACTCAAGGAATGTCAGAAAATCCTAATAAAATTGAGTTTTTGGATTTTATAAGAAGATACTACAAAAAGAATAGTAATAAAGACGCCGTTATTAAATTAGGTATAAAATTAAGCTCCCAAAACCGAAAAATTTCACTAAAGCGACACGTACAACCTTATTACATTATATTGTTTAAAACAGTTAATCCAATTATACTTCAGTACATATCACTAATTTTATATCCACTGTAATCTCAGACCCAATATAATGCTGCAATAATTGACTCTAAATCGAAAATACTTATAAAACTGATATACTTATAAAACGTATATACTTATAACACGAATATACTACTAATCAAAGTTTTTACGAAGATCTCCTCCACTTATCTTATATCAGAATATAACAAACACTAACTTTAAAACAAAATAAAAATCCCCAAATCATAATAATAATAATCCTGTAACAAAATTTACATTAGTTTGTGCTCAAAATTCCATATAATTAATAATAAAAATACGACAATCATACAGAAAACGATATCAACAAAAAAAGTCCTTAAAATATAATACAAATATATATAAAAATTAAGTTAAAATAGTCATAGGAGTTTGTGAAGTCATTTTAAGAGACAGAGAGAGAACAGACAGTGGAGGTCGTGCTTGACTGACAGATGGGCGTTCGTCAATCAGTTGTCGTCAGCTTACACTCCCGTCCACCAACACCACCACTGTCAGTCTGTCTGTCTGTATGTATGTATGTATGTATGTATGAGTACAATGAACTCTTAACGTAGCCTCAAGCGTTCACAATTGATGACATTAATCTATTTTTTTGACCAAACGACACACCATAAACATTGGCTTCAGCACACGACATGCCACTGAGTACAGGTAGATTAATCCCTGAGTACGTTAACCTCTTGAGTACTATAGCTTATTTCCTAGAGTACGTTAAACTCTTGAGTACGATAACTTAACCCCTTGAGTATGATAACTTTATCCCTTCACTACGATAGCTTAACCATTTGAGTACGATAGCTTAATTCCTTGAGTACGATTAACTCCCGAAGTACAATAACCCCCATGAGTACGATAGCTTAATCCCTTGAGTACGATAACCCCCTTGAGTACGACAAATTCCCTTGAGTACGATAACTACTTCAATGCGATAACTTAACCACTGAGCGTGATAGCCTAATCCCTTGAGTACGGTAACTTAATCCCTTGAGTACGGTAACTCAACCACGTGAGTACGAAAGCGTCACTATACTCAAGGGAATAAGTCATCGAATTCACAGGGCCAAGTCATCGTAATCAAAGGTACTAAGTTAATAAATCATATATAGTGGGTTAGGTTAGGTTAGAGTTGTGTGGGTTAGGTCCGGGTGGTGTAGTGTGGGTTAGGTTAGGTCCGGGTCGTGTAGTTAGGTTAGGTCCGGGTCGTGTAGTGTGGGTTAGGTTAGGTCCGGGTCGTGTAGTGTGGGTTAGGTTAGGTCCGGGTCGTGTAGTGTGGGTTAGGTTAGGTCCGGGTCGTGTAGTGTGGGTTAGGTTAGGTTTGAGTCGTGTAGTGTGGGTTCGATGACGTCACATGCTTCAACCAATCAGAATGTGGCTGACGAGTGGTCTTTAGTCGTCAGCTACTTCGTCCAGGTGACTGCTGCAGGAGCCGTTCGTTTATACAGGTGACACGCTGGAGCACCTTGACCACCAGGTGCAGCCACACGATGAGCGGCCGCTACCACACCCCGACCACATCCTGACTGAGGGAACCCACGACCACACCCTGACGGAGGAAACCACGACCACACCCTGACAGAGGAAGACACGACCACACCCTGGAGAAGGAACCCACGACAGCGCCCCGATGGAGGAATCTACAACCACACCCTGACTGAAGAGGAGGTGGCACTAACACCCTGCTGGAGAAGGAGGAAGAGGAGGGGGAAGAAGAGGAGGAGGCGGAGGAGGAAGAAGAAGAGGAAGAAGAGGAGGAAGAAGAAGAAGAGGAAGAGGAGGAGGAAGAAGAGGAAGAGGAAGAGGAAGAAGAGGAGGAGGCCACACTCACAACCTGACGGAGGTGTGGTCCCCGTGGTGGTGAACACAGACCCGTAATAACAATTAACAGCAATAACAACATCTGTTTCTTGTAGTTCTTCCCCTCCTAATTGTTCCTCGTCTTCACACACACACACACACACACACACACACACACACTCTCCAGCGTAAGTGGGGGAGGGGGGAGGATGAGGGGGGTTACCCTACCTATCTTACCTCCCTTAATTGTTTTTTGTTTTATTCAATTTGGTTTGTGAGAGAGAGAGAGAGAGAGAGAGAGAGAGAGAGAGAGAGAGAGAGAGAGAGAGAGAGAGAGAGAGAGGTCATTAAGAAAATAATAAAAAAAAATCGACGCAGGTAATCAATATGACTGACCCGAGACCCTGAAGCTCACAATAATCCTCTCAAGTACCTAAACCCAACCAATCATATCCTTGGATGACTACCAAAGACGTATTCATTGGCTGAAAGGGCTACACTCGTGCTCAAACAGGAAGCTTTCACAATACAATGTAAACATGAAGAACTGTGAGGGAGCCAGCAGTCGACCGTAAGAATGACTACCCAGACGCCGTGACGTGTATTTAAGGCCTGAGACAACACACTGATTAGGAGGAGTTACTTCCGTCAGTACACGAGTGAGTGAGTTAGCCGGAGAAATAACCTGATTCGCTTCTCTGGTCATGTCACTATTGAGTGATTGATTCGAGTACATGTCTAGAGTCAGGTCTTTACTCACACACACACACACACATGTATCTGGCCAGCAGCGCCCCCTTTCTCCCTCCCTCTTACCTGTATGTCAATATACCTGTAGCGTGTCTGTAATTACCTGGACTCATTTACCTGGCTACTGGTATGTGGAGAAACGATGGAATATTGTGGTGTTGAGGTGAGAGAGAGAGAGAGAGAGAGAGAGAGAGAGAGAGAGAGAGAGAGAGGAAAAGTGGCAGGAATAGATGAAAGGAGGGAGGGATGGAAGGGGGGGGGGAGGGATGGAAAGAGGAAAGGAGGAACTTGCAGATGACTAAGCAGGAAAAGTCTTGCCTTAAGGCCCTGTCGACGCCCTGTGAATATCGGCAAGGTCCTCCAGTACCTGTCTGAAGAAGGTTCTTATCATCTTGGCCTGGGGTGTAACTTGAGAGCCATTAGAATACGTTTTTTTTTCCCGAGGAGGAGGAGGAGGAGGAGAAGAAAGAGGAAGAGGAGGAGGAGAAAGAGGAAGAGGAGGAGGAGGAAGAAGAAAAGAGGAGGAGGCAACTGACCACTAGTCTTAGACCACAGAGTAGAAGTTAAATGAGAGAAAAAAAATATACTGATGAAACACGAAAAAAACGCATGTGATTTCGTAGCAGGGATGGTGGGATGGTGGGATGGGAGGGATGGGATGGGAGGGAGGCACAAAACGGGAGTCCCTTGTAGTCGTGAGCAACAGATGACAAGGGAAGCAGCGCCATCTGTTGCCCCGCTGTGGTGGACCAGAGAGCTAACGGAGCTGAATAACATTTTGGGCAGGACAACGCTCTCTGCATGGCTGACCTGCTACCACACACACACACACACACATAACGTCTTTGAAAACTGCGTGTACGTCTTCAGTCTGGGAGATATTTCTTACCAAGTACGTTTTGAGTGTGTGTGTGTGTGTGTGTGTGTTTGACATGTAGCCGCACCATTAATAACTTCTTGTAAAGGTGTTTTATGGTGGGTTAGGTTAATGGTGCCGTGACTGTCTCTCTCTCTGTCTCACTGTATAAAAGAGATTCAGCTGATGTCTCTACGTAGGGCCACGTTACAGGAAGGGCGGGAGGCCAGCGGACACCATATGCCTGGCCCGTGTGTGTGTGTGTGTGTGAAGTTTAATTATTTTGGTATTTAACATCCAAGCGACAGACAGACAGACAGACAGACAGACAGAGGGGTGGAGAGGAAGGTAGAGAAGGAAGAAGAGAAGGAAGGAAGGAAGGAAGGAAGGAAGGAAGCTGGAATGTAGGGAAGGGAAGGAAGAAGAGGGATTGAGTGGCTAGTTGCAAGGAAGGAGGGAGGTGGAGAGAGTGAGAGAGGGAGAAGGAAGTGTGATGTAGGAGGGAAACAAAGATGGAACTCTCTCTCTCTCTCTCCTGCCACACCTCAGACAACAACAGATGACAATAACAGGTAACCAAACGGGAGAACCAACGGGGCCAAACATCAACAGAGACGCAAACTAACGGTATCAGGACAATGGTGAAATTAATATATCCCTGTGAGGACGTGTCAGTCACCCAAGGACACCGTTATCCCACCCCATGTGTCTGTTCTTCCTATCCTTCCTTCTCTCCTACCCCTTCCCATCCCTCCTATCCTCCTTCACTCACTCCTACCCCCCCATCCTTCCCTCCTCTGTGAGCCATTGACAGAGAGAGAGAGAGAGAGAGGCCATGATAGCTGGTGGTCAAGGCGAAACATAACCTCTTGTTGACAGTCATAGGAGGCGACTCACAGCAGTAGCAGCGCCCTCACCAGTTGACGGACACAACCGCAACTATCACAGTGTTGGGGGGGGGGGGGCGGGCTCTAGGTATTATCACCCTTATGAGTTAACTGGCTCCTTCTCTTCCTTCTCTTATTTTCCCTTCCTTCCTTTTTCATCTACTATTACTACCCATTTGCCTATTCTCCTTTCGTATCTTACGTCTCCTTCCCCTCATCCATCTCTTTCCACACCCCACATCTACCACCTCTCCAAACCATCCCTCATCCACCACCTGTCTAAACTCACCTGTCTCAACTCACCTGTGTAAATCTACCTGTCTAAACCCACCTGTCTAATCTCACCTGTCAAAAATATCGCTTTAAAAATTATTGGTATTAACTTGAACTGTTGATAATGATGATAATGAGGATAATGATGATAATGATGATAATGATGTATAAATTCTGCATGTTGTAAGGGGAGAAGAATAAGCTTACCTAAGAATATTTCTGATAATTACGATTTTAATTATTTTTATTACGTAATTTACTCTTCAATTATGACAATGATAATACAATATACTGAAGAATGACTCGAAATATGGAAAATACCTGAGGAATTTGATGATGATGTTGTCAGTTAAGTCTTTATAAAAAACATAAGCCGAGTTGAAACTAATCACTTCAAATATCTCAACCAGCCATTAATCACATATCCACCCTAGCGGTAACACTGCCAGTCATTCGAACCAATCAAGAGAGAGAGAGACTTATAATGACGTCAGCGATATCTCTCCCTTTACCCAATCATCAGTCATCTCTCCGCATCGTGACGTCAGCAGAATAGGTAAACAAACGGAGGCTCGTGAGTAAAGGAGACAGCTGGATCGAGTCACAGTGGCAATTTTGACGTCATGGTGATCACTACCTATGGCGTTGACGCTTACACGAACCAGTTACACGGGTTCTTACGTCTCTAATTACGAGAAAATATTGGATTACGAACTTTTTGAGGCGAGACCAAGGTGAATTATATACCTCATGTCAACTTTAGTTTGCCATATAACAATTTAATAGAACCTATTTAATAACTTGTTTCCATATGGCAAGTTATGTTCCTTTTATTCCTAGTACACAGACAGACAGACAAGACACACAAGACCGAACCCCAATCCCCGAATCCGAACCCCAATCCCCGAATCCGAGCCCCAATCCCCGAATCCGAACCCCAATCCCCGAATCCGAACCCCAATCCCCGAATCCGAACCCCAATCCCCGAATCCGAACCCCAATCCCCGAATCCGAACCCCAATCCCCGAATCCGAGCCCCAATCCCCGAATCCGAACCCCAATCCCCGAATCCGAACCCCAATCCCCGAATCCGAACCCCAATCCCCGAATCCGAACCCCAATCCCCGAATCCGAACCCCAATCCCCGAATCCGAACCCCAATCCCCGAATCCGAACCCCAATCCCCGAATCCGAACCCCAATCCCCGAACCCCAATCCCCGAATCCGAACCCCAAATCCAACTTTTCGTACTAAAATCACTTTACAATACGTAACACTGAAACAGACACAAGATATTCGTTTAATTCACTGTTATAATATGTTAGCAAATCATTTCTTGTCGTTAAAATAATCTAAAACGATCAATGACATTTACTGAAGAACAATAACACTGACATTTATATTCAATAATAATAAAATAATAAGAAATATGAAATAAAAAATCGAAGTACCTAACATTGTACAGTTATGATCATAATTCTTTAGGCACCTGGTTTGGTTAGGTTAGGTTAGGTTAGGTTAGTGGTCATTATATGTGATTGTGGTTGATATATGATGCAGTATGGTGATTTTTTATAGTAAATTATTATAGAGGTTATTGGCTTGTTGCTTGTCATTGTAATTTGTTGCTTGTCATTGTAAATTATATTGCCAGTCATTATAATCCATATCTTAATAGCATGTGTAAATAGGTATCAAAATCGTATTCTTTTTGCTAAGCTATATGACCCTTAAGTACATGATACCATATATTGCCACTAATAATAATAATAATAATAATAATAATAATAATAATAATAATAATAATAATAATAATAATAATAAAAAAAAAAATAATAATAATAATAATAATAATAATAATAATAATAATAATAATAATAATAATAATAATAATAATAAAAATAATAATAAAAATAATAATAATAATAATAATAATAATAATAATAAAGTAAAAATAATAATAATAATAATAACTAAAAAAAAAATATGTCCAAGGAATTTTGTCCACAGCTGCACAAAACATCATGAAATATATCATAGCCTCTTGACTGAAAAATATACCAACGTTACAACCAAATATATTTCTCACAGCAAAAAAAAAAAAAAAAGACCTGAGAAACTTATCCAAAATATATTTCCTACCTTGAAAAAAAAATAATTCTATATTTTTCTAAACATTTAGGAATAATCTGTCTGTGTGTCTGTCTGTCTGTCTGTGTGGGTGAATTAAAGGGGTACAGAAACCTCAAGTGTAGACAGTGACAGGAAAGTAACAGAAAGTAGAAATATTCGTGTTAGGGAAAGTAGTATAAAGCAGGTGTAGAAAGTGTCAGGAAAGTGTTAAGAAAAAGGTATAGAAACTTTTATATTGGGGAAAGTGATTACGAGGCAGGTTTAGAAAGTGCCAGAAAGTACCAAGAGTAGAAATATCCGTATGGGAGAAAGAACTACCGGGAAACACGTAGAAAGTAGGAGGAAAGTACCAAAACAACAAGTAGTAATAACCTTATTAGAGAAAGTGGCACAAGACAGGTATAGAAAGTACCAGGAAAGTAACAAGAAAGTATTAAGAAAACATGTACATACATACATACATACACCTAAATAAATTAAATAAACACAATTATTTCTTCACCTTTCTCTAATTACAGTAAAGGTGTAAAATTTCTCCTCAGGTAACCCAGCTGAGTCAACACACACCCAGGGAACATACAGTATATGCAAGAGAGGTCACTGACGTCATCCAAACAGGGAAAGATTATTTAACTTACAGGAAATTCCCTTCTTGTTATTATTTCCCTGTTTTTTCCCCCTCCCTCCTCCCCCCCTTCCACACACAGACAGCACCTGGCAAGCGAGACACAGCATCTGGCGTGGACTGGCTCTGTCGTAACGGTGGGAACAGTTTGGAAGACGTGAAACCGATATTGAGCTGACTAACTCACGCAACGGGGCCTCCTGACTACTCCTTACGCCCTCTGGTGAATTGGTGTCCGGACAAAACCACCACCAGACCGTTTCCCATTAGACAAAATCCGGACAAAAAGGAAATCCCAATGGAGAATTTACTACTGGATAAGAATTCAAGCGTTTAAGATGTTGGCTTGGGTTAGGTTAGGTTAGGTTAGATTAGGTTAGGTTAGGTTAGGTTAGGTTAGGATAAATAAGTAAATACCAGTTCCTACAACACTACAATATCCTGCCACGATAACAGTACTGCACTAGGAAGAGTTACGACTTAATCCGGACAGTGACAAGCGTTATACCGTGTGTGTGGTCAGGTGAACTGATTACCATTGCAAATACTTACAAAACCTTAAGACATTAATGACCACAAATACATAACGGTATGATATGATGAGAGAGAGAGAGAGAGAGAGAGAGAGAGAGAGAGAGAGAGACAGACAGACAGACAGACAGACAGACAGACAGAGTTTCCCAGCCTTCCTATACCTGGATATTATTACCAAACTCACTATATCCGTATTTGTTTACCTTGTCAGCTGATCAGGGCTGAATGGGGGGGCGGGGCTTATCAACTCACCTGTAGGACAAAGAGAGAGAGAAATCATTAGTTATTGCATACCTCATTACCTGTACAAATACCTGGACCTTTACCTGGGGGTCACCTGATTGCCTCAATACACCTCATTTAGCGGGACTTGATCAGGCGGTAATGTTGCGTTTGTGTGTGTGTGTGTGTGTGTGTGTGTGTGTTATAGACCCAACCACAACCCAACCCAACCCAACCCCAAGCTAACCCAACCCAACCCAACCCCACATAACCTTGAGATATTAACACGATCACCATCATCAACAGGACTTAACTAAGAAGAAGTAACTGAACTTAACACCAGGGGAGGTTAAGGTTAAATGCACCACTACCACCACCACTACCACGCCTCAGTTACGGTTCACTAGTCACCAAGTCTCAAAGGTTCACATAGGTTAAACTTCCTTCCCATCTGCGAGGCTCAGAACGCATTCATCTGCCTCACTTAAAGCTAAATGTCTTATCTGGGAGAGTGGGGGTTCGCTTCTGGTGCTTCGTTTTACGCTGTTGGTGCTTCTTTTTACGTTGTTGGTGCTTCTTTTTACGTTGTTGGCGCTTAATTTTACGTTGTTGGTGTTTCGTTTTACGTTGTTGGTGCTTCGTTTTATGCTGTTGTTGCTTCGTTTTACGTTGTTGGTGCTTCGTTTTACGTTGTTGGTGCTTCGTTTTCTGCTGTTGGTGCTTCGTTTTATGCTGTTGGTGCTTCGTTTTACGTTGTTGGTGCTTCGTTTTATGCTGTTGGTGCTTCGTTTTATGCTGTTGGTGCTTCCTTTTACGCCTCTTATTATTATCATTAGTCTAAATATAAACTTTCCATCAGTTAAACAAACAGACACAAACCACTGATCTGTACTAATCACTACGCGTTTGTTCTGCCTGGAGGAATCTAATTCTTTACTTGATTGGCTAATTATTGAAATCCATCGAATATCAATCTAATTAAGTATTAAGTATTAATTATTCAGGTAAGATTTGCATAATTAATTTTTTTCAGGTGTAAATAAATGAGTTTGAGATTATGTTTGAAGATATTAATTGTTGACGTGTATTTAGTTTATAATGAATAGGCTAAGGGGTTACCAATATAATTTCACAGCACCATTGTAATTTCAGAGTATCATTGTAATTTCAGAGTATCATTGTAGTTTCATAATATCACTGTACTTTAACTGTATCACTGTAATTTCCAGATACTTCAGGCAGCTAACTAGTGATGTTATTGCTGAAGTAAAAGCCAATTGGAAAACAGTTTCTGAGTTGCAAATAGGTGGGGAAAAAAATCACCTTACGAGACACTGAGAATTCGAAATCCAGGTCGTCACTCGGAGGGTTTAAAGGTCGCCAGGTGAGATGACGTGAGGGCTGAGGCAACAAGGGCAAAGTGTGAGTCATAATGAGGGAGGTGTGAGGAACTGAAAATAATGAAGGAATGTTTTGATGAGATGCAAGACGCGAAAATGACTGGAAAAATTCATCCAGAACGTCAGATTAGATGTTTTAAGAGTAGAATGTCACTATGAGAACGTAAAAAAGAACGTTCTATATATATAAACCCACAACATAACCCAAATAGTAGATACAGCTCTAATAAACCCCCACACAGAACACAATCCTACGAGTATCCGGGAGCCCTAAATGTTAACTCAGTATCCCCTCCATAACACACATTTTCTAGGATGCGTTATGTAAACACCATTTTCCACGCACCATCATCACCATTATCACCATTAGACACCATTAAAAACCAGACGATTAAAATTATGAACTTGAAAATTTAAATCGAACTGAATAGATGTGGAAAAAAATACGATTGGATGTACTTATATATGCATTGTGTAATAGTTAAAATACATATATATATATTATTTAAAGAGAATTGTGTGTTATTAATTTAATTTTGAAGTTATTAAAAGTTTTAAGTGTGTGTATAATGAGTGAGAGACGAGGAGAAGGTGAAAGTAAGAGAAAAAATAATAGATTAAAGGTTATAGAGAGAGAGAGAGAGAGAGAGAGAGAGAGAGAGAGAGAGAGAGAGAGAGAGACGCTCGGGGTCAAAACCACCATAAACACTCAATTATATTTTAGACCAATCAGTCATGTGGAACCTCTTGGAGATAACAACACAGTCTCCAGCAATAAGTTTCTCCCAATTATCTCCATGTTTATGAGAAGTTCTCCCTTTATATACAATAGGTAGAATGAGGAGTTTTCTATACACCTGTCCTATACACCTGCCTTGTAAACCTGCTCTCTACACCTGCCCTATACACCTGCTCTATACACCACACCCTCTACACCTGCATTGTACACCTGCCACCTACACTTACCCTATATACCTGTCCTCCACACCTGCCCAATACACCTGTAATAATCATCTACCTTTCTCTTTGTTTACATATTGAGAGGTGAATAATATAACAGGTCCGGGTCGATACCTGGTTGTACGTACCTGTGTGGGTCATGATTAGTACCTGTAGGGTCATGATTAGTACCTGTAGGGTCATGATTAGTACCTGTAAAGGGCCATAGCTATCACCTGTAGAGGGCCATGGATAGAACCTACAAAAGAGGGCCATTAGTAATGTAGAGGACCATAACTAACACCTAGAAGGGACCACAACTAACACCTCTAAAGGGGCCATGACTAAGAAAGACCATCGTTCTTACCTGACCATCAACTTTCCTCAGGTGTTGATGAGTTACACCTTAATTAGTACAGGTGTATCTTCACTACTTATCTCTCTATCTTTATCTACCTATCTCACTATCAATCTCTATCTTTCTCTCACTTTCTTTCAATCTTAACATTGAAGAGAAATTTACTGTAATAAATACCTCACATTCGTATATATAGGAAATTAAAAAGTGTGTGTGTGTGTGTGTGTGTGTGTGTGTGTGTGTGTGTGTGTACTGGACCTGTCATCAGTTCCTACTATGTCATATACACATTAAAGGCTTCCTGGCACTGTATAACACATGACAGCTTACACGTGACACTGTATGACACATGGCAACTTACACGTAACACTGTATGACACATGGCAACTTACACGTGACACTGTATGACACATGACAGCTTACGTGACACCTGAAATGTCAGTTTTTGGTATTACAACAGCACCCCTCTCTGCCGTGACATACAATACGTGGGTTCTTGAACTTAGTAAAGGTCTATAGAGAGAGAGAGAGAGAGAGAGAGAGAGAGAGAGAGAGAGAGAGAGAGAGAGAGAGAGAGAGAGAGAGAAACTGGCCCATACATCTCAATTCAAACTTCTCCATTGTATTTACACAACAGTCGAAAGCGGAACACACAGTCAAATAAGGTCTTGCTGCCCACATTTATCAGCGGGGCTATCAGTTAACACTTTACTGGCTGGACTGAACCCACAACTGACTGGACTGAACCCACAACTGACTGTACTGAACCCACAACTGACTGGACTGAACCCACAACTGACTGTACTAAATCCAATAATTGACTGTACTGAATCCACAACTGACTGTACTTGACTGAACCCACAACTGACTGTATCGAACCCAACACCTGAGTGACTGTACTTGATTGAACCTAAAACCTGTCCAATTAAGGTGTTCAGTTCAAATTTCCTCACCTGGGATTTAAGATGAAGGTGTTTTGTTTGTCTCCCATCAATGTAAACAAGGTGTGACGCAAACAAACAAAACAAAAAAAAAACAAAGAAATTACAAAGCAAACAAAAAAAATACAATACAGACAACAACAACAACAACAAACAAACAATTCACATCATAAACAATATACAACACAACGCAACACAAGGACACCCAATACTGCCTTGATAAAAACTTTCTAAATCCAAGACGTTCCTACAGGGCTTAAAAAAAACCCCTTCACCCCCCTTTCCTTCACCCCTCACCCCCCCTTTCCTTCACCCCTCACCCCCCTTTCCTTCACCCCTCACCCCCCTTTTCTTCACCCTTCACCCCCCTTTCCTTCACCACTCACCCACTTCCTCTCCCCCCTTCGCCCCCCTTTCCTTCACCCCTCACCCCCCCTTTCCTTCACCCCTCACCCCCCTTTCCTTCACCCCTCACCCACCCTTTCCTTCACCCCTCACCCCCCTTTCCTTCACCCCTCACCCACCCTTTCCTTCACCCCTCACCCCCCTTTCTTTCACCCCTCACCCCCCTTTCCTTCACCCCTCACCCCCCTTTCCTTCACCCCTCACCCCCCTTTCCTTCACCCCTCACCCACCCTTTCCTTCACCCCTCACCCACCCTTTCCTTCACCCCTCACCCCCCTTTCCTTCACCCCTCACCCCCCTTTCCTTCACCCCTCACCCCCCTTTTCTTCACCCCTCACCCCCCTTTCTTTCACCCCTCACCCCCCTTTCCTTCACCCCTCACCCCCCCTTTCCTTCACCCCTCACCCCCCTTTCCTTCACCCCTCACTCACTTCCTCTCCCCCCTTTCCCTCACCCCTCATCCCCTTCCTCACCTCCCACCAGAAAAAAAATTCTTCCGTAAAGGTGAGAAATAATTTGATATAGATTCTTAATGTTTCGCAAGATAATTTTTCCCCTTAAATAGACAGGAGAGAAATTAAGTCAATGATTCACACTTAAGACATAAGAGATTCTCAAAATATCGTAGTTTTTTCTTCTTAATTCCGGGTGTGGGAATGTATTAAACTAGTTCATATAAGTGAGGGCACTGTGAGGAATGAAAATGGCTTCGGAATTACCAAGAGACTGTACCATCAGGCGCCACGTTCCCTCGACTTCAATTTAGGAAACAATAATGCAGGAGTCTCAGAGGATCTTCGACTTAGTATTACATGTGGGACGTGTGGGAGGGGTGTGTGGGGAAGGTTTGTGAGGGACGGTTGTGAGGGAGGGAATGTGTAGGAGGGAATGTGTAGGAGGGAATGTGTGGTGGGGGGATTCCTGAAGGCTATCGGGCCGCTACTCGGATGACAAAGGCGCTGACTGGAGCAACACATCAAGAGATACAATAGTGTGTTGGACTGCCGGCTGGAGGCGCTGCAGTGATGGTTGGGAAGGTACGTTTAGTTTGTTAAGTCTCTCTTAGTCCTCATGTATATCCTGCAGGTTACAACGGTGCGTCCTACATCCTAGTGGTACCCGCTGACTGACTGACCCAGCCCAGGGCAGAACAACTCCCTTCGACGAACAAAAATGCGATCCCTTTACACAAGTGA